>CM074184.1:53276448-53674896 GCA_037179385.1 Holothuria scabra
TGGGACTTGTCCTTTCGCAAGTTTTCACTGGAGTTGTAACACCCTGGACATTCCACTAAAGAGGACATGGAGGTTAACTAATTATCCTTCACACCATTTCACTTATGCTCTCGCTGGTGATGGAGTTGAGCACTTTTTCCAGTGTCATGTAAGCTGTCCCTACGATACTTGATGATATCCGGAACTGTGAGGTGTTTTAATGCCCAACGTGTGTTTTGATACAATGTTGTCGCCCAGGTCGGACCTGACTGCCTAATTACTCTACTTCGCCGGGGATCCACTGATTGCAGCTGTGTTTAACATGCTCGTCAATTGAATCACAGTTTGGACTTCAGCATTCGTCATTATCTCGCTGGACACTTGTTTTGAGGCCTCCGCGTATAGTAGCTACAGCTGGATCGTCGACGAAATCACTTAAGTATCCCTTTATTGTTTTTAATTAAGTGTCAACTGGCCATTGACAAATTAATTGAAAGTTTTACTTGTATTTTGTGTTAAAAGTGCATGATGATCAGAGCATTTCGTAATTATACTGCTTAGCAATTAATATCCACAACTTTTGTCGGTGGTAATTATTTTGTTTCGATGTGTGAGCCACTGAGGATACCTTTATCCCCACGACTTTACAGTGACAGATCCCCCTGGTAGAGTTGAGGTCATTTGTGTTCCTTGCCCAACTTGTTAAATTACTTTACCCAACCTGCTACCTGTCTAGTCATAGCAAGTCGGTTACACTCACAATACTCTCTGAAGACTCAGTTCCAATCTGAGGAAGGACATAATGTCTCTCATTTTTAACAAAATAAATTTAAGGGGTTGAGATACATTGTGCTGCCCTGACAACGCGCTGTGTAAAGGTATACAGTGTTTTCACGTGGCGTCATAATTTGTTAGCCAAGCCCACTGCAGGGCAAAATATTAGCGGTCATCACGTCGGTAGTCAGCTAGCTGTTTCTCAGTTGGCTATACACTACATTTAAGTTTTTTTATGTTTGTTTGTTTGTTTTTTGTAAATTTGTATGTTTGTTGTTTTGGGTTTTTTTTTTTTTTTTGCAATCAAGAAATGGGCGGGAGTTATGACTTCCGAGAAAACACGCAACAGACTACAAGCATGTTTAATTTCGTAAGCCCGTCCATCATGCAGATTAATCAACAATTCAGAAACCATGGTATTGTCCGCCGTCGTTGCAAATATGCCAAACTTTGAAAACGAACATCAACAATTTGAAGGGTGGAGCTTGATGGAAACAACAGAATTCACACATGTTTCTGTCACTACTTTGAATCATACATGTCCCTGAAAAATTACCAGGATTTTCTCTGCCAAACTCGATACAGGCCAGGATACAGTACTCATCGATATCTAGAATCGGTGAAAATATTGCCACATGTGACACCAGCCAACCGCAGTCCGGTTTTCCCAACTCTTCTTTCATGAAATTTCGAATTTTCTCCGATACAAACTTCATATTTGTAATTATTTGCTCAGAATCAAACTTTTCGTCCCGCTTTGACCACCTCAAATTGCAATTGTACCTAATTCAGTAGCGCTCGTTCAGAAACCAGTTTGATAAAGTTTTCCTAACTCTGTGAATAAAAAGAATTCAAAATTGATTGTTTGAGAAGTGCAATTTTTTAAACAAGAGGAGGCCTAGTGTTCGCAATGCTCGCTCAAAAATCAGTTTGAGAAACTTTTCTGAGCTCTAGAAAAAAAAAATATAAATTGGTCACATGTGACAACATATCCTCGTTGACATTGGTTAACTGTAGCGACGTTTTCCTAAATTTTCTTTCATAATATTCCATTTTTTCCAACATAAGCTTTTGATTTTGAAATATTTTGTCTTACAAAACATAAAACTTATTCATCCTTTACAAACATGTAACATCAACAATCTCCAGTCGTCTTGCAATCTCAGATTTACTAATAGGAAGTACAAATTTTTCAATTATCGCCAGATTATCCAAATTCAGTTACGGGGAACCGGAAATTCAAAACTTTCTGCAATATCTGCTCCGTGTGTTCCAATCATTGCTTAAAGACTAAATCGTCTCACCCAGTCATTTCCGATTCTCCTAGTCTAATCCGCTCCTTCTTATCTCCCTTGTAACTATTAATGGACAACCTCATTTACTTAATTAAGTCCCTCCTACAACTGTCTAAATTTCATCCTCGCCCCGGCACAACCTCGCTTTATTGCTTCATAGTGAGTATGTAAGACCCAATAGGCAATAAAAAAAACTCTCCTTATAGTATATGGTGCGTAACATGAGCTCCAGTACTGTGTATTTTTTAATTTCTTGTCAACCAAATAGCTGTTGCAATTGAAAATTTCTATAGCTTCGGCGAGCTTTGCCGTGCACCTCAAATTTCGCAACCAATATAGTGGTGTGTGTATAAAAATCTGAAAAGTTTGGCGCCCCCTTCCCCCGCAGGCACCCCTTCCCCCCGATGGAGATGGAGAATAAAGTCTAGCTCCGCTATTGTTTTTTAGGAGACTTATTGACCATATGGACCATAACACTATCCAGACACGAGACCTACGACCCTGGCGACAATCTTCGTATATAAGTTAGTGCAGCATGCCTTGTCCACGTCCTCGACATAAACGTACCCGTTACGCAATTTTTCGTCGATTTATAAATGTCGACGGAGGTAAATTTTGGTCAAATTTGTTTCACGTAAATGAATAACGTCCTCTGCACTACACACTTTGCCATGATATGTTATACGACCAACACAGAACTGCCAAATATCGTTTGTATAAACTGGTGTATATTCGGCTGGATATATTCCAACTGTTTTATGTCCAGCGTAATTTATTATGTACAGGTCCATGTATGAAACTCCCTCACCCCGTGACCCAGAACAGGATCAAAACTTCTATAAACTCTGCATAAATCTAACGTACTAATCTTTCTCAAGTTCCGCTCAAATGGTAGAAGTGGATTTCCCTTGTAGACAACGACCTCAAAACATTCATGTTGCTTCCTATATCAAAGTGATTTTACGGACAATATAAAGCAGATTAAATTTTGTTGTAATTCTTAGTTCCTCAACTGCAGTTGGAATTGGACTTTGTTCCTTCCGAATAAAATAAAAAATCACAACTTACGGATGGTCATAAATCCATCACAACTATCATTACCTCCCGTTGTTTAACGTAGATAAAGATAATGGAGCGAAGGCAGCAAAAGTTAAGGACAACGAGCGCCAAAAATGCCAATGGAGTATCGATTATATTTCCTCGTTTTAGATTCCAAGATGTGTCTTATTTCCGTCTTGTTGTTTTCATTTGATTACATAACAGAAATACATAAAAATCAACCACTGTGAGACGAAAAAACTTTACCAAAATTAAATAAAAGAGAACTAAAAAAAGGAAAATTACACAGTTTACTACACTACTTCTAGTTGGGTGGCTACTCTTTTTTGATATAAACCTGGTTGATCAAATCGATTAACCAGGGTTTTCGGTTCGATAAACCAGCTTCATTGAATTATTGGGCATTTGGCGTCGACAAACCAGGTAAATATATATTAGCCGACCAAGTTTATGTGAAAACTCGAAAAACTGGTCTTTCGGTCGATAAACCAAGTTTTTCCAATTATTGGGCATTTGGCGTCGATAAACCTGGTCAATCAGTTGATAAACTTGGTGTATAAAACTATTGGGTATTCTGCTTGCCATATACATAGCTTGTGCAAGCGCATACGCATCTGTTTCAGTGATGTGCGTGCTTAGTGACTTCACAGGGAAAAAAGCTGTGGCGGATAAATAAAAGACGGCAAATCTGAAGACATTGTGGTGAAGTCTAAAAAGCTTGGGAACTAAAGGTCCCTAAAACAGATCGGGAAACACGCCAGAGAAATCACATGTGTCAACTACGATTGAAAGAGAGACTATTGCGAATTCCTCGTTGCAAAAAGTTTGAAGACTGATATTAAATTTGGTATTTGCTTTACCATCTAATGATGCCGACTGGCAAACACGTCGTCCCAGCTGGCAGTGAATTGAGAAAGTTTGGCAATAAATTAAGAAGGTTTGGAAATGGACAGTGTTGTAATCAAGTCACTTGATGTCGAGTCACGAGTCACCTCGAGTCACAAGGTGTCGAGTCTCGAGTCACGTCGAGTCTTTAGCAATTCTTGTCGAGTCGAGTCATGTCGAGTCTTCCTTCAGCTCGAGTCGAGTCACTTCGAGTCCTTGGAAAGCTGCGAGTCGCCTCGAGTCACAAAGTGTCGAGTTTCTAGTCATGTCGAGTCTTAAGTTAGCAACTTTATTCGAGTCGAGTCTTCCCTCATCTCGAGTCGAGTCACTTCGAGTCTTTCCAAAGGTTGAGTGGTCTTGTGACTCGAGTCGCCTCAGTCATAATGTGTTTATTTTCTTTGAGTCACTCCAAGTCACCTATTCTCTTACATGTTGAGTTGGCATCTAGTCCATGGTACGTGATGGGTTGATCTTTTGCATATGCAGTCCTTTGCTAAGTGACTGCACACTTTTGTTGGAGGAGGGGGCATAGGCGTTAGAGGGTAATTTTCTATGAGGGGCAAGAGCATGTTTTGCCCGAATGTCACTTTTCATCATGCTTTGCCCATGTTTTGCCCAAATAGACCAACTCCTTTCACCCGAATTGGGAGGACGAGTGCTCCCCTGTAACCACGCCGTCAGTTTCTGTTTTATTGATCTCGGGCGTTACTCGAGTCATTGTGGACAAAGACTCGAGTCAAGTCGAGTCTTTCACTTCTGTGACTCGAGTCATGTCGAGTCTTTCAAATTTTATTTTATGGTGACTCGAGTCACGTCGAGTCTTTGGCAAGTGGTGACTCGAGTCGAGTCGAGTCGAGTCCCGTGAGTTTGGGACTCGGGTCGGACTCGAGTCACTGAAATCGTGACTCGAGCCAGACTCGAGTCACATCTTTGAATTGAATCATTACAACACTGGAAATGGACTGAAGATTTGCTGCTTTTTATGAGATTGAATTCCTCTGAGAACATTATCATGGCACAGAAGTTTATTCCAAATAGTGTATTTAGCAATAATTTTAATAAAAATGTTTTAAATGTTATTGGCAACGAGTTAGAACAATGTCATGGGAAGGGAAAGTCCTCGTTATCACGAAGTTCCCAATCATGGTATGCAGCACACAGACATCGCTGGTTTCGATCGATTCATCGAACTGTCAAATAAAAGAGTCATAAAGTTGATGGTATTGTAGATCCTTATTTATAATGTCTTCATGGGGAAGATGATATCAGAGAATTGTGAAACTGTCGTTCGGCAGAGCTAGCAACGAATTGGCAGTGAACTGGGAGATTTGTCCTTTACTGTTGTTTTGCTGTGTAGACTTTGCAAGGGTGACTTCATCAAAGTGTATTGCCACACAGAAGTTTATTCCAAATAATGCATTCCTTCCAATTAATGCATTCATTAATTTATTCATTCCAGATAATACATTCATTACTGTATTCATTTCGAATAATGGAATCATTAATTGTTTAAACAGTGCATTTGGAAAAGTAACAAATGACGCGACTCGACAATAAAATTGAGTAAATCGTCACCATTTGAATTATATAAGTGAACAATTTTCACCCTCCTCAACACATACTTTGTCAGCATGAAGACCCCAGCACGTTTTTAGCAGAGTTGTAACTAAACACATGACTCGAGTCACCACCAAGTTTTAAGGGAAATGACTCAAAGAATTGTATCGTGATTTCCGTCATAGAAAAAGTACAGTAACTCGAGTCACTGACCCGATTAGAGTCAGTGAGTTGAATCACTGACTAGATTCGATTCGCATTAAAAGTAGTTAACCCTTTACCGTTGAGCTCCAATCGGGGCATATTTGCGCGCCTCGGGAGTGGGCGGAAAAGCGGACGTAGCACGCCCCGCATCAGCTTCCGTAGCTTATTAACCCTGTGATCTTAAACTATTGTCTCTCTCGTTGTTTTGGCCGAATTTTCGGGTAGCTACTAGCAGTTTCGAGCTCCGCGTGAAACATTTAAGATGGGTGACAGCCGCGCTCTCCGCATGGGTCCAAAAGGACCCCAAAAACGGTAAAGGATCAATGACTCGACTCGACGACGTAACTGGGTTACAACTTCGGATTTTAATATGAAAGGAAGAAATCGCCTTTACTTTGCACCGGGCTGTTGAACTTAATTAACTCACGACTAGAAAATGGGTTCTTTAATGAAACTGTGCGGCTGTGTGTTCTGTGAAATTATAACTCTTCATGTTACGATTTTGTCGAAAATTTTCCATTTTAGAAATTGAAAGCCTATTATGCTCAACAAGTATTTTGTCATCACAAAATATAGTCTGTATGACCTTTCTTCCAGTTTTACACATGAAGTATTATGTTTATGTGTGCCTAAGATAAAGTTTTTAATTGAGTGAAGAAACGTTCTTTTAAAATTTTCAGTTTGCTGTAAAGGGTTTGCAGCGTTGCAAGAATCTACAAGTTTTCCATGATATGATAATCCGGCAGAGAAAGTTGTTTTTTTTTTTTCGACCAGACTGAAAATTTTGCATATGGTTTTTCTTGGTTGGTCTCTATCATTTGAAATTTTCCTCTCTCAGAATTTGCCTGGGGGCATCTCAATTCGCCTGAGATTTTTGAGAAATTCAAGATGGCGTCCACAATTGATGCCATTACATACTTTTCCACAAAAACTTAGCTTCCTTTGAACCCTGAACCCACAACACAAAGATCATCAAAGATTCTGCCTGACTATTTCTAAGAAGACTGGTTTATTTAAATGTTCAAGTTTCTTGGTAATCATTTTGTATTGTTATGACCTGCACACCTAAAAAGTTCTTCCCGTGTTTCAAAATTTCAAAGACTAGAAATGTCCCATTTTGTTATTTTCACCGACTGCCCAACGAACCCTAATAGCTTGGTTGTGACATTAATCATAATAAAACCCAACGACTCTCTCGCCAATCCCAAACATACCAGTACACAAGCCTTGCTGTAGCCTTGGTGTAAGAATTTTTATTTCAAAGGTAATTTTGGTTCCTTGAAATAAAGCGGTTGTTTCTTTATTTTTGGATATCGCCCTCTATTTCATCTGACTGACAGAAAACGCACAATCGACTGTTTGTCTCTAGAAATATGACGGATCATAAGTGTTCAACTTTTTTGATAAGCTGCTTAGTCTATGTATGAATGAACGGCCATCCTTAGGTCTCACCCACAGTTTCTGTTTCACACCATTCTCTTATGCCAGTTTTAAAAGGGCAACTTTTAAAGCATAAATTATATTTATTAAATCATTTTTAACCCATAGGCTAATCTCCAGGTAACATTCCCAAATGGGACCCTTATGGACTCATTTTTTGGTCCCTGAGATTTTGCACTCGGGATTAATAAGGGCTCATTCGGATAGCCAACATGACCCATATTGACCCATATGGGATAGTTCTGTGGCCCATGTAAACGATTGATGTGTGGGGAAATATGGGACAGCCATATAATATCCATTATGCGTATGGGCCACACATATGGGGCCGGTATCAATGCTGGGTGGAAAATCAAACGAGCCCCACATTGGTTTACCCATTCGTTCTGCTAAATCAGTCCCTATTCCGTGCTGTTTTATTTAATAAGGAAGGTAAATAAATAGGTCTACTGCTTTTTGTCACCAAATATTGTGGATCTATTTTACTTTAAATTTGTCGACAGACATGCCGACAAAAGCTTAGCAAGGAAGTTCTTGATGAGGCCCCGAAGTAGAAATGGATGGCTGAATGTTTTGTGGGTATCGTAAATATCTGACTAGGTTGGTATAGTACCCTAGCAAAGCGTATGTAAAATTTTGAGAAAAAACGTACGCCTGTCGCAATTGTCGCAAATTGTTTCATTTTCCATGAAAATTGTATTTTTTCAAGTTTTTGTTTTTCGCAATTTCCCTTGCTAAAATCACAAGTTGGGGATTGAACCATCCACCCACCCCTCTTCACTTACGTCGAATTTATATACTTATCCTATATTTATTATAGGAACAATAGACACTTAGAGATTTTAGCTGTGCGAAAGGTAGGACAATTTTGCAGCCCTTCTGTGACATACTAATTTGACGATCTTAACCCTTTACCGTTGTTTGAGTCCTTTTGGACCCATGTGGAAAGCTCGGCTGTCACCCATCTTTACTGTTTCACGCGGAGCTCGAAACGGCGAGTAGCTACCCGAAAATTCGGCCACAACAACGAGAGAGACAATAGTTTAAGGTCACGGGGTCAACGGCCTACGGAAGCCAATGCGGGGTGGGCTACGTCCACTTTTCCGCCCACTCCCGAGGCGCGCAGATATGCCCCGATTGGAGCACAACGGTAAAGGGTTAATCTTAACATTTAATACTGGTAAACAGGCGCGGATCAATACACTCCAAAAAGGGGCCTGACCTAAGAGAAAACAGGGGTATGAGGCAGTTGCACTACTAATTTCCCTATGCCATCGTAATGTTGATGTGGTCAGAGAAAAAAAGTAAAGTTGGGGGCCGTTAAAGCCCCCCCCCCCCGCCCCTCCTTGGATCCGAGTCTGAGAAACAGGGTTTTCTACTAATTCGTTTACAGTTGACTTGGTATTAATTAATCCTCACCTTCCATTGGTCCACTATCGGTTAGGGAAGCGTGCGTTATCCAGTAAATAACTTTTTGAATTGATTAAACACGTTCATCTCGAGGTACACTGTTTTCTCTCGATTGTGCTGTTTTGATGTACGTTACATATTTTTAGTTTAAATATTGTTTTTTATGAAAGAACAAGTTTAAACAACTCTTGTTCCTTGCTTTAGTACAAAATAATTCATTCTCAGGGCATTAGTACAAAATAATACACTCTCAAATGCTATCGCTGGCTGCTTTTGAGACTGCCATACACCCTCGTCACCGCTTGTTACAATTTTTCCATCATTTGCCCCTACCCCTCCCTTCCCCCATCGTTGTTGAAGATTTTATTGGACGGCGTGCATGTTTTCCAAATCGTCTTCGCTAAAGTCGGGAGAATTTTTATTGATATTTATATTTGTGACAGATGAAACATCTTGACCTTAAAATAGCTCACTATATTCGAGTATTTCATGAAATTGAGGAATGTTTTCTTCGTGCGTGGGTAGTGTAAAAAGGGAATGGTACAACCGCCGACTTTACAAACTGCCCCGTTCGTTAGGAAAGATATGTAATCCCTTACAAAGTCAGTCAATTTGCATGACATGTCATTGCTCTTTGGAAAGGCATATTCTCCTCAATCAATGAAACATTTTCTAGTGCTTGGCCTCCGAAAACCCAAACCTTTCAAACGGTCATGTGTAAAAAATCGAAAGATTTGAGGTAGACTTTAACAGATACCCCATTTTCATTTTTTAAATTTTAGCATTGTCGAATATTCAATCGTTTCCCGCCCCGCCACCACCTCTCCATCCCCGCTCCGTCCCTGCAAGGCAAATCTTGTATAAAATTTGTTTTCTTCGCTTTATAAACGTTAAACACTTTTCAACGAATCACCTTTTAAAATAATTTATTAATATCCCTAGCATTATATTTTCCAAATATGTCTGCTGACTTGGTTCCCTATTCTATAGAATTGAGTAAGAGAAACGATACTGAGTGTTCACGTTGGGCTACTTTAATGGAGTTCAGGTTCAATTTTCTCGTCCTATTTAAAAGAGCTCTTCATGAACGAAAAGAGCGCCACCTGTTAAAACAGTTTCGCACTGTATTACTCAGGGTAATCCTTTCGTTGTGGGGAATGTCGTAACCCTGACTGTTCAGACCCCTCGATTTCAGGGGGGAGAAAACACTAAGCTTGACCTCAAATGAGGGTAAGACATTTAGCCGACACGTAAATACTTATCACAGCTCTGGCATCATTGGTGGTCTTGAGCTGAGTGTTATTACATTTTCCAATGTCCTCCCGACCCTCTGACAAAGGGCCGTTCTCCCAAACAAAACTTTAAACTGCTTTCCGAAGAAGCTATATGTCCACTTAAAGGCCCAGTTCTCTCACCCAAAACAGTACCAATTCTCCTAACCTCCTTACTGAAGCCCCTCCCACAATTGTCTGAAATTCATCCTCATCCAGATACAATCTCAGTTTATTGCTTCAAGAGGATTAAAGAAAAATTTAATTTACATAATCAAAACACTCTCAGTACCGTTCATGCTGTGTAATATAAGCTTTGGTACTCTGCATTGTTTGAATTAGCTGTCAATCAAAGAGCTAAGCCAATTGAGAATTTCGGTAGTTTGGGTTGAGAGGTTTGGCCCTTTAAGGACAACACTTGGGTGTTTTTTTTTTCTAAAAGTCCCCTCGACTCTCTGGCGAAGAGCCAAGGCCAAACATTTACTCCCGGAGGAGTTCTGCTCCCTTAAGAAGCTAAACGTCCCAAATGGACAAGTACGCCCTCTAAAGGGCAAACATGTGTGGTCCTGCTCTATACTGGCTGAATAGAACAGAAGCCACACCCTGGATGCAGTTTACTGTCATACCCAGGAAAACACTTGAGTGTTATTTTCAAGTCACAGGTATTCCTTAACACTTGTTATACATACCTGTCCTAAAGCGTCAAGACTTGTATTTATACCGATACCAATTCCTATGACTTTTGTTATTCTGAACAAGTCTATCCCGAATATTTTCAAAAGATATCCACGATAATGCTAACGCGAGGAATTCATACACGAATGAAGTGTATGCATTCATTACGTTGTTTTGATCAAAACGGAAGTTTTTTTTCCATAAGTGCTCTCCATTAGCTTAGAATTCAGAATAATAATATGAATATTCATATAAGACGTGCGTTCTCGTTCCTGATTGACGAACCAAACTTTTTCTGGATTTTATGGGTTTTTCAGGGTAAATAGATACAAAATGGTGCAATACTTGAAGAAAAATCACAAAAAACCTGACAAATCATGTGAGAAATACATGAAATGCGGACATATATTTGGCTTTTAAAAATCCGCCCGGACGCCAACGCGAAGTAAAGGAGAATGTGTCCAGGTAAATCTGGACGTCTGGTAACTATAAGTAGGTGTTGTCCTCGGGAATTTGTCAAGCATATTGTTTTAAAGCTCATAGAAAGAGTTTGATATCATGATAACTATCTTACGACTCTCTACAAAGTTGCCGTATACTGTAAACAACCTTGCCGAATCGCCTCCAACAAGTACAAATCTGGAACAAGCTCTGGCATTGTAAAGGTCACTTTGAAAAAAGTGTTACGTTTGTATTGCGCCAATGTCTACATAGGACAATATGAAACAAGTCCGTAGCAAAAGGGGTAATGAATAGAAGAGAAGGAAACTGCCTCCTGCCAGTGAATATTTCTTTTATAATTAATTTGCGAACTCTTTGGGTGTTAGTTTTATGATAACTGCTTTCTGTAACATATTGGGGAAGTAATGAAGTTAAGTTTCATTTCATTAGTTTTATTTTCGGTTCATCACAACAGAAATTTACAACCAACAATTGCAGATACATAACCAATAGTGTGATCGAAAATACACTTGAAAACTCTTTAATTCTTCAAAAACGCATTTAGTAATCCCCCGACACTTTATCTTGTCACTCTCTGCATTCATTTTCGCTGTTTGTAAGAGTAAGATATGGCATAAAGTAATTTCAAAAATATATTTTTGGATTGTTGAGTGCTCAGAAATAAAATGTTAACTTTTGCATAAAAAAAAAATCCTCAATGCCATTAACCTTTGACAAAATATATCATTTGACCAACCGTCTGCAGGTATGGAAATTCCAAAACACATGATACAAAAATATCCTTTAAAATATACGTAGTGTACCACCCATTTTTTTTTTTTTTTTTCCCAAGGCGGATTTTTCAACATTTCCCTAACCACTTACGCCTAGCTGGTTCTTTACCCCACCCGTTTCATCACGCTCCATTACCAATACAAATAGGGCATTGTCCAGAAAGACGAGCCTATTGTCATGGTCTGCTGATTATGGCAACTAGTATTGACACTTCTGAGCAAAGATATGGTTGAGTGCACGGGTGAGTTTCCAAATTGTTTGTTTGGATAGTTTTGGACATGTTCAAAGAGAGCTGATATACAACTTGCTCTGACAGCACTTTGAGCAAAAAGTGTTGTGTCAGGTTGAAATTATATCAAGTGGTCATTTATTGATTGAGTATATGGCTGCTGATATATAGGATCCTACTAATGTTTAAAAAAAAGATGTTTATCTAACGATATTTGTTAAGGTATTTTCATCATTTTCTACAAATATGTTCTTGACACACAATGAGTTAAGCATGGTGTTCCCCCACCCCTCCCTGGACCGCATTCAGCTAAGACAGTGCTGCATCATGCATACACTCTTTGTCATAATCACGCTTCTCTTCATCAATGTTGGGCAATGCACACATTACCGAAGTTACTCTACTGCCCTCAGTTTTTTGGCGTTGTGCCTTCGCTTAGTCGTGGTAACCATGGAACTATAGGCCTACTTTGACAGGAAAAGAAACTTCGTAAGTCCCTTTGAATGAATTTTGTGGTCTCCGAAATTAAAACCGTTCATAATGATCATAAGAAACCGTTCCGATGAGTCATACAGACCCCCCGAGCCCGCTAAATCCTTGCAGTCGGAAGGTTTGCAATTGGGAGTTCGAGTCCTGGCCGGGTCATACCGAATTAAGACTTTAAAAACGGAACCTACTGCCGTTGTGCTTGGTGAACTTCAGTAAGTGAACGTGACGGGTCATATTTGCTTCACGATACCCCTCCCCTTATATCTCTCGATTGTGGCCCTTTTCACATCAAATAGCCCCATCAGTTTGATAGGCAAATTTCTTATCATTTTTGACTTTTCTTTCTTTTTATGTGATTTAATCATTTCATTGCAAAAAGAAAGCTCAAAATAACGACCGCTAGAATTCTGCTCACAAGCCATGAGAAATACCATTTCCGGCTGTCTGAGGGTTGTGATTTGTCAAAAATTTTCTGTATGATCCGGGCCAACCTATGGTACAGTACGCGCAGAGGTTAATCATCCGGGCGGGGTTACAAAATAGCGACTCCTTAGATTCTTCTTACAAGCCTAGTGAATGTCATTTCCAACTATCTGATGGGAAGCGATTTTCCAAATTTTCTGAACGCTCCACGCCATCTGGTGGTGGCGCCCCGCTTAGATAGTCTTTCGGACAATACCATTTCTGGCTGTTTGAGGGGTTTGGGAGTTTTCCAAATTTTCTGTGCATCCGATGAGACTGATGGTGCTCCACTTGGATGGTCCTTCCCCCAGAATTAAAAGAAAAACAATGACTGCATAGCTGGTGCTTACGAGCCGGAGGAATGCCATTTCCGGCTGTCGAAGGGGTCGCGATATTTCAAAACTGTCAACGCCCCCTTTGGCACTATTTCCTTTTTAAGTCGGGCAGGGAGTCTTCTGCCCTCTCCCAAAACTGAAATGTTCCAGTACGTACGCCTATGCCTGTGTTTACCCTCTTATGGCGTCATTCTAATTATAACATCCAATACCTGAGATATATACATATATAGTTGACTGTTCGGATTCGCCTATAAGAGGCGACCAAAGGAGAGGACTTGAACTATTTACCGTCCCAGCCAACATGCCCAGCTGGGCCCCAACTGGGTTTGAGCTGGGCTACTTGCTGGGCCCCAGCTGGGGCCCATTCGTGTTTGTCAGGTGTTCCCACGTGGGGCCCAACTGGGCTAGCCTTTCCCAGCTGAAGCCCAGCTGAAGCCCAGCTAGACTTCAGTTATTGAAGCGGGGCCAAGCTGGGCTTTATCTGGGCATCAACTGGGGAAGGCTAGCCCAATTGGGCCCCACATGGGAACACCTGATAACCACAAATGGGGCCAGCTAGGCTTAGCAAGTAGCTCAACTGAAACCCAGTTGGGCATGTTGGCTGGGGTACTCGGGACCAAACTTGAGCTTGAACTGTTTGAAACACTAGGTCCACCTTTATCTAGGTGACAAACTGCCTTCTACCTTGCTGACAACACATTTGTTTCCCATCTAACAAACGAAACCCTCCTGAAGATCATTCTATCTTTTGAGATATGTTAGACTCTCAAATGAAAGCAATTTCATATACAGAAGAGACAATTTCACAGAAAAACTCACTTCACGAAATTAAGCAGGGCAAGAATCTGGTCACGCTTTTTATATGCATCAGATACAAAGAGCGCTCACATCTGTTTTTACCTAAACAGCTTGAGAAACAATTACTACGAGTATATAAAATAATCCGCGTCCCACGAAAAAACCGAAGAACTAAAAATTAAACATGCTTAGACATTTGCACTTAATATCGGGAGATCCGAATTTGTGCCAAATCTTTCCAACACCTCTCTGCCTAACCTAAAAGATGGCGCCCAATCTAAAAGTTTGTCTAGTTAATTTAAGGCGATGCGCACTCTTTCACAAGCAATTTCCTAACTGACTACCGATAGCCCTAATCCCTAATCTAATCCCTAACCTTAAAAGAATACCATCGATAAAATACAATGCCAACAACCTATCAAGAAATACATCGTTCAACGGTGTGCATCTACGCGTAGTTCTAGGCTCATTACTGACGGTGAATTGGGAGCAACTAACGAGGAAAATGAAGAACGCTAGCAACCTCGATGCACTCATTGAGACGCTCCAAAAGAATATTTTTCTGATTTTCCTGACAAACGAAAAAGTCCGACCAGTGATGAAGCTCAGCATTAAAACCAAGAGCAGAAACCTATCTAGTTGAATGTTATAGAGACCTAACAGGGCCGTACCGGTACTTCAAGGAATCTAAGGTCTCTAATCCCAAGACACAACACACAGATGCTACCTGTCTAATTTTAAGACTAATTATCTGCTTACAACGCACAATGATTCAAAAACTTTTGAAACAAGGGACTGCATACGTAGTACCGGATAATGCTAGCGCCTACCTATTTTATTTAATTTTAACTTAAAAAAAGCAAAATTTTTCTTGAATTTCCTGGTGGGAATAAATTTGTCTTTTGGCAGAAGTGTGTATTTTAAACTAGGACCCAAAGAAGCGAGTTTTAATTCGTTGTTGACGCACATGCGCACATACCCCAGATCGTCGGGACAAACAAACCGATACCGGACCTAAAACACGAGTTCTTAAATTTGAGTCTACGTGAAAAATTGGTGAAACCATCATCTTTCCTAATCCATGCATAATATAAGGAGGAAACTTAAAAGTGGTTTGTGCATTGGATTGTGTCCAAGCAGCACCGCAACTAATGCAGTTACTTTCGCTATGTCAATTTCTGACTTTTCCGGCACTTTATTTCTATCTTCTTTTAGATGCTTTGTGGTATCGAAATACGGTTTTTTGCAATTTGTAGGGATGATACTTCTCTTTCGTGTTTTTAAGTTTTGGTGGAAATATTACTTTCGTGAGAGTGTAAAATTGGGGTTTTTTCATGTGAAATTTGGAAACGTGTTCTATTTTTAGTAACAATCTTGCGGAAAAACCAGGGGGCCGTTCCACAAAGAGTTACGCACAATCTTAAGTTCGATTCACCATACTTAAGCCAACAGTAAATCATACTTAAGATCGTGCGTAACTCTTTGTGGAACGGGCCCCAGGTCCGTATGTACTCTGGGGAAAAGGTTGTTTGTTAATTTAACACAGCGCCATCATTTAGGTGTTTTTTGGTTTCGATAAAAAGAGAAACCTATGCATTCATGATGGCGTGCGTGTGTGTGTATGTATGTGTGTATGTGCGTGCGTGTGTGTGTCTATGTGTGTATGTGTGTGTGTTTGTGACACTTTGCTTGTTAACACGATATCTTGAGAAGGGAAAATCTGACAATTCTCAAACTTGGTACACAGATACCCCATACTGAGAGGAAGAACCTTATTGATTTTGGTGGAGGTCAAAGGTCATCTGGGGTCACAGGGGGTCAAACCCCGAAATCCTTGTTTACACGATATCTCAAGATAGGAAACTTGGAGAAATTTCAAACTTGATGTGAGGATGTGTTATGTTGTAAGGAAGAACCCTATTGATTTTGGTGGAGGTCAAAGGTCATCTGGGGTCACAGGGGGTCAAACCCCGGAATCTTTGTTTACACGATATCTCAAGATAGAAAACTTGGATTAATTTCAAACTTGATGTGTTGATGCCTTATAATGTAAGGAAGAACCCTTTTGATTTTGGTGGAGGTCAAAGGTCATTTGGGTTCACATGGGGTCAAACCCCCAAATCCATGTTTACACGATATCTCAAGAAACGACACTTGGAATAATTTCAAACTTGACATGTTGATGTGTTATGATGCAAGGAAGAACCCTATAAATTTTGGTGGAGGTCAAAGGTCATGTGGGGTCACATGGGGTCAAATTCCCAAATCCTTGTTTACACGATGTCTCAAGATACGAAACTTGGAATAATTTCAAACTTGATGTGTGGATGTGTTATGATGTAAGGAAGAACCCTATTGATTTTGGTGGAGGTCAAAGGTCATCTGGGGTCACAGGGGGTCAAACCCCAAAATCCTTGTTTACACGATATCTCAAGAAACGAAACTTGGAATAATTTCAAACTTGACATGTTGATGTGTTATGATGCAAGGAAGAACCCTATAAATTTTGTTGGCGGTCAGAGGTCATTTGGGGTCACATGGGGTCAAACCCCGAAATCCTTGTTTATACAATATCTCATGGTGGGAAACTTGGAATAATTTCAAACTTGACATGTTGATGTGTTATGATGCAAGGAAGAACCCTATAAATTTTGTTGGCGGTCAGAGGTCATTTGGGGTCACATGGGGTCAAACCCCGAAATCCTTGTTTATACAATATCTCATGGTGGGAAACTTGGATTCATTTCAAACTTGATACATTGATGTGTTTTGATGCAAGGAAGAACCCTATTAATTTTGTTGGCGGTCAGAGGTCATTTGGGGTCACATGGGATCAAACCCCGAAATCCTTGTTTGCACAATATCTCATGGCAGGAAATCTGGATCCCTTTCAAACTTGATATGTTGATGCATTATGAGGTAAGGAAGAACCCTATAAATTTTGGTGGAGGTGAGAGGTCATTTGGGGTCACATGGGGTGAAACTCCAAAATCCTTATTTACACGATATCTCAAGATACAAAACTTGGAATAAATTTCAAACTTGACATGTTGATGTGTTTTGATGCAAGGAAGAACCCCTTTAAATTTTGTTGACGGTGAGAGGTCATTTGGGGTCACATGGGGTCAAACCCCGAAATCCTTGTTTGCTGAACATCTCATGGCAGGAAACATGGATTCATTTCTAACTTGATATGTTGATGTGTTATGAGGTGAGGAAGAACCCTATCTGTTTTGGTGAAGGTCAAAGGTCATTTGGGGTCACATTTTGTCAAACCCTGAAATCCTTGTTTACACGACATCTCAAGGTAGGAAACATGGATTGATTTCAAACATGATATGTTGATGTGTTATGAGGTGAGGAAGAACCCCATCTGTTTTGGTGAAGGTCAAAGGTCATTTGGGGTCACATTTTGTCAAACCCCGAGATCCTTGTTTACACGATATCTCAAGGTAGGAAATTTGGATTGATATCAAACTTGATATGTTGATGCATTATGATGTAAGGGAGAACCCTTTTGGTTTTGGTGGAGGTCAAAGGTCATCTGAGGTCACAAGGAGTCAAAGTCTGAAAATCTCCTTAATGTGATATCTCAAGTATGGAAAGTTGGATGAAGTTCATATTTGTTATGTGGATGTGTTATGGTTAGGAGATGCTCCCCATTTCTTTTAGTGGAGGTCAAAAGTCATCTGGAGTCACCGATGGTCAAAGTCTGACAACCTTGTTAACGTGATATCATATGTTTAGGAAGCTTGGATACATTTCCTATTTGGGAAAGTGGATGCTTTATGGTCAGGAGATGGTGCCTCTTGTTTTGGGCAGAGATGAAAGGTCATCTGGGGTCTCCAGGGGTAAAAGTTGTAAACCCTTTTAAATGTTATTTTTCAAGATAGCTGCCTGTTCGTCTGCCTGTCTGTATGTTGGTCTGTCTATCTATCTATCTATCTATGTTCTTTATGGAGGTCAAAGGTCATCTGAAATAACAAAATTATTTTTTGAACATGCTAGTATAACATTTGAGTGAGAAGATTAACGGTGCATGATGGCATTATTTGAAATGAAAAATTTATGTATCATCGAGACCCTCAATGCATTTTTGCGGTCTGGTTTTTAATTCATTACAGATTGGTGTTTAGCGAATTTTGAGTATTGATATGAAGATTTCTTTGTAGGGATTTATTCTTCAAGTGTCTTGAGTGACATGGTCCAGGTTGCGGTGAAGTAAAAAGTTTGATAGTTTAGAGGAGTTTTGGTTACTGTTTTTGTGACTTTAAAGGGATGTGTGAATTTCTCACACTAACGACAATATTCACAAAGTAAGTTTCTGTTGGAGGAAAACATTGTTATTGGTAGGTAAATATTATTTGTATGAGTTGGCGAGTATTAATATTTGTGTTATATCAAGGTGTCTGGTTATGGTAAATTTGTTATTTTAAAGTTTAAAATTATGTGGAGAATATTACAATGCCTAAGAAGGGCCGTTCAAAGATTTTTAATTTAGAAAGGAAAGGTTGGCAACAAAGAAAAAGAAAGTATGGGGGTGAATTTCAAGATAAAAGTTATGAAGAGGGGAAAAATGATGATATCAGACTTGGGAACAAAGCAAAAAAAAAGTTCTAGTGAATATGAAAAAAGTCAGAAGTGTGATGATGGGGAAAGTAGGGAACATGACGATCATGAGGTATTATTTATACGTTCCGAAAGATCTACATGTACATTTTATTTTTTCGTTGTTGATAGCTGTTGGAGAGAAAAATGTTTAGGAAGCTTGCGTTGATAGATTCAAACATGGTTTTGTAAAAACTGGGGGGTTTGATTTGCCGTCTATTGAAATAGGAAAATGTGTTTCAGTTGAGAGTAGGCCGACTCGTGTGAGAAAAGTATGTGGGGATGGTAATTGTTTTTTCGGTGTTTGGCATTACTGGTTACAAGGGTAGAAGATAATCATTTTTATTTAAGACAAGTCTTTGTAAGTTCATTGTGTAGTTAATCGGGAAAAACGTGCCATTTATTTAGTCAATATAGGTGGAGTACATTATGACGTAGTGCTGGAAATAGAAGATGATGAGTCTGTACATGAGAGCAGCGTTATAGAGAATTAGTTGAAGAGGGGTTGTGTTAATGAACATAGTGAAGAATGTTTCGGTGTTAAATGTAACATATTGAAAAGAGGAGACATTTTATTTGAAGAGGAGCGTAATCAAATGTCAGTGCAAGTTATGTGAAGAAAGCAGATGTTTATGTAAATGAGGTGAGTAATCATATATTAGTGAAAGAGTCTGTGGGAGTGACTGAAGATAGGTATAAATGTTGGGAAAATATAGGTTTTGTGATAAAACGTAGTGTGGGTATTGCAAGTGATAGCACTAAATGATGATTAGAGAACAAATACGTAAGCGTCAATTTAGAAAAGAAGAGGAGAGTTCAATTAGAGAATTGCAACGTCGCTTTTGGAATAAAATTATGGAGGGGCCTACATATGTTTGCTTTTATTGTGAGCAGTTATGGTATAAAGAATGTGCACTGTGGGTGAATTTAGTAAGATTTAGTGGAAATACTAGTATTTGTAAGCAGGAAGAAGGTATAGATAAAGGAAGATAAAGGATGGGTCTGTAAAACCTGTTTAAAATATATAAAAGAAGGCAGAGTTCCGTTATTAAGTCGAGATAATAATATGAAAATGTATGAGATACCAGAAGAATTGAAATTACATCGTCTTGAAGAAAGGTTGGTCGCTTTGCGAACACCTTTTATGCAGTTGCGTGAGCTTCCTCGAGGAGGGCAATTTAGTATTAAGGGAAATGTTGTTAATGTCCCGTCTGATGTGGTGACAACAATTAAAACTTTACTTATAAGACTTGAAGGGAGCTAAGTAATTTCTGTCAAATTTAAGAGGAAATTAAGTTATAAAATGGCTGTTTTTTCTGAAAATGTTAGGCCTAGAAGTGTTGTTCTTGCTGCTTGCTGGCTGATAGAAAATTAGGATATCAAGATACACAACAATGACTTAGTGTTGGAAAATGGGCCAATCGTATAACGAAGGCTTAGGTAGGGGATCTAGCTGATAGGCGTTGAAGTTGTGTAGCTCCTCACAAGAAAAAAAGTTCACAGAACTCATAAAGTTGATTAATTCTTCTTGATTATTATTGATTCCATTTCTTCTTCCTTCAAAAATTATCTTTAATCAGAAGCCGGCGAAAAGGTGACAATTACTGTTTACAGGTGAGTTAGTGCATCGTCTTAGAGGTCTGCAGCACAACTGACAAGCTGCGGGCTGCGGGGTTTCCTAGTGCGTTCGAGCCACGAGGGCCATGCGAGATGACAGAACTAAAAGCTGTAACCCGATTGGATAAAAGTTGTGACGCACACCGAAAATGAATATTATAAATATGATGAAATCATATCAACCAATGAGGAGGCTGCAAGTGAGTGAAATTGGCCACACCTTGGAAATATGAGTTACAGCGTGCACGTGGAACTACCATACGGCAATGTGATATGTCACGTCCACCGGTAACACGTGACGGGAAACAGGAAGGGTCCTGGGAATCTACAACAAGAGGAAGGGAGCGTTGCTCGTAAACAACAAGATGGCGTCTGGTAAAGGTCACGAAGAGTGCACCATACTACATAACATTAGGAAAGGAAGACACGTTTTGAAAAGGATGAACAACTTCTTGTAAGTGGGTCTGTTGCCCCTCTTTTACTAACACCACCATTATACTTTCTTACACGATGTTGAGTTAGGAGGGCCTGTATAATAGAGTAGTCAGTTTCCTGTTTTTT
Source organism: Holothuria scabra (assembly GCA_037179385.1). Taxonomy (NCBI): domain Eukaryota; kingdom Metazoa; phylum Echinodermata; class Holothuroidea; order Aspidochirotida; family Holothuriidae; genus Holothuria; species Holothuria scabra. The sequence continues at coordinate 53,297,336 of CM074184.1, forward strand.
TTTTTTTTTTTTTTTTTGACTCATCCAAAATGCCGTTTTGCATCGCGGAAGGATATATTGCAAAAAATGGACGAAATACCTTCAATTTTCTTTGAATGATTACTTCAACTACTTTCCTACCACATAGAGATCACAAATTGAACACATCTCTTCACTAACATGGTCTAATCTCCCCCCCCCCCCCAAAAAAAAAAAAAAGTTTTTCTTGGGTGTTAAATTCGCAGGGTAACCTCCTTCGGCGGGATTGGTGGTGTGCTTTACCTTTGTCTTCACTGCAAAGTCATACATATCACTCATCCGTGTCCGTGAAAAACCATGGGGGTTGTCCCATGGTTGCATTGACAAAAGAACTATATTCAAAAAAGGTCACAGCAGGGAGCTGACACAAATCAGAGTGTCGAACCATCCAGTAATCAATCAAAAAGATACATTGCATCACTTTCGTCCGATAATGAAACGTGAATACCAAAATGTCGATGTTTATAATTTATAGCTATTAGCTGCGATTCGTCTGTCATCACATTATTAACCAGACACGTTCTTTATTACATTCTATAGCAAGGAATTTTTGTCGCTTCTTTGACGATGTCCTTTTACTACGGAAGAAAATATTGTCATTGTAGAAAGTTTATGTATGGCCATGACTCGCAATTGATGAAACGATTACCTAATGAAAGCAATAAGTTAGACAGTTCTATCAGGGAGCTGTCAGGGAAGGAGATCCAACATTTATCGGTCCTTTGGACTAAGGTAGTTGCCGACATTAAGCTGCTTATTGTCTTGCCCTTGAAACATTTTTAAAGCTTGAAGGAATTTGGTACTGAAGACAATGGTCTCTGTCGTCTGCTACATCTCAAAGACCTATCATGATGATTTTATCCATTGCCATTACATTGCCAGTCGTCGAGGGAAAAAGTGCAAATTTTAAGCTTGCGTCGTCAAGCGTCTCATCTAGTATTTATTCAAATAGATGTTATACAGATAAATTAAAATTCTCCTTCCACAAATATACTTGATTCTAATGGGGAAATTATCAAAACTATGATGGTTTTGTTAGGCTTGAACAGTGTGCAAAGGTGGCAACTCATTAGAATCTTGGAGAGACAAAAAACGTATGGAAGTTAAAAATTTAGAGACAGTCGTTTTTCATAAAATCTTTGTTTAAGCTTAGCAGTTGTCGGCAAACACGTTGTACGTCAAAGAAACAGTTAACAATGGCTTTTGTTTCTGGATTACCTCTGTTTGAAAGGAGTAGGCCACCATTACAACGTGAGAGTCAACAAGGGCAAACCAATGGGAATAAAAGGACCTGTCAGTCAAAAGTTGTCACCTGAAAAGGGATTAAAGAGTTTCAAGTACAAATTGTCTGATAGATTTGCTCGTAGGATCTCCTTCCCTAACAACTCCCTGGTTCTATGAATACGAATAGACTGTAGAGTAAAAGATACCGTAGGAGACGAATTTCATCATTCCAACAACCCGTCTGCAATACAATTGTAGTTTGGAGTGAAAACTTTGGTCCTTTAATACGGGAAGTTGCAACTTTTTGCTTACTATAAGTTGACCCTTATCAGCTTATGTTATGTGACGTAGACACTAAATTTAGACCGTGCACAGAGGGTCAAATTGTTGGTTTACGGACGAAGATTTGAACATTTCAAGACATTTCGTAACTGTAAATTTCTAGCTAAGTGGCTCGTTCGTTTCATCTCTTTGCCCTTTTCGGAAATGGAAAGTTCGCAAGATATTTATGAGCTAATTATTCTCTAGTTTGTTATAATTATGTCAGGGAGTTGTGGTGTTATCAGGTAAACGTTTAACTTATTCATCATAAAGTCCATTTTTCTCTTTAAAGTGATTTGTTCAACTATTGCAACTATTGTCAAATACGGGCAATGGTTATGAGAATCGGGTAATCTGATTTTCAATAATTTAATGATGTAGGGTGAGAATGTCTTCCCGTAAGTCTGCTTGAAAATTCATTTCAACACACTGTGTAACGTGACAATTCTGTCAATAAGTGTTACTAATAGAAGAAAAATCATCTACTTCATTTCATCCAATGGTAGTGGTACATTTTATCTGATTCTTCTGATCAAAATAGCGACTGCTATAAGATCCCCATAGGCCTTAATTTTTTCAAAAGTAAAATCATATATAGTAGGAAGTTGGGGCACACAATTTTTCAATATATATTGAATTTAGCCAAGAGTCGCAATAGAGTAAAATTCGTTAGCATGTTTTCAATTCCGGTTTGTTGTTTCCCCGAAATGATGCGGGATTCATCGATTGGCAGTGATACGCTTTATCTGGTAATTTTCTGATCAAAAAGCGACTGTCTCAGGGGTCCGATTTTTCAAAATTTTCTGTTCGCTTCGCGCGAACCAGCGGTGAAGTTCCGCGCAGATAGTCTTCCTAGCAGCATTTAAGTTTCAAGTGAACAATTTTTGTACAAACAGAACCTCGAATAAGTGATTTCTAAGACCCCTATAAGACCCCCAAAGGTTTTGACTGTCTGAGGTGGTCAGGTTTTTCAAAATTTCCTGCACGCCTCGTTCCAGCTTATGGTGGTGTTCCACTTACACCGCTTCATAGCAGAATTCAAGTTTCAAGGATCATTTTTTACGCAAGGAAACTCAAAATAGCGAATGCTTAGATTCCCATATCAGCCCGGGAAATGCCATTTTCAACTGTCTGAGCGGTCGAATATTTGGAAATGTTTTGTACGCTCCGCGCCAACTAATGGTGGCGCTCCGCTTAGTCTTTCTGGCTGAATTTTAGTTTGGAACGAACGTACGTTTATCTGCAATTGAAATTTAAAAAAGCGACTGCTTGGATCCCCTTTTCAAGCCTGGGAAATGTCATTTTTGACTGTCTGAGGGGTACGAATTTTCAAATTTTCTGGACGCTCCGCGCCAACCAGTAGTGGCGCTCCGCTTTGACTGTCGTACAAGCAGAATTACATTTCTCGGGCAAAAATCTTGTGCCCCAAAAGTGAAATGCTCCCCTACGCCCCTGGAAATACTTCACTCAGGCGTGCACTGCAGCTGCTTGCAACATTCAGCAGGATTCCGGATTTGCCATCCTAGGATACATAGTTCAGTGGCGTAATGAACTGAGCTAATCAGTATTTCAAAAGGGTGTTTTAATCTTAGAAAAATAAAAAATTTTCTCACCAGAGACAAATAAACCTGGCAAATGCCATTTCTAGCCATCTGGGAGGTTTTAAAATCCAAAATTTTCTTTGTACCCTCCGCGCCAACTGATGGTGGCGCTACGCTTAGATAGTAAACTCTAGCCACCCTCTACAAAAGTATCCAGCCCTCCATGGACCCCTACCAGGGCTTTGTCCCCTGAACCCCACCAGGGGTCCTTAAAGCGGCCCCTGCACCCCAGGCTGATTGGGCCAACAGTCTAAAACCCTGTACAAACATGGGCCGATTTTCCTACATTTTTATCCAAATCGTTCCTTCATTTCATCTCCTTGCATCGAATTGACCATTGATTCAATTAACTATGCACCGACCTAAACAAAGGTCAAACCATTGACCTCCAACTTTGGTCAAAATTTACTAATTTATGGTAAGATCTAACCATTAATTGGTCACTTTTTGACCATACCATTGAGTCGCTGCATAGTTGACCACAGTGTTTTTAGAGTGCAGTCTGTGGTATTGAGTTGAATTCAACCTCTCTGAAAGAAGGATGATTATTCTAAACAGATCGTCACCATAGGTTGGCGCGAATTGTACAGAAAATGAAGTAGCCCGTGAAGAGAAACCTCCTTGAATATCCTGTTTAAAAAGGCGAATATACTTCTTTGTTACAGTAGTAGAGTCCATGCCCTAAGTCCAAAAGCTATTAGTAGCTAACAGTCGTCAAATCACCTTGAAAATATAAGACGACTTGGTTTGTCGGCACCGCAACTCGTCTAGACGTTCGTCTTGTTTTTCTTTTTGTAAAAAAAAAAAAATCCGCTTGCAATCTGCCGTAACGAACAATAGGGCTGTTTTCGTTCGTTCGGGTTGGCTAGCCACTTGGATTTATGCTTAATGTTGTATGAGGTGTGCGAAAGCTAGGGAACGCCGTACACTGTGCGCTAGCTGACCTCGGTTTTTCATGGATCTTCTGACTCCATGTACAAACGGGAAAAAATCGATTTGGACGGCATTGAGTACACTATGCCTTATATTCCAGGTACTTTTCCAACTAACCAGATTTCTTTTAACCTCCATCTGGTTATCCTTCGCTTGCTGCAGTAACGAGGACACACTCTATAAACACCATGGTTAGTTTTAACCAGTATCGTAGTCACAGATTAACCAGGGAGGTGTTATAAGTACCACCACCTTGGATTAACCAACCATTTCCTGGTTAAAGTAGCCTAACCGAGGAATAACCCGTATTTCCTGGTCATTTTAACCAGATAATGGTTGTTTAATCAGTGAAAACGATATTGGTTAAACCTAAACAATGTGTTTTTAGATTGCATTGATAGGAAAACGTTTACGGTTCCCATTCTCCTGTCTATTGAAAACAATGCCGGGATAAATTCTTGTTGGAAAATGTAACTATCTAGGGAATATAGGCCTACCCTCCTTTCTTTAAACTAACAGAGTTTGTCAATTTGTCCTACCAGCATCTCTTTCAGTCTGCTCAAATTAATACAATAGTACTTCCTATAGCAACCCCTATATCATACGCTTTGAAGTAATGCCCCATCATACTTGAGGGCAAATAACGAAGCACGTTGTTCCCAGTGTGTACACTCTGAAAACAGCCTGGTGAGATTAAACCAGGGTAGGGGTCAACAGTCGCCCATACATTTCTTGTTTGAAAGTGACCAGGTTTCGAGGTGAGGGGAACGCTCAGTTTTCTGGTTAAATTCCCTTTTGTAACATCTTGGTCGATTATTAACATTCTTCTGTTTAAATTTGAACAGCATATCCCAGTGACTTTAACCAGGAAATGTATGAACAACTATTGACTAAAGTCCTGGTCAAAATCCGCAAGGATCTAGAGTGTAGAGTTACTTCATTCCTACCTATAGAAATTGACTTATATATGTACATATCTACATAAATCAGATTTCAACATTTGTTTTGACGGAACTTTTTACGCTATATACGAACCTTAAAGAGATTTGGTTTTGTCTTCTGAGACGCCATATGCAAAAGGGGTCATTAAGAAATGTTAGGCTAGTTATTTTTAGAAGTAGAGGGGGCGATTCAAAAATATAGTTTCCGGCTTCTGTTATGTGGGAAATGGTTCTGATTTGAATCGCTCTTAATAAGAAGAATATTTATTACTTCAAATTGTAAAATTGCTCGAAATGTTTGCACAATGTGTTTAAAATAACTTTCCAGAACGAAATGCTTGCATCTTTTATACCTTAAAACACAATCAAGATCGAAACTGGCACCGCACCTGGGTAGTTAACATATGTGCATTTAAAGACTCCGTATTTCAGAAGTTAGTAAGTTTTACGGCCCAGTTTTTAGCCAACTGGTTTAAGTCGTTCCTTTTGTCCGTATGTAAGAAATCATACTTGAAATAATTCACAAAATTGCTAAATGTGACCTTAAAGGTAAAGAGCAGTCTCCGAAACTTATTTTGAAGCAACACCTTTATACTTACACAATTGTCCTCTTATTTCTCTTCAAACTATACTTAATCATATTTTATAACTGCCATTTTTCATATTCAGTGTAAAACAAGCAGTAACTTCAAGTAATTTTCACATTTGAAGAGAAAAGGTTTTGTCACATGACTCTCAACAGCCAATCACGAAACAGGATAGTCTACTACTCTACTTCAAGTTGGGGTGACTGCTTTTGCCCTTTAACCAGAGGTCAATCGAGTCGACAATTGTGACCATTAGTTCATAGTATGAAACTTCAATAAACAATGAAAAAAGCTGCACGCGGTTCCGTCCTTGGTGTCCCAAGAGTCTAATGTAAAGGATATTTATCGAGGCGAGGTCAAATGCATCGTCTTACATCTCATCTTGCTACAAGCCGATAGCTTTTGTAATTCTACAATGATTTCGTGCCATTGTCCATCATAGATAACTTTGAACCTAGAACCATATCCATTACAAAACCCATTCTCAATCCATCTTAATACTTTAATTCTAGTAAAAGAGCAGGCAATTATGATACCTAATAATTGCCGGATTGTCATAATTTGAGGTATGAAATATAATATCTAAGTAAAGTATCCAACTGACCTAGAACCAGACCATATTCATAATTGCGGGTACATCTTTCATGGGTTGCTCTCAAATGGTGTGAGTGTACTTTAAGGAAACTCATAAACTCGGTCTGATGAAATAAACTATGAATTTCCAAAGAATCCGATGTGTCCTTTGTGGTCCATTTTATTTTATTTTTTTTTTCATAGGTGCACGGGTAATTTTTTTGGTGGGGCCGGTGTCAAGAGCAATTTTTTTCCAAATATTGGTCAATAGCACCACTTTGTTTTGATGCATGTTTTGGCCGAATGGACCAACTGTTTTTGCCCGAAGTGGGACATCGAGTACCCCCGCACACCTGCCTCGTACGCCTATGCTTTTATGGATGAAAAAAGATATATACACTATGACAAAAAAAAAAAAAAAATAGTCCAATTTGGAAAGAATCTAATCGATTGGGGCATGAACCGGAATCTTGTCAAATCTTTGACTTGATTCGACTCATACTCATAAAAGAAACGAAACTTTCATTTTTGAACTATTTTTTGTCAATTTTACAACCAATCTTTTCAAATATTTGACAAGATTCCTTTGCATGCCTCATTTGAATAGATGTTTTCAGTGTATTATCAAATCGTGTCATAATTTGGTTCTTTTAGAAAAAACTCATTTAACCATCATCATGTAACTTTTTTTTGAGAAATGTTTGAACTTTGATTAAATTTCTGTGAAATATTTTAAAGAGTAGCACGATAGCTTGGCATGTCTTTGTATACGAATCCAATAGTCACGTGATTGTCTGATTTAGTCGGTTATAACTAAGGTATATCAGTTTGAATCTGTCAAATACTTTGCTTAACTGTATCTTGGATGGCTGTACACTAGCATACTTCTTAACCCTTTACCGTTGTGCCCCAATCGGGGCATATTTGCGCGCCTCGGGAGTGGGCGGAAAAGCGGATGTAGCACGCCCCGCATCAGCTTCCGTAGGCTATTGACCCCGGCGTGACCTTAAACTATCGTCTCTCTCGTTGTTGTGGCCGAATTTTCGGGTAGCTACTCGCAGTTTCGAGCTCCGCGCGAAACAGTAAAAATTGGTGAGAGCGCACCAAAAGGACCCAAACAACGGTAAAGGGTTAATTTCCTTACTTGAATTGCACTGAATACGGCAGTTAAGACTTGCATTTAGACAATAAAATTAAGACGATTTAGGGCTGGTGGACCCCACTTATCAGGATGGTCGACTTCATACATGATCGAAGTCGTTAATTGTGTCCACAATTACTTTTCCATTCTGTAACTTCAAAACCACAATTCCTGTGTTCTCCACCAGGTTATGAATATTTGACCCCAAAACGATTCAGTTTGTGTTCCAATTGCAAAGCCCGTCTGTACAGAGGTCACATGTACTGACAAATTTATGAAAGCTGCAAACAATATACTTACTTTTCACAGGTGACTGTCCCTCCGAAACTGACACGGAAGGAACAAGAAGGAATTATCAAAATTAAATTCACACTTTCTTGTCCTCATTCTGAGTAATGTATCGCCTTTTTACATGTCGGGGATTGGATGTAGTCGTCCTTCAGATGATAGATCTCATCCACCGCCCTGACCTAATGAAGCCTGCATGAAAAGATTTGCGAGGGCGCTATTGCTAAAGACCTCGCTCGTTATTCGTCTATTCATCAAATACTTAGTGAGACGTTTCACAATTTGAGTTTGGATTGTGCTATACTGGGTTGATTTGGCTCCATGGGCTAATATTGCCCAACATTTGCCGAGCCGGAACCCCTCCAAACTTTCTGACTGCAGAGACGGATTACAAAATTCTTCCACTTGAAACTGAACGTCATTTTTGGCCGATAGCGTCATGACGTGGGCGATTCTTAACTATCAAAACCCCACTACCAACTGACCTTGAGGCTATCAGGTGTTCACGGCCCAAACAATGACCACGAGTGGACTTCATAATGATGAAAATATCATAAAATAGTGCTCTTTTGTAATTATTAAGACGTTTTTCTTTAATTTTAGAACATGAAGTGACTGCTTGATATGTTTTTTTGTCCCAAATTTCAATAACTTTTCAGATTGATGTAGAAGTTTTAAATTCCATTTCTACATTCTTTTATTTCATTTTCGTGAGTAAATTCTCACATTTGTGCCACTTTTTATGGTTCCAGATTTATTTGGTAACTAATTTAACTGAACTTAATTAGAATCTAGTCACATTATACATGGAAGTGGAAATTAATCCTTAAAAATCTTTTGCAGGTTGAAGCCCAGTATCTCAAGGTTAACAAAAATTTGTCACTTCAGTGCTGGATTAGGAAATTAAGGTCCAAAGTATAACTTCCACTGTTCAAGGGGCGAAATTCTCTAATGGTTGGACTCTTAGGTGGTTATACCCCCATACTTTTTTCTGATCGGTGTATTTGGGACAATACTTGCCACGGGGGCTCATCCCTTATGAGACCCTATCCCACCCGCACTCCAGAATTGTTTCCATGGCCCCCTTCATTCCCCCGACTCTCAAGTTACTTTTATATACAAGCTAACCTGCACCAATTGCGTTGTTGTAACAATGATGATGCACGGTAGAAAAAACTACAAACGTGCAAGTCACTAAGGTTGTCAGGGAATTTTGTTGCTCATTCACCCAGTCATCAATAACAGCACCTACTCCATACTGTGCAATTATCATGAGATATTACTTCCAACATGCTTCCCCCTTCCCCCGCATTTCAGAATTGGTTCCGTGGTCCCCCCCTCCCCCTCCCAGACTCTACTCTCAAGTTACGTCTATACACAAACTAACCTGCATCAATTACGTGGTCGTTCCTGCATTAATAACAATGATGAAGGACGGTAAAAAAGTACAAACGTGCACTGACCTGTCATTATCTACATATATACATATTGGTAATGAGGTTGTCTGTTTAGCTATTCCCTTGATCATTTGTCCAGTGAGCACTTACTGTGTATCTTCCTTGCTGTTCAATTATCCAGAAATATTACTTCCAACATGCTTTCCGCTTCGAAAATTTGTCATGATATGGAAAGGCCGCGAGGTCAGTTAAGGAAGTAGATTCCACAATTATCAGACCAAATAAGACGATAAAACATAAATGTATAAGAAACTTAACACAAGACTGACGTTCCATAACAGAATAAATATCACGGTTGGAATTTCTTTGTATTGGGCTGGGAATATTGCTCATTATGCGACTCAAATGTTCAAATAACTGGAGCTAACAAAATGCTACATGTTGCGAACAAGATAGCTAGTGTATGCTTATTATAGTTATTGCGTGAAATCGAAGGCGTCTTCTTTGTTTTGCCTTGGTGAGTTAATTAGGAGCTTTTTGGATCATATGTCATGTCAAATGCGCAAAACAGTTTGTCCAATGCAAATATATATTGCATACACAATCGGGTTTGCTGTAATGGAACGTCAATCTTACACTTTGAAAAATAAAATAAAGAGTTAAATCTTACTGGTCAGATGGTAAGTTAGATAAGACTTAACGACACACCAACTAACAAATGTGTAACTGTTCAAATACTGTTCAAGTCCTCCCGTTTAGTTGCCTCTTACGACAGGCAGGGAATACCGTGGGCATATTCTACAACCCCTAGCCCAGAGGGGTCCAACCATTGAGGGACTTGCTCGGTTTTGTGGAGCCGACAACCCACCAGTCATGGGATGAGTAATAACGGTCTTATGTAGGCGATAGTTGGGAACAAACTTCTCACCACAAATGATATCCTCAGCCCACCTGGCTGCAGTTTTATGTCATACACAGGACGTCTTGCTGGCTAGAAAGAGGAGGTTATCAGGTTCACTCTAAAAAAGGAGAAATTTACTCCTGGAAAGGGAAACATTCTCGGAAAGAGCGAAGTTTAACTCTTGGTGGTTGCAGGCTTTAAAAGGAGTGATCCCTTCGTGGAGCCTTGGAGGCACTCGTTAAAGAGTGAATTTTGACTCTTCTTGGAATGAATGTCATTGTTCTTGGAGTGAATGAACACTCTGATGGAGTAATTTTACTTTTTGACTCTATTAGCTGATTAGTTAATGAATTAGTTCACTCTTTTCATTTTTTAGTGAAAAATGCCACAACATTTTTTAATCCGAGTAGTAAGTTGATACATGCTGCTCATGACCATTATATTTCCTTTTCGATATTTTATAACTTTTGATGCAATTTTTAATGTCAACTAAATCAAAATAATGATTAGAAACGTTATAACACATGCGAAGATCAATAACAGTTGTTACCTGTGCGTATTATTTAGTACCTTTTACGTTTCCACAAGAATATAAAAGAACACTGAAGAACTGCCATTTATTCAGATCTTTGCATTTCCTCCGGGTCATTTGCCTTTCTTTGTCAAGGCTACAAGAAACTGTGGAACAAGCCAGTTCGGTAATCAGGTAATTCATTTTCGTGGCTGCGCACATGCGCACATCCTCCAAATCGTCTGGATAAACGAACCAAGCCCGCACCTACAACACGTATTCCAAAATTTGACTTTACATGATAATTTTGTGGAATTATTCTTTCTTAATCCATTCATAACATAAGGAGGGATCTCAAGTGTGGCTTAGTGCAACGCATTGTGTCTAAATTGTCTTTTGGAAGCAAAAAAATGCATTTTATTCGGCCATAAAGTAGCAGTGAGACTCCTATTTTCGTTCGACTTGGCTAGACACTTAGATAGTGTTGTATGCATGTACTGACGAAAACAGGGACACTCTTTACGTTACGTGAGCTCGGTTTCTATATCCCACTTTGTGCCCCACAATTCCATGCGCCAACGAATTACCGAACTCGGTTATTCAAGAAAAATTATGCTACCCACATAATAGACCTTTTCCAAATAACAAAGGACTGTGGGACACTCCAAAATCAAACTTAGTCACTCTCATATAGAGTGGACAATATTAATTCTCTCCGTTAGAGTGTTACTTTACTTTAAGAAGAGTGAAATGCACTCTAAAAAGTGTGAAATTTACACCAGATGAGTGAAATGCACTCTAAAAAGTGTGAAATTTACACCAGATGAGCGAAATTTTACTCTTGGTAGAGTAACTACAGTAATTACTCTTAAAAAAAATAGAGTGACCAAGTGAATTTTCCTGTGAATTTCACTCTACTCATCGACGATCCAAGTTTCCAAAGATAGAATAAAGTGTCGGACCCAATTTCGTCGGAATTTCATGTAGAATTCAATATTTATTAGTACCACAAAATAATAACATCGAGTCCGTTCAACAGTACTCTTAAAACAAATTAAAACGTTATATATTTCTAATCTCACCCTTGAATAAAATTATATGTTGTTATTGTCAGACTGAAAGCATACAGTCGAAAGTATATAATTTTTGGTTCAACGCTCTGAGAGTGAACCACAAGCAGGGACAATTATTCCTGTTCTTATGGACAATTAAACAACCGTTTGAGTAATTCCGATATATCAAACTCTCTGAATTGGACTAAATTACCAAGATAATCCTTCAATTTTTTATTTTAAGCTAGGCAAACAGAGTAAATAAAAACTTTCTATTATTTGTGATAATTAATTCTGTCGTTACTTTTTGTCAAACCACCGATACTTCTTACTTCTAACTCCAAATAGAGACTGCAATATTATATATACAAAAACTCATTAACACGAGAGCAGTGATGAGATAGCTACACTTTTCCACTGGGACAAACATTTAAATTTTCTGATACTGCTTTAAGCGTCAACACATTAGGAAAGTAATATGGCGGAACTTTTGCCTTTTTGAACATAAGGTGATGTCGCCCTAATATTGTAAAAAAATCGCCCTTTTTGTCGGCAACCAGAACTCGAAAAACACTATGGTAAATTTGATCATTGGTTTGGTCAACTATGCTCCGACCTAAACTATGGTCAAATTGTCGTTCATTAATATCAGAAAGTGCAATTGATTTCGTTTAAATATAAATACATTAATACGACAGCATAAAGATAATATTCAAATGAAAGTTTGCATTCATATTATTTAATTTTTTTTTTTTTTGGATGAATCGTTTAAGTGGCAACAGAGACCCCAATATATACTTATTAACACTGAAAAGGTTTTCATTTTGACAAGCTGAACAGTAAAAAAAAACCCATCTAACTAACTGACTAAATAACAAATTATCCACGTTTAGATCTACAAGTCTCACCAAACAACACCATCTGATCCTCATTACTCTTGCTGTTCAGGATTTATACTATACATCGTCAAACTCAAAAGCACCTAAAGGTTTTTCTATTCCATCTTACTGTTTTATCAGGGAGGTCTAATAACACCGTCCTATCAGTTTTATTACCCTGCCCATTAATTTCATTCGAACTGGGATGGACATAGCCAAATTTATTGGATTTTATGATATGTCAAATAACTGTTCTTTTTAGCAGCGAAACAGGGCGGGGGACTGGAGACTCAACCCCAAATGAAAAAGAAGGGGCTAAAATATGTTCAGCCACTATCCGCCATCATTTGCAAAGTTCGGCTTCAAGAAGTGGGTACATGCAGCTTAAAACATTCGGCTATGTCCGTCCACCTGGGGTTTTTTTAAAACCGAACATTTTCTTTTACGATCCGCGCCAACTGATGGTAACGCTTCGCTCAGACAGTCTTGCTTGCACTTACCCCCCCTCCCCCCCCCCCCCGCTCACAATATTTTTAGCCATTCCGCCGCATCTGCTGTTCCTTATTTATTTATCTGTTCGAGGTCAGCACCACTGACAGGTTTTAGCTTTATTTGAAACTTTTAGAGTCAAGAAATTAATTTGAAACCTTTGCCGAGCTTTTCGTTGTACCTGTAAAGACAACCCGAGAATGGTTTCCCCTTATATTTGCATGTGATTTTTTACAAAATATGTTGCGATAGGCCTGCCTGTAGAACTTATTTGTAGCACCGTATATGTAGGGATTAATGGCAGAATTCACGTATAGCAGCGTGACGGATATGTCTTTGTAAAAATTGCAAGGAAACACCCAATCGCTGAAAATGTGTTCAGCGAACTCAATAGCACTTGTTAAGTGAAAGGGCGTTGCCAAGATGAAAAAAGTAATACCATTCATTAGAAGCATTCTCGTTGCTGCATGAGCAGAACTTCTGTGATGTGCTTTTACAGGATCTTCGTCATTTGTTGGAGTCCCCCCAAAAGAAGACTGTTTGCGCCCGTACAGTCTGCAAGTAATTTTAATAAAACATACCACGTTTAACAGCTCAGCTATGAAGAAAACAAATACTTCTACTCCCTCTCCGATAGGAATCCAAAAATCGCTTTGTGTTTCGCAAAACGAGGCTTGAATTGGATAATTTGAATAGCGCGTTTCGTTTGGCCACTTTATGCATACTGTGGAAAAATGTAGGTAGTTTGGTAGAATGATAGCAGTCACGGCCAATGATGAAAACCATATCAACGTGAGATGGTACAGTGTTCTCTTACGGCTGCTGATAAGGAGATGTTTCATTGGTCTGCATATTGCAACATACCTCTCGAATGAGAAGAACGAAACAAGGAGTAGTGACGTCAGAGACCCCACACCTATGACCGAATTGATGATGAAACATTAACCAACTCTTCCGAACAAAGTACTATCTCCCGAAACCGGTGATGTTACTCCATTCGCAAATTTCTCCCCGACTCCTACCAGTAGGTACATCAAATCCGCAATTGCTAGGTTCATCAATATTAAATTCATGTTGTTCCTCATTTGTGGTTCCTTCCATACAATGAACATGAAGGCTACGTTGCCAAGCAACCCAAGTAAAGCAACAAGCGGTTGGACAATTAGTGCCAATACTAAATACTCGTTCGAGTTTACAGTACATGGCAGAAGATCCTCCTCTGTATGGTTTGTAAGATCCCAACCGAATCCAGTACACTCTCCTGTCGTAAAGTATTCGTAGTATGACCAGGAATAGTCATTGTATTTATCCTCCGAGAAGGAATAAACTTCCTCAGATTGTGACGTCATATCGATGAAATTTGTATCATTTACCTAAGCTTACATGCTCATTTTATAAATGAAGAGGCACTTTCTAAAAGTACTCCAAACGGTCGTCAAGAATATCTCACGTCGATGACGCTATGTAATTAGTCAAAACCATAATTGCATTGGTATTTTTTAGAAACTGCATGCTATTCTAAAAACGGCAAGCCTTTCGGAAACAGCATCCTTTGAGCAATCTTATCAGCTTTGAATCTGAGATTTAGTGATACCAAAGAAATCTCCCCTACACATCAACTTCTAGCCGCTGAAAATTAAACGTATCGAAGTTAATTAGTCTAAAGAAAGATACATAGTCAACCAAACCGGTCTCAGTTCTCCCTTTACCTTTCTGTTGGCTCCGTTGAGCTTCTATATAAAAGACCTCCTGCCAACGGTCACCTGCATACAACCTTATGGACCGCTTGCTGGAACCGACTCAATGTGTTGTTGACAATTTGAAAACACTTTGAGTATTTTATTCATCAATATCGTCACAATATTGCAAAGCAATCGTTGACTGGTGTTTAAGGAAGAAGGCAACTTCCGGAGTCTCATCGACTGAAATTTCAACTTGTACTGCCTCTGCAACTACCCCGTTTACCAGGTTACTGCCTTAAGTTAAATGACTCGCATCCATTTGCGTTACCAATATTTTAGTGGCGGCCATGCTAACGAGTGGTAATACATCATAGAGAATCCTGGTCATTGGTTACCGACAGCTTTGTGATCAAATTGTTACAGCTCTTACGAGTTTTGTGGTTTCACCCGTATCAAGGGGCAGTTATATATTGGACAAGTCCATTCAGCTGAAGGGAATGCATTCTCATAGTCAGTGCGAAGCTAACTTTGTCAATGACCGTCAACGCAATTTTGTGTTTATGAAAATAGAACAGAACAGAGTTTTATTTGACCTAGACAAGGAAAATAACACAAGCAGGCGGAATCGAAGGTCAATGAACAGGGGAAAATGTATGCAAACTGAAATTTAAAGCAATTTTAGATCGGGTAGCTCTTCTCTTACAAGATTGATTTAAGCTTGTTCTCATTCAAGATATCGCACATCCCCGTTGATAAAAGGCTGAGTTTTTGTATGGTCATACCCCTTCCCCGACCCTTTCCAAAAGTAGAACATCGCTAGGGAGCGCCCTCTTTAGACCTTTTAAGTCTGTAGTCTTGCACAATTGCAGGCACTGCTTCCTACGCCATGTTTCTATAGTGTTGTTTTGGCGCCCATGTAATAAAATGCTACGCTAACCGCTATAACATTAAAACCTGTACCGTTTTCTGTTTACAAGGTTTAACCCCTATGATATATGGATAGGTTTGGTCAAAATATTGTAATGTTATACAGGTATTTATGGTGCCGTTTTGCAAAAGTCATTGCTTCCAAACTAGATGCGTTTACAAAGCTTTCAAAATAACCTAAGTGACCTTATTCAACCTCTGCGCCACCAAAAATTTTACAAAGGACGCAGAAATAAGTTTTTGAAATAACTTGAAACAGTCCTGGGGGTAGTTGCCATTATGAATACAGAAAAAATAGGCTGATATCGACAGAGCTCCCACAACCTTTTTCCCAAACAAATCTTTTGGAAAGTGCCTTTGATTAAAAGGAAACTGTTGTCCAAATGGTAATGATTTTATGCTTAAAAGAAGGGTTCAAGGTCAGACCAAGTATTTATATGTTACAAAGGGGTTCTTATTCTAAGCATTTTGGTGAAATTTGCTTTGAAAACAGATGTTTGGTTCTCAAGATCAAGTAACACTGTCTCATTTTCAAAAAAGTGAACTTGAAGCGAACAGATATGATATCACATCCTCACATTAGTAGTTTTGCTTAAACTTTAAGAGTGCAGGCTATTTACAATAAAGTCACAAGCCCCTTAGTCCCTGTCGTGTCTTTCTTGTTCCGGTAGCGTGAACGTACTCAAGAAAAGACAGAGTCAAACCATTCCAATTTCCAAATGATTTATTACATTCTTCTCTCTCCAGTATTTTACGTGCAGGATCTAATACACACGGAGTCCGATGGCTACAAAGTCTAGGGCCTGACTGATTCTACAATCTACACGAGGTAGTCTCCTCAACAACTATAGACCAATAATACGTCGAAACACAAACATGTGACCACATCGGCCAATCACCTCCCTCCCTTGACTTCCTGTTCCAGGAAGTTCTCCAAGCTAGACATAGGTGAATCATTTGCATGAATTAATAAACATGAAGGACTATTCCATTATGTTGCCAAGGGCAGAACATGACACAACATGCCTCCCCCCTCCCTGAAGACTGTGTCAGTCTTCAACAATTAAAAGGTACAACAAGATAAAAGTGAAGAACAACAATATGAACAAAACCTTGACCCTTGTTAACTCAGGATCACTCTGCTTACAGTAGTGCCAGCAGAAAATGCTCAACCACAATGCTACATAAATAATTTCTACATCCTACTCAACCCATCAGCATTGGAATTCAGCACACCTTTTTTGTAAATAATATTAAAAGTAAACTGTTGAAGTAACAAATACCACCTCATAAGTCTAGCATTTGAGGACTTTGACTGTTCCAGCCATCGCAAAGCTTGATGGTCTGTCATGACAGTGAATGTAGTCCCCAGTAGGTAGTACTTCAATTTAGATACAGACCACATAATGGCCAAACACTCCTTTTCTGGGACTGAATACTTTTGTTCCCTTGTTAACATCTTACGACTGATATAAGCAACTGGATGCTCTTCTTTGTCCTCCCCAATCTGACTCAAAACTGCACCAAGGCCAAAATCGGAGGCATCAGTCTGCAATATGAAGGGTTTTGAAAAATTTGGAGCTGCCAATATTGGTTCACATATCAAACAAGCTTTGAGCCTTTTGAAGGCAGTATGACATTCTGGAGTTCAAACTACAGTATTTGGCTTCTTCTTTTTCAAGAGATCATACAATGGATGTGCAACAGAGGCATAATTTGGCATGAACTTACGGTAGTATCCAGTAATACCCAAAAATGCCCGCACATCTCTTTTTGTAATAGGGGTGGGGAATTCCCTAACAGCCTCCACTTTGTCAACATTGGGAGAAATTTGCCCACCTCCAACCGTATGACCTAAATAGGACACCTGTGACTTGAATAGACTACATTTCTTTGGTTTGACAGTAAGTCCTGCATCTTGCAACTTGGACAGAACACATTTGATATGAAACAAGTGATCATCAAACATTTTACTGAAAATACAAATATCATCAATGTACACCCTGGCATATTCATGACATGTCCTTAACACGTTGTCCATGAGCCTCTGAAACGTACTGCTACTGTTTTGCATACCAAAAGGTAAAACATTATAACAAAATTGACCAAAAGGAGAGACAAAGGAAGACTTCTCTTTTGTCTTGGGGTCAAGAGGAACTTGGTAAAAACCTTTCGTTAAATCTAAAGTAGAAATAAACTTAGCACTGGAAATATCATCAAGAATTTCATCAATACGAGGCATAACATACGGATCAAAATTGGTTACCTTGTTCAATTGCCTAAAGTCTGTACAAATACGAATAGAGCCATCTGGCTTTAACACACAGACCATTGGTGAGGCATAAGGGCTTACTATGGGCTCAATTACCCCCAGCTGGACCATACTATCCAATTCACTTTTGACCTTTGCCTTCAAGGCATGCGGGATTCTGTACGCCCTCAGAGACACTGGGGTGTCATCAACAGTTTCAATGGTATGAGTGGTCATATGAGTTTTTCCTGGAATATCTGAGAAAACCTTGCTGAATGTCTGTAAACACTCAGAAACTTTTGCTAACTGCTGCTGGGACAAGTTCTCCGAAATTTCTACATCCTGCCATGTCTGAGACTGTTCAGAAAAAAAATTGACATCTTCAAGAGCCAAATATTCATTGTCTATTGAGGCATCACAATCCTCACTACACACCTCATGAACAACACCTGTGATATGATAACAGTTCCGTATTTCATCATCAGTTCGCCTCTCATGAAATCTTTTACATTTATTGACATGTACTATTCTATGCACATTACGCTTCTCAGGCATATAAATTTCATAATTAACTTCATTAAGTCTTTTCTCAATGACGTAAGGGCCTTGCCACTTACAATCCAGCTTTGCTGGTCCTTCAGGAAGGAAAACTAGAACCTTGTCCCCTGGTTCAAAAACTCTATTGGAGGCATCTATCATAATATCTTCTATCATAATGCTCCTTCATACCTGCTTGGTAATTGACCTGATTTTCACCGGCTTCTGCCATCCACTCTGACATTCGTTCCCTCATTCTTAGTAAATAAGTAGGAATATCACTTGGGTCCTCATCCTCAGAGACCCACGTATTCTTCAGAATACTGAGAGGACCGCGCACTTGACGGCCGTATAACAACTCAAATGGTGAGTACCCTGTTGCAACAGAAGGCACTTCCCTAAATGCAAACAGGAAATGAGGTATATACACATCCCATTCTTTCATTTGGTCTTGACTTAATGACCTCAACATATTTTTCAAAGTACCATGAAATCTCTCTGTCATTCAATTGGTTTGAGGGTGATATGCACTTGTTTTAATCTGTTTAATTTGCAACTTGTTGCACATTTTTGTCATAACAGAAGACATGAAATTTGTACCCTGATCATGAAGAATTTCTTCCGGCAATCCAATTCTTGCAAATACTTTGATAAGTGCATCTACAACAGTATCTGCTCTCACATTCGACAGAGGTATAGCTTCCGGAAATCTAGTTGCATAGTCACAAATAGTGAGAAGATATTTGTTTTTCTTACGGGTCCTAACCAATGGACCAACAATATCGATACCAATACGCTTGAATGGAACATCAATTACTGGTAAAGGTAACAGAGGGTGCTTACGTTGCACTGACCCCTTGTCCATAAGTTGACAAGTCTTACATGACCTACAGTACTGAGCAATATCTTTGAAAACCCCTGGCCAGTAAAAATGAGCCAATACACGCTCCTTAGTTTTGTGCACTCCCATGTGGCCAGCCATAGTAGAATCATGAGCAAGTTTCAGTACACCATCCCTACAAGGTGTCGGTAAAACAACCTGCTCAGTATACTCATCAGGTAAGTTTCCTTTAAGAAACCTCTTCCTATCTTGCCATTTTCTCATTACCACACCATTTTTCAGGAAAAACCCAACCCTCTGTTTGGACAATTCCTCTGGTGAAACAATTCTTTCATGAATCCCTAGCAGAGAACGATCTGCTTTTTGCAATTGAATTAACTCTTCCCTGGTGATCTCCAACCCTTCTAGTTTTGCACCAAAAGTGTTCACCATGGAAATGTTAGGTTCCTCATGTGGGTTACTGGGTCCCACTTTTCCCACATTTTTGACCTGAGGATCATTATCCTCAACACCAGGTGTAGCTGCACCTTCAACATGATTAACATCATTATCTTTAACACCTGCAGATGGAATAACAATACCTTTATGTACATCAGCAACACCAGCATGATCATTATTATACACATCTCTTACCTCAGCATCAGATAAATCAGAGTATGGCAATTTGTACTCCTCCTCAGTACGCATGTTGTTATCAATAGGTAATTTCTTTACTAAAGAGGCATTTACTTCATCATTATGCGATTCGATTTTCTCTTGTCGAGCCTGAGCTCGTGTCAACACACAAATCTCTTTCGCCATGTTTTCTCCACTTGTAAGATCCAAGTCATGGCCCAACAAAAATTGTGATTCCAACCCTTCTACAATTACTACCTTAACTTTACCCGATACCAATTTACATTTAAGTTCTATCATGGCTACTGGTAAATAAACTGTACCCCAATGCCACGTACAGCAATGCTTTGACCGGGTAGATAACACTCTGGGGGAACCACGTCTGCAGATACAGCCGACTGGGTACATGCAGTATCACGTAAAATTTCAACCTCTCTGCCCTCAACAAAACCTGGTAACATACATTTTGCCATCCTAGCTTTTGCTGGATCAGTGCCCTGCTGCTCACATTTTAAGGCAGTCTTCTCTTTGACCTCAGTTAACGTCTTGTCAACATTCTTGTTAGGGCAATACCGACGAATGTGACCAAGTTGTCCACATTGAAAACATTTTGGCCCACTTCCTTTCTCAGAATTACTAGTACCCTTCTTATCATTAGTATCAGTACCTTTAGGGGATTCTTCCTTCCCATTAAAATTGTGTTTCTTTGCTGCCTGATCAGATTCCTTTCGCTTCCAATAATTTGGTCCACCCCGATTTGCTACGAACTGATCAGCCATCTTAGTGAGGTCTTCAGAAGTACGGGGATTTCTATCCTTCAGATATATTGCCATACCAATAGGTAATTTACTTAGGGCCTGGTCAATGACCATCAACTCCCTGATCCCCTTCGCATCATCCTTCTTGACGTTAGCATATTCCAGCCACCTATCAAATTGATGCCCAAGATCACTTATCCATTCACGTAAACCCTGATCTCTGCGTTTGTACTTCGACCTGAACGCAACCCTATAGCTCTCAGCACTGATTTCATATTTTGCTAAAACAACTTTTTTCAATTTTGAATAATCACAACAGTCTTCAAGTGATAACGAGGCATATGCAGCCCTTGCTTTCCGAGTTAACTCTGGGGCTAATCTAGCTGCCCACTATGTTTCTGGCCAACCATAAATTTTGGCAAGGTTTTCAAACGTTTTAAAATATATGTCAATGTCATCAGTGGCCTTTAGACGAGGTACTCTTGAATGCCGAGCACTCTGATAATGATCTAGGCCTCCCACAGGTCTTGACTGAGCTATGTGATCCCTCTCTAGTTCCAACCTTTTAAGATTAAGCTCTGCCTCTTTTTCTATGCGCTTGCACTCGCACAAATACTGTACCCACATTTCTTTAGGCAAGCCTGGAGGGATGCCTTGTGGCAATGCATCTTCACTGGACTGATGCACCTCCCATGTACCACTACTACTTTCTTGCTGTTGACCCTCTGATGGACCATCATCGTCTGCCATTTTGCTGAACCCTAGGCTCCTAACGTTAGTGTCTATTCACCAAGACAGCAGAAATTTTCACATAGGCCTGGGCCTACACCACTAGACGGCTCAACCAATTGCAATACGAAACTGAACACCGTGTGAATGGGCTAGAGTACACCCTATAGCTAGTATACACACAATAAGTGCACATAACATTCACATACGCCCAGTAAACAACATACAATACTAGGCTAGGCAGTAATAAACAACATACTGTACGTAATACAGCATAGGCTAGGCCAGATCATGCACAACAGGTACCCTAACGTTACAGCCTATACTTTCACTTTGCAACATATAATAAACATAGGCTAAGCTAGGCCTTAAAAACTGTTTCCCATACTCACAATCGTCCAAACATTTCAAACAACTCAAACAGTCATTAGCTGTTGTAAAAATACACTCCATGTAAGATACAATCCATGTGAAGTAAATACAGACAGTCCAGTGCAAATGTCCATAGCACAACATGAGCCACACACGTCTAACGCCCAACAGGCTAGGCTACTTAGTTCCAATCTTGCAAGGCTGCTCATCAAGCCTCCAACTTCCCAGGAACTAACGTTGAGCTACTCTGGCACAGTAACGTCAACTTCTGTAGGATAGCTACACTGCGAACTCGCGTGAAAAATAAACCGACTGTCGACGATCTTCCCTAACTCAATGTCACTGTCCCTATACCCCCTAACACGTACCATCTGATTAGGCTAGTCTAGTACTCGGGCAATAGAACAACTTCAAGTTCATGGGATCGCAATAGTCGTTGCTGATGACTCGTTATCTGCATCACTGGATAACCCTGGATATACCGCTGATATGACACCTCGGGAATTACAAACGACGTCAATACATCGCGGTTACCGACACATCGTACATCACACTTCTTAGGCTAGGGCCGGTTGGATCTCCCACTAGACCTTAAGCGTAATAGAACTTCAACTTACAATGTCCGTTTTTAGGAAACAGCTAGGCGACAGTCTCACTGACCTGGGCCCAACTTTACATCCGCCTCCTAGTTATACGACATCAGAAAACGTTGCCACTCGTCTGCACGGGCAATCGATGCTTGGCCTTCATTCGTGTAGACAAAGAAAGTAGGCCTACAAATAACGTAACAGGCTAGGCTCCATACCTAACGAGAATTGCTAGTCCCCACTGCACAGCAGGCTTCACAAGCCCAGTGGTCGATAGTTACAAAATTTCCATACATACGTAATGAAAGTTCAATGTTGTGTGGTTCTTCAGGTTACTTCTCTGCCACAATGTCGTGTGGTTCGTAAAGTAATTTAGCTGCCACCATGTCGTGTTTTTCTTGTTCCGATAGCGTGAACGTACTCAAGAAAAGACAGAGTCAAACCATTCCAATTTCCAAATGATTTATTACATTCTTCTCTCTCCAGTATTTTACGTGCAGGATCTAATACACACGGAGTCCGATGGCTACAAAGTCTAGGGCCTGACTGATTCTACAATCTACACGAGGTAGTCTCCTCAACAACTATAGACCAATAATACGTCGAAACACAAACATGTGACCACATCGGCCAATCACCTCCCTCCCTTGACTTCCTGTTCCAGGAAGTTCTCCAAGCTAGACATAGGTGAATCATTTGCATGAATTAATAAACATGAAGGACTATTCCATTATGTTGCCAAGGGTAGAACATGACACAACAGTCCCCTTCCTTGGCTACCGATGGCTACCGATCAAAAACGGTAGCGTAGTAAGCATAGGAACCTGGGAAGGAGCTGACGATCGACGTGACTACAGTACTGTTGATGTTTTACCCCACAATGGAGGTGGATAGGCAAATTTTAAATTATGACGTCGCGTGAAAACACTCACTATTGGTTCGGCAGTCTCTATTTTGTTTTTACTCAGGTGAATGATGGTAAATGTCTAGCTTCCTACGTAAATTCAGGGTGATTATCTCCCACTGTTTGGAAATAGTAGGAGAAGGCATATTTGGGTGGGCAGGTCGTTCGGTTGGTTAGTGAGAGTTTTAGGGCCCAATTTCCAAACTATTGATTCAAGTCGAGCCGGCTACTGTCTTTTACCAGTTGTGGCTCCGTCACTGGTTTGTTTTCCCTACTCCATTGCTTATGCGGAGCATCACACACAACTGCGAGGGGTACCATTCTTGGAGTCTTTGAAATGACTCGACCTGAGAATAGAACCCGGACATCCGCGTGAGAGCTCTTACCGTTAGACCAAACACGCGGTCTTGGGAAGGTATCTTTGAAGGGTTAAAGCCCAAATAGACCTTCTTATACCCTTAACCAAGTAAGCACTGACTTTTCTGTGTACATATCTTTCTAATTTTTTAAGTCTTTACATGTTTAATTTTATATGTCCCTTCGAAAACTTTGAAGTTACCGATAAAAGAGTAAGACACGCTCTCGTTGCAAAAGAAAAAAAAAAAAACAGGACAGGAAACACTTGAATATGGAGCTTTTAAGGTGTCATGCAGATGTTGAGATATTATGTGACTTTTCCGACTTTTTGTCAGTAAAATATTTAGATATTGACATCCGAGATCTTTTCATCTCAATATTTTAGCGTGAAATATTGAAATATTACATTAAAGGATCTCCATATCGTAATATCTCATTTGGAAGATATTAAGATATTGACATACAAGATCTCAATATCTTAATATCTTCACTGAAAGATATTAAGATATCGACTTCCGAGATCTTTTCATCTCAATATTTTAGTGTAAAATATTGAAATATTACATTACAGGATCCCAATATCTTAATATCTTCACTGAAAGATTAGAAGATATTGACTTACCGAATTTAAATATCTTAATATCTTCACTGAGAGATATTAAGATATTGACATACAGAGAACAGAAGAGTAGGAACAGAAAAGGGGAAGCAAAATAAACACACTTGAGGCAGCCACTCCTAGTACCCGGTCTCTCCCGAATACGCCCATTGGCGCCGGCCCGGGGATATGGGGGCATGGGGCACCAATCGATTTCAAAAAAAATTCTTTAAATTTTAAAATTATCACAAAAGGTGTTTAAGCTATAGAACTTCTTCTTATAGAACTATAGATCGGTAATTATTTTCTAGATCAAAAATGGTTCTGAAACTTTCAGAATATTTTCAAATCCTTTGCAAACGATAAAAAAAATTTCCGCGATCCAAACTCTTACAATCAATATTTTCCGATAGCAACTCCCGGAGAGTACAGCAGGAAAAGTTGGAAGCTTTTTAAAAATTTCCAGGTAAAATACCGGTTTTTAAATTGGCTTATAGGTTTGTTAGGGAATTAAAAGTGTCTCGATGCAGAGCCTGAATGCAGGTTTTTTCAAGGGAATCTTACCTAATGAAAAAATTTCTGCGCGCTTTTCGCGCATTCGTCAAGCTTTGCACTCCACCTAATGACAATTATTAAATAAATCTATTCTGATCACAAACACCTTTGCCGAAAAACAGAGGTACATCTCGCACCTCGGAAGGGGCCTCGCATCAATATGGGTTCTTTCAATCTAATTTGTAGCATTATGTGGAAGGTTGAAATTATGTATTTGCTTTATACATTCAACTGAAAGGGTGAAATTATTGTTCTTTATTGTAGACGTGATTCTGGAGGAACACAAAATTGCATTGACGCGAAGTTCTACCCTTCTTTACCTACCTTTGACTCCCTTTCGTGCCAAACATATCTTGTAAGGAAATTAAAAGTGCTAAGTCCAGACGTGGCCCCCTATCAGGGACATTTTTTTTCATTTTCACCATGGAGCTTTAATGGGTAAGATAAAGTATGTAACGAGACGACGACCAGTCGCCCAGAAAAAGTTTTTGGTTTTGTTCTTAAGAATGGCGAAATCTTCAATATATCAAAAATTTTCCAGCTTTTCTTAACAAAAAAAGGAAAAAACTTTGTTCATTAGAAGCCCAAATTTTCGGTGAGCTTCACGCGTCTTAAATTTGGCATTTGCCACCTTTTCGGCAACCCGTCTTATCTCTGTGGTCTAGAGCAGTAGAGTTTCTGTCCGCGGTCGGGGAGCTTTGCCATACTGCCGGGCCGATCTCCTCACCACCCCCTGATTGAGACTACATGCAGATTTCAGCATGGCCAACTATTTCACTGCGAAATTTTGGCGTGCTTCGCGCGCAATCCTTACAATCAACGCTGTATCACTTATGAACATAAATTGGTACAAAACACAATTGCATCATTCTAGCCCAAATAGTAGGTGTACAATCAAATTCAGAAGGCGGATGTTAAAAGGGTTTTTATTCATGTAGCAATCAAGTACCTTGAGCAATTTTCGTAACCTGCCAGTGATACCTTATGATTTGAGGCTCAATTAACTCGTGCCACAAATGAAGGCTATGCAAAACATATGCTTTCTTCGTTTATGGTAACTGTGCAGTTCATCCTGTTACAAGCTGTTCAAGCAAAATTAAAATGAGTTAGTTGTCATAATTGTGAACTGAATTGTAACCTATGGGGAGCCTGGTGAGCTCTCAGTGTGATTCTGAGAGCTCACCAGTAGGCCGAAAGCTCCGTGCTTTTGTTCCCATTTTGTAAATGCCGCAAACATTTGGGGGGTTTTTCCCCTGGATCGCACCAAAGTTAAACTAGACATCACTAGGTCCTTATGGCATTCCATGGTCCCCAATGTTCGCAAAGCATTCGACTCTTCACCTGCGCTTGCTGAGCTGAAGAAACATAATCATGACCATGGCCATGTTCTGTTCACTTGTGCATGGAGACTCTCCACCCCTTTGTATTCCAAGCGGAGTGAAAATTTTAGCGCGCTTGGCGCGCATGTGCAAAAGTATGGCCCGATGATTCTTAAAGCTCTCTGTGGTGAGCTTGACCCTGTGGTTCCACCAAATGGCAATCATGTGGGTTAACCACTAACTACAAACAATCTCTTCTTCGGACTCGTGCACGTGGACCAGTCACGTCCTCGTGGCGCCCGTAGGGCAGTTCCAGAGTCGTGCGGGTGTCGTACGAACTTTTTAGGGGCCGTAGGGGCTCTTAGTGCATCCTTAAATGCTCACAAGGCGCCCTTGCGGTAAACCTACGTGGGCTAAACATTAAATTTGTACGGAACTGTAAGGAGGTCTTGCGGGCCCGTTAACTGCCCGGGCACATTGTGAGGGCAACCGTCGTACGATTGGACAGTAGAAAAAAATCGCACGGCACCGTGACATCTTGGAAATCGTACCGGCACCAAAATCGTACGTCTCCGTAGTACCCATGGGGGAGAGGCTTTAAAGACACGTACACACGCTCGTGAGCAACGAGTGGATGACCGCATGCACAATTCCTGTATAAAATTTTGTGTGTTTCATAGTTCTGACTATCTCTTCGGGTGGGGGGGGGGGGTGGTGATGTCTTGACGTGACATTTCAATCTCAGCTCATTAAACTGAAACAAACTCTTTCGTTAGGCGACATTCCTTCCCTACACCCATCCAAAAGTGAAAACAGTTTTTGTAAATGTTAAGATTGTCTACAATACACACATTATCAGTTCAATGCTTTGCCGAGAATGACACTATTTTGCATTTAAGCTACCTTAAAGACAGATATTCCTCACCCTGAGCATGTTTTTACTTGGGGGTAAGCAAAAGTCTCAATTAGTGACTGTTCTATGATTGACATCAGAGTTACAACATTCAAAAGTTGCAGAGTAGCTCATATTACACGGCATGTAAGAAGAGTGTTCTGACTACTTACAAGAGTCTTGTGTGCTCACCAGGATATTGCCTTAAACAATAAACTACGTTTGTTTCTGCACAAGTAGAGGCTAACGACAGTTGTGGGAGGGACTAGAAGTAACTTAGTGTGGAGAAGTGGAACTGTTTGGAACGATGAGTATCTGTATTTAAATAAACAAGCAACATTCACTTTGAAACCATCCCATAATGACACACCGCTGAACGGAATTAGAATCAGAACCAGGTCCAAACTATGCTACGTGCGCCACTGATTCTGTACCCCCAAAATAGTTCTCTCGTTGCATAGACACACTTAAAAGATAAATGTAGCACAACCAGTTTGCGTCTATTCTCTCTTTTGGGAGCAAGATATTCTCGGGCAGTGGCGCCACCAGGATTTTGTAATGGGGGGGGGGGGGCACGACAGAAAATGTCCTAATGCCACCTCAGTTAAACTCCCAAGTCTGCGAAAATCGCAACTTTTTATGCGCCCCTGCGTTTGAATACAGGAGTGGGGATCCTTCTTTTGTCACTACATCAAGGTGCTGACCTGGGACAGGGGTTTGAGAGTAGGGGTAAAATTTCTTTTATTAATTTAAGGTTGCTCAGGTGCAAAATGGTGCTGTCTTTATGAAATTTTTGAATATAATAAAAAAAACTGTCCAAAGTATAGAGAATGCTAATTTTTGGTTGGGTGAAAGAGGAGAGTATGAGAAGGATCCGTTGTCAAAAAACCTCCTGAAGTCCCCTTTTGGCTTCTTTACTGCCTTCTATTCGGGAAAAGTTTTTACCCAAAAGTACATGCGTGGAGTCCATAAAACACTCTTGGAATATTACGAAATTTTCCCTTTCTTCTATCGTGTATTACAAAAGGACATCTAAGGCTAGCAGACACCTGTATAGGGCCCCATGGAAGCTCTGGATTAATTATGTAGCATGGGGCAATGACATAACGTTTATTACCTAAATTCCAAATGATAACATAGAGTATGGCTCTGAACACTTCACAGTTATCGTATTTTTACTAATTATGAAGGAAAATATAGATAAACAGCTTCCAGCAATGAAGAATCTCCCCAATGCTGTATAGGTACAGGAAGGTGATGTAGACCTCCCTGATAGGTAAAGCAAAATGGGTGTAGGACTAACAAGCACGTTTCCGAATGCGTTTTCGTCGTAAGTGTATAAACAACCACCATCCACACCGACAATGGCTGCGCGCGAAGCGCTTAGTGAAAATGTTTGAAAAATGTATAACTCAAATACGTAATTTCAACCTTCCTCATCTTGCCGCGCGTGCTATTCCTCATCATGCTACAGATTAGATTAAAAGATCCCATATTGATGCGAGGCCCTACAGATGTTGAAGATGTACCTCTGTTTTCGTGATCAGAGTAGCTCCATTGTATTATAACCTTAATAATGGTCATGAGACGGAGCTCAAACCGTGACGAATGCGCGCGGAGCGCGCAGAATTTTTTTCATAAAACAGAATTTCCTCGACATTAAGGTTCTGCATCGAGACACTTTCAATTCCCTACCAAAACGATATGCCAATCAAAAGCCGGTCTTTAACCTGGATTGGAGGTCCGCACAAGCCTTGACAACACTGTTTCTAATTTCAGAAGCAGAAATTTGCGACAGATAATTATGATAGCCTACAAGTTGTAAAGGGTTACATCCCTCAAGTTACAATCAGCTCGATGGCAGGGTAGGCCTACACAAAGGCTATGAGTTGATCCTGCAGAACAGAAGGGTACTGCCTACAAAAGAGTACACAATAGCTTGAGGCTGAAGTCTCGCTGAAGCTGAAACCAAGAATTCCTGTAATGTTGTGTTAAAAAAAGAATCCAATCAAAACTCTTTCTTTGGAGTATTTGGAAGGTATTCCAACCATGAATTTAAGAAAATGGGCAATAATTCTCCAGAGCTTATTGGGAGTCCAAAGGGGACAGTCTATTAAAGCAAATTATAAAAAAAAAAAGCTATTTTAAAAAAGCAGAAAAATTCAAAGGGGGGTTTAAACCCCTAACCCTCCTTGGATCCACCACTGAAATGATAAAGTTATAATAAAGGCTCCCAAGTTTAAGTTCAGCACATAGTTGATCGAAATATTGAACGGAATAACATAATTTAGATTAACACAAAGAATTTTTTGGCCCTGGTCCTTAATAATAAACACCAGTTCCAACAGAAAATCCAATGTGGAACACCTGTATCCGTTAAAATACGACTAACATTGATTTTTGTTAACCTGTAACAAACGAACAAATAAACTATACCAATCGCCTTCGGCCTAAAAACATGCCTCCTAGTAACGGATATTTTTCCGTTACTGTCTCCTGATTCTTTCAGAATAATCATAGGCGTATGAGACGGGAAATGGGGGCTGCAGTCCCCAACCAAAAATTTCTGTGAAAATTCGGGCAATATGAAGGGAATTTTCAGGCACCTACTGAAAGAAAAAAATAAATTGCAATGATGTAGCTAAAGGAAATCAATACAAAGTTCTGATTTGAATTGCACAGCATCTATATATTCGGTAACTTACCAGTGTATTTTCAATGGTTAAACTTATATTATTATTATCAGTGGCGTATTTAGGGCATGGCCATTGAGTCATATCCCCCACCCTCACTGATACTGTTTTTTTAGTACCTAAAATTCGTAAATTTTTAACACAAACTTTATTTCAAAGGTAGCAAATGTGCACCAGATTGCGTGTGAGGACACCTAATTTTTCAAACTTTTTCAGAAGGGAGGGGAAACTCCCTTCGCTTAGTCCCCGCCCCAAGAACAACAATCACACAACATATGTCATGCCCCACCCTGTGGGATAAATTCTGGCTATGACTCTGGTTATAATCATTACTGTTGCTGTAAGGACTTTCCCAAAATATATAACAAAAATAGAAAAAAGGCAAAAGTGATTGAATGGAATTGACATGCGATCATTGCGATGTGATAACCAATGCATGTCTATATGATTTCATGTATATTATATGGTTGAATGTGCCCTGAGACTAATGCTAACATTTATCACCCATTCCCTACCTCACAAAGCCGGTCTTTTGAGATTCGAATGTGAGCAGCAACTTCCGGTAACCATAAGAGGTAACCATAATTTTCTGGGTCTGGGAAGAGAACACACGGCGCTCTAAAACTGCCAACTTTAAATGAGCCGGGGTGGCGACAGGGGGACAGGGGGGCTACAGCCCCCCCCCCCCCCACGTCAGGGAAGCCTAGCCCCCGTCGGGGCTGAAAAATGGGTGTTGTCGGGGAGCAGGCACCTCGATATTTTTGTTTTGGAAAAAAGCAAAAAATGGTACAAGTATGCTGACGGGGGTCGGTCTCCAAGAACTGAAGTGCAAAAAACCCAGCTACCCTGTCGGGAAAATCATGGGTTACCCCTGTAAATGAGTAAACAGACAGTTTTTCGGCCAAATGTACCTCCATTTTCCACTTAGATATTCAGTGAGCTCACTGAATATCCAATTATTCTTCAGATTTCAAACTTTGGGTTGTAGTCTAAATTACCATTGGTGAATTGAACCAAATCGACATCGTTCAAATTCAATTCACATCGGTTATTCAAAGATGCAAATTGCAGCAAATTGCACATTCAAAATGTGGTGGGACGGGATTAGGAAAAAAGGACATGACAACATATTTAAAAGAATTTGAATTCCCTTCTTTTTCTGTGTCAAAGTGCTTTAGTAAACACAATCTATGCACTGAAAAAATACTCAAAATACTTTCAGTATCTAGTAAAAATTAAAATGAAAATGTCTCATTCCGTCCCAGCACATTTTTTTGCATTCTTTTTTTTATTTTCAATGTTACAGAAGTTGAAAAATTTATTGAAACTTTCCAAACTATCAGTTGTAAATGCAAGTGACACTTCTGCGAGCAAAAAAAGTCAATATGGTATTTTGGGTAGTCATGGTGATTGCTCGACATTTTTGTGGCAGGCCGGAAACAAGTGTTTTGGGACGGAATTTCAGTTTAAAGGTAATTTTAAGTAGTATGCTCTGACAGATTTACTCATAACTTGACTGTAACTGCCAGAGTCATGTTTTTGAAAGCTTTTGTAAAAAATATGGCATATTTCTCCACCTTGCATTTAGTTTTGAAGGTACATCATGTATAATTCCAAAATTTGTGGGCCCTCAAATATGGTCCCAAATGGTTTTCGTCGAGTTTCTTTCTGACTTGTATGTATATTATGCACCTTCTTCCTCTCACCTAACCATGAAAGAGAACCTACATTGTTTTTGAAAATATTAAGAACAAATGTATATCTTTCCCCACTGAAAAAGTAAAATCTGTTGGTCATTGCTCATAGGGTCAACAATCTCCTTGTTCGAGGCCCATTTTCCCCATATTTCCCATGGGACTAATTTTGGACCCTATCAACTCCGTCTTTGAAGAACGTTTTTGATAATGCTTGCCCACTGCTTATTGCCCTGTAACTAAATAATTCTGAGCAAAATTATGGGGGCCTTGGACCACTTGGTCTAGAACCCAGATGGGCCCAAAGTTTGAAAAAATCACTTTCGGAAGGTAAAAAATTTTTTTTGAAGACCTACATTTTCAGAATTATGGTCTTCGCTTCAGTTTTTACATCACATACTGTTGATATGGCTATAACTCACTAGACATACAAATTTTCAGTTTTTTTCTTATTCCTGTGAACTGTAATGGGCCTGCAAAATCATGCAAAGTGGCAATGGCAGCTCTCACCTGAAAGAGCACCATATTGCGCAATAGTTTTTAAAAGGACCATAACTATCAAACAGGTCAAGCTGTGGAACTGAAAGTTTCCATGACTTGGTTTTGTCTGAAATGTAAAGTTTTGAGAAAGTTTTATGAAAAGCTGAGGGGGTGTCTTTGGAACCCATACATAATGAACAGTCTTCACTAGGTTCCGTCCCACCACAGTGACACACTTTTGAAAAATTTGCATAGCTCCTTCAAACGAAATGTGATTTATGCGATTGTTTTCATAATAAAAGAAGAAAAATTAGACTTCATTTCAATCTTGAAATTTAACCTTATATCTTTCTACTTTTGATAATAATTAAATGTTGGTCACATGTTTCTGATTGTGTGAAAGCTATCATTCCGTCCCGCCACATCCATAAATTTGTGTTACTATGGTTACACCTTGACATATATGTACTTTTCATTGTGCTTTGCAATAGTCTGTAACTGACCAGTTTTTATGAAACCAATGAATTATTCACAGAAGCTACATGTAAACAGGCACTAATTAGAAAGGCTATCAAATTCCGTCCCACCAAAGTTCGGGTAATTTTTGCTCTGGCCATGCGGAAAAATTTTCCAAAGGGGAGTGGGTATCCTTTGACCCCTCCCCCAGGACACATCTCAGTCACTCGTGATCGAACCCCTTCGCAAAATCCTGCGTACGGGCCTGTAGTTCATAGTTATTACCTTAACAATGGTCAAGAGATGGAGCGCAAACTGTGACGAATTGCGCGCAAAGCGCACCAAAATTTTTCTTTGAGTAAGATTTCCATGACAAAACCTGCATTCGGCTCTGCTTCGAGACACTTTCAATCCATCAAACCTACAAGCCACTATAAAACCAATCTTTTACCTGGGAATTCGTAAATAGCTTTCAACTTTTGCTGCCATGTTTCTCCGAAAGTTGTTATCGGAAGATAATGATAATAAGATCAACACTGAGGAAAGGTTTGAGGCGCGCGGAAATTTTGCGAAAATTTTGACAGTTTGAGAAACATTTGCGAAAGAGAATGAAAAAAAATAGATCCATCAATCGTTCGGAAACACACCTCACCCTACTCCCACTTACACCCCAAATAGTAGCAAATATTAGTACCGTTGACCATACTTGGGGTGGGACGAAAGGGGGTCCATCCTTAAAACATATTCTTGGGTGAACAATTTCAGCCCCCTTCCTCCCCGCTATAATCGTCGTCCTTGTAAGAAGGTACGATGTTAGGAGACTGGGACTCTTCTGTGTTATTTTATCGGTATTAACATTCAGGTCTTGAACTGCAGTCATATGCAGTGGCGTCGTTAAGTATGGGGCAGGGTGGCACGTTCCCCCAACGGTTGTCTGTACCCCCGTGTGTCCCAACGAGATTTTGGGTATGTAAAAAATTATGCACAATCAAAATGTTATGTTCGAAAAGTTCGAGGTGCAGCCAGGCACCACATCAGGGATCATAAAGTGGGGATACCTAAAGAGATAAAATGACTTGCACAAAATTTTCATAGTTGCTCAAATCCAGAATTTTCTGGCCACTTCGCTTGTGCACCTGGGATGGTCTCAGCAGGTGTTACCCACCCTTTTCCATTTATTGCTGAAGAAAATTCCAAACTATACATTGGTAATAATTACCATTGTAAGGCACCACAAAGCCCTCTGAACTGCGTTCAATCGGACTTCGTTTCCACCTTTTCCCACTGGCCCCGGATCTGTAGCCGTCAGATGTACCTTGGTTGCTCCAATTGAATACTTCACCTCAGTGGCATACCTGGAAGGTAGTTGTCTCAACATCAATTACTATAATGCAGCAAGAGTGGGTTTATTTTTAAACTCTGTAGTCTGTGCAAACGTTAAAATGAGCCGCTGTCCCCATTCATACCCTCCTCCCATCCCCCCCCCCCCCCATAATAAAATCGTTTGTGCGAGTAGGGCTAACACAATGGTCAATTCTGATTTCAATTTTTGTGGCCCGTTTTAGTGCGCTGCAATGACATTTTGGAGATTGTCAAATGTTTTATTCTAATAGTCACATGTTTACAAATACCTCAAAGCCTTGGCATGGGCTCCACCCATGGACCCCCAATGGAGTGTTGTCCCTGGACCACACTAGGGGTCCTACAGTGGGCCCCTGGGGTTTAACGCCAACACCTGGGAGTGCTGCGCGTCACTTTGTAGCTAAGCTTTCAGTGACGTCCAACTCATCATTTTGATGTGCCCTTCCGGCGGACAGCTTCCCCCCCCCTCCTCAGTGCCTCTCCCACTTCGAAAAGTCTGGCATGACTCACAGTCACATGACTACGCTAAGCAGCCACAAATATCTCTAAAATTGGGTGTCAGACAAAATTAACAATTTTGATCAAATTTAGATCTAACTTTCTTGTGAAACTTTGAAGGTAAGTTTAAATGTGAAAACCTTTAGAGTGATCTTAAGTGAAAATCCCACCTTACTTTGACACAGCCCTGGGATCAGACCTCGAACCTCCCGACGGTCTATGCATATTTTTTTCGAAATGTCAGTTCATTCTATCTACTCTACCGCAGCACCTTGATAAACATACTGAAAGATAATTGGTGCAATTTCATTAAAACTGAACTAGCTCCAAACTCCTACTTTTCAAAATGTCTAATAGGCTTACAGAAGTACAAAGCTAAATCAAAATGATTTATGAAGTGCATGGGGTGAACAAACTAAGGCCACTTCGTATAGTTTGAGATGATAGGAACATTCTTCACAAAGTTGGCCTACAATCTGAATATAAACAACTCCGAGGGATTGTTGGTACACGCGTAAGAAAATGGGTAGTGGACTGTCCCCACATTTTTTGGGAAACCAAAATTCGGTAGAATCAGTACAAAAATAAGGTAAAATTTCTTCTAAAAAGGTTCAGAAATTTGAGCAACAAATGTAGTGGCCCGCTTTAATGGCTGCACCAGGGTTTTGAAAGTGGGGGAAGAAATGGACGAAAAAGGGATGTGTTGGGGAAAGAACAATTTTTGTGCCTAGCGCGAAATCGAGTGCAAAGCGCGAGTTTTAACGGGTGGTGTCCAAGGTCCCGCCTTAGGGCCCTTGTTTGTAACCTTGTTGGTATAGCTCAGGAGCTGAGAGTGGGACCAACTAAGGGGCAAAGGTTCTGACGAGGGGCGTTCCCCCCTGTCCCTGCACCCGGCGTACCACCTTGGTGCCGCCACTGATCCTCTAAAACCCAATGATTCTATACGCCTATGATCAGATGATTGTTGGAAAAGGTTAACTTTGTCATCTTCTCCCATCAATAATTGTTCTTGAGAAAGACCTCTCGTTTTTCCACTTTTATTGTAGAAAATAATGAGAGCAAGATGAAGGATTCTGAGATTTAAAATTTGGAAGTTCTCTGGTTTATATTAACACCAACTTGCAGACAAGAGTTGGACGTGTTTTGGAATATCTTGAAAGACGCTAAAATAATGATGTTAAATGTCAATATCTTAATATCGTTCAATGAAGATATTAAGATATTGAGATCCTGTAATGTAATATTTCAATATTGTTCGCTAAAATGTTGAGATATTGAGATCCTGTATGTCAATATTTTAATATCTTTCAGTGAAGATATTAAGAAATTGATGTCCTGTATGTCAATATCTTAATATTTTTCAGTGAAGATATTAAGAAATTGCGGTCCTGTATGTCAATATCGTAATATGTTTCAGTGAAGATATTAAGATATTGAGATCATGTTATGTAATATTTCAATATTTTACGCTAAAATATTGAGATGAAAAGATCTCGTATGTCAATATCTAAATATTTTACTGACAAAAAGTTGGGAAAGTCACATAATATCTCAACATCTCCATGACACCTTAAAAGCTCCGTACTTGAATTATTGCCAAACGTGCCTCATATGAAACGTGCATCCTGGTCACTAAATACAACGATCCCGCAACTAAATGGTTTAAGGAAAGGTCAAGGTTGTGAAAAGCGTACATGCATAGAGCTCATCAGCAACAATTACCAACGAATTGGTACATGCCTGGTATTATTTGTCATCACAACTTTTCAATGAAACAGCGTGATGTGTCGTCGAGGAATTGAACTGTAATAGGACTCGCTAGTTTCAACGAGCAAGGGCCATTGTGCAATCCTACTAGCTCAGCTGCAGTTTTTTTCGAAATACGTACTTTGTTTACTTATAACCGGAACAAGCACACTCCTTGTGCAGCACCAAAACCATTTAATTGCTAAGGTATTATAATGTCCTGGTGGGCACAAAACGGATAAAGTGTAATCCAAACGCTGCATTTTGAGGTATTTTGAGAATTGTAAGCTAGTCTTCTAGTCTTTATCTTTTTTCAAAGAATATCATGCCGTGACGTTGCTTCTTGAGAAAGCAACATAGACACCCCAGTTGATCAAAGGCGGTGTGGGGTGTAACTAATATCTGAGTTTGTAACATGATCTATGGCCTCAAATGAGCTGTGCTTTCACTGTGTTCACACTGCGTGAAAAGCAATTAACACATGCTTGACTGGCTTGTTAGATAACCCCAAATGTTAGGTAACTTTTTGTGTATTTAAATATATCCGTTGCTGTCAATAAATTAATCAGATCTGAAACGTGACAATATCAAATGTGCGTGTAGTGAGCTTCATTTTTTTCTTAAAACTGTAAGAGATAATCAGGCAGAGAAGGAGGATGTAGACCAAAATCTGTCCTGCTTTTTCGTGTTACTTCGTGACGCACTTCGGAGGGTCTGATTGAAAAAAAAACGTATCGATGAGAAAAGATGAAATAATAACCCATGCAATTACCACAAGCGATCCGTTTGGCCTATGGATCAAGAAAAAATGAGTAAAAATATCCCTTTAAATTCAAAATCTGGCGAAGGTGATATAGACTTCCACGTTTTTAGTAAACTTTTCCTCGAACAGTACTACAACTAAAGCTGCAGCCTCTAATCATGTTCTAAAGGCACTTTAATGATCTGAAATGGGCTTAAATGTTAAATTTATGAAAAATTGAACAAATTTAATGCTACATTTGGTAGGTAGGATTAAAAACGGTAAAAAGATGTGGAAAGAAAAGGGACACTTTTCCGCGAACGAGGAGCTGTATATGTCCCTGCTACGTCGGTTTCCGCGTAACGTTAACTGCGAATTAAGTAACTCCAGCTGGATTCCGATCCAAGTTGTATAATGTACGTCACTCCGATCTCTGAAAAAAGAATACTACCCTTCAACCCATCTAGTATCATTTTTGTATCGAGGAACGACGAAATCTGGAAGGTTAACAATACGAATACGGGCGAGAATGTCACCAAGCTGTATTTCGTGTAATAGGTTCTAATAGGCACCGGCATCTGGGGTGTGTTGGTTCTCAAGTTATTAGGGAATAGTTGTAGCTTTAATTCCGCTTAGCAGTAACTTACATGCTATCTAAATATCCTATACCGCTACAAACTTACTTAAAATTTGGTGGTCGAACTGTTATTAGCGGCTGGGAAAGGTTTCTCTCGCGAAAAATATCGGAATTCGTGTACTAAATTTCCTGGTCCAAATTTGAGCCTCCGAGCTCAGTACTAGTGCCAAACTGAATGTTGTACACTGACCACATTTTGTACAAGCGACCAGCCCTATCTCGATGAAATGCTTGTTGTGACACTCGACGACGTAGCCATGTATTAAAATTTTGATCTTCCTGGCAGAAAATCTCATCAGAAATTCCTGCCCCTTGAGACTGGGTGTCATGACATGGCCGATAGCTTTAGACAGCAGCTGGTTTTTCAATAGAAAATCGTAAGCAGACCTTGGCATCTTTCATGCTTTTAGGCGTAGACCTTTCAGGTGGGGATAGGGGTACTGCACTCCTTCCAGAGCAGGGGGAGTGCTTATTTCAGGGCCCTGGCACTTACATGTATTTTAGGGCAAGGGGTAGCCTGTAGTAGCTAGTCAGTTCGGCTGGCAGCGGACCTTGTTGACATGGGGCCAGGCAAAATAGGACTTGAAAAATATTCAGTTCACGGCAAACAGGATCCGCCTCTTCTATTTTTTGAAATGACGGTGCCTGATATGTTTTTTGTTTTTAAACTTGAAAAGTTTTACATTCTGTTTCCGCATTTTTAATCTTAGTTTCATTTGAGCATAACTTTACTAAGTTTGGACCGACTTCCTTGGTTCAAGATCATTTGGTATCTAATTATGACTGAATTCGATTCCGTCAATAGTCAGATACAAATCAATCCTTGGAACTCGTTTGAAGCTTGGTGCGGGTGCGTCAAAGATATACGGAAGGTCACTGCAAGCGCTACTCTGGATTCGATGTCCCGCATGCGGTGTGTATTAGAACATGTGACTACGGTAGGCCAAAGCTTCCCTGCCTGGAGTATGAAGTCTTTCTCGAAAGACTACCTTCAATTGGCGGGGAGCGTATACAAAATTTTGATAAATCGCCACCCCGCAGACCCCGAAGGCATTTCAAAAGTTTCCCAAATTTGTTGTCATTTTAGACAAAATATTTTAAAATCAAGAATTTTAATTATAGAAAAATTGGAATTTTATGAAAGACAGGACACAAAAATAGCAACATAGCTGCCTGTGTCTCTTAATGATGTGGTGTCACACAAATGATAAATGTCCGATTTTGATATGTCCAGAGCTCAGAAAAGTTTACCAAATTGATCATGAGAACTAGTGCACTTATGTTGCATAATGCGGCGAGCAAAGCGTGCCGGAAATTTCGCTTTTTTTGAGATCTGGAAAATTAAAGAAGGGGCTTCTGACACGGGAAATGGAAGAGCGGAAGCATGTTTCCTCCCCTCATTTTTCACTTGGGGGCTTCCTCCCCAGCCCCCCGCTTCCTACTCCTATGCTTATTTTTTTTTTCTTTTTCTTTTTACTTTTCGAAAGGTAGACCTACCATTTCAAAACAATTGTGCTCAAAGGGTTCCAAATGGAATGTTCACCTATAAAATACATGCAAAATATCAAGCATATGAATATGTGGCAGGTTCGAACCACTGGTTGTTGTGATTATATCTCTAGGAATCTTGGGCCCCTCTACACCTGACAGAAGATAACGTATTCATACAGCTCTCACCCGGTCGGTACTTTCACATTTTATAAACTTTACCCCACGATCGGTTCCCTTTTTTCCTGGCAGAGATGCTGGCGATCAGTTACTTCAGCTACTACATGAATGCTAAGTTTCTCGCAGGAAATATGATATTGGTTCTTTTATGATAGATCATATTGTTTGAACATATACTTGGAGTGAACGACCAAGGCTTCATGGAGTTTCGACGCTGGTTCAAAATCATGCAGGCATGGTCACTAGAAGAGATTATACCGTACTCTACAGCTTTAGGTATAGTCAAAGTTTTTTGGCAGCCCAGCTGAAAATTCCATTTGGAACCCTTTTGGGTTAAACCCTTTGAACCCAAAGGGTTTCAAGTGATACCTTTAAATACCCATTGCATTTGGGCAGTGCCTTTGGTAGATGATGGAAATTGGTCAAAACTCAAAGGGAATTATAAAATTACCCTTTTTATAAACCAAACCCTTTTGAAAACCCTATACCATT
The DNA here is from genome assembly GCA_037179385.1 of Holothuria scabra. NCBI lineage: Eukaryota > Metazoa > Echinodermata > Holothuroidea > Aspidochirotida > Holothuriidae > Holothuria > Holothuria scabra. Next base: position 53,336,583 of record CM074184.1, read on the forward strand.
TAAAACCGTTGAAACCTTTTGGTTGATTTGGACAAAAGATCTCAATGGGAATTAAGTTCTGCTTGGCCGTAAAGCCTGTTCATTCAGACCTATCCTGTCAAGTTAGTTAGATGGACGGAGTTTTACGTGACGGCCCATATGACCAGTTTCTAACCAATTGGTTTATGTCGAGCCGCCACGGACTAGCTTTCCCACTTGTAACTAACTGGCTTGTTTTTCCTACTCAATTGCTTTATGCTGAGCACCAAGCACAATGGCAGTAGGTGTTTTTTACAGTCTTTAGTATGACCCGGTCAATACTCAAACTCCCGACCTCCCAACTGCAAGCTAGTCCAGGTGAAGATCCGCACATTCGAAAAAAGGGGGCTGACCTAAGAGATGAAAAGGGTGAGAGGGAGCTCCACTGCTAATTTTCCATATGTTTTATTGTTGATAGGCCTATGGCGAAAAAGGGAGGGATGGGGCGGTAAGCCCCCTGACCCCTTAATCCGCGCCTGAGGTGGGATGTTTTAACCACTCGACCATGCCGTCGGTTATTTACTCTCTCAAACTCAACTGCAAACCAGACTTGACTGAACAATATCATGTGAATCATCTATTGGTTTCCTTACTGAACGCATCTCTTCCCTCTGTTTATTGTTTCAGGTCATGTGTGTTTATTTTCTTCCTCTTTTCTATTCCAAATTCCTATTCTTGTTTTGTCCTATTTCATTTTCCTTCTTCGCTATCCCTTCGCTATCCTTTCTCGTTCCTGTTCCTGATTTATTCAGCATTTTCTTAAATGAGGGGAAAGTCGTCCTACTCCCCTGCCCCCCCCCCCCCTCCCGTGAATTAATTGACATAAAGTTTATCCCTATCATTATTTTTACTGACCACTGCACCGTGCACTATGCCCGGCAATTTACAGATTTTGTAAGTGTCAGAAAATTCGTGGAACTAGTATATACAATGAATGTTGGCCACAAAAAGCCAACACTTTACCCTCGAATTTCTCTTCGTAGGCCAACTCGTTCGCCTGTGGTAATTGTGTTCAAAAGGTTAAAATTGACCTTCGTGGGTAATTTTTATGCCGACCCTCAAATGTGCGTCACGAAAGTTAAAAACGAAAGCACTTTTTCGTGTACGGCCCGCTGCCTAATGTAGCAAAAAGTTTAATAAGGAACGTTATATCATTTAAACAGTACGTTTTACAATTTATTTGGTAAAATAAACCTGATAAAGCAGAAAAGTCAGTATTGATTAACAAGAGAGTGAACGGTGGAATAAATATGATTAGTGTGACCTTATATGACAAAAGTCTGAAATGTTAATAGGTAAAACTGTATCTAGAGAGCCGGAGGACGAGGTCTTTGGAAACTTTTGTTTGATTATCCATTACGTAAATACCGAGGGAGCTTCTTTGTTATTTGAATGTAATTTTCAAAAAGCATTATATAAAGATTTCAGCCCGTTCATTTTTTATATATCTGTGTGCATGGTCCGATTTCAACTATTGTCCATGAAATGGCAGCATTAACTGATATCAATGCATTCTTAATAATTCCTATGTAAAGAGTGACGCTGGTATTGTTTTCTCTAATTTGCTGAAACAGAAAAGGACATTTCTTGTTAACGATTTTTGGCGAGAAGGTAATACGTAATGTCCTAAGCTATATGACTCATTAATCCCAAAATTTCATATTACTAAGACTTTTCCATTTACATTCTATTGTTGTTATAACGACTGCTATCCCAGTCGTATGGGAATTAAACTTTCAACTCTTGAACGGCTTAATAGCAGCATTCAAAGACTTCGCAACTTCCTCCAAAATGCTCGGTCTTCTACGGTTACATACAACTACTTTCTTCTGTAAAATGTGTCGCAGCCAAAAGAAGTATCTAAGTTGGAAGACGGTACTAATGATAACTCATAAAATTGGAATGATATATTTACTTCCCCCTTTTAACTGTTAGAGAGTCTAATATACAATATTTCCAGTTCAGATTCATACATAGGAACAAACAACTTTTTGTACAAAATTAGAATTTAAAGACTCGCCCTTATGTAGCTTTTGTAACTCATTTAATGAAACTTTAAACCATCTCTTCTGGCTATGTCCTTGTGTAAATGACTTTCGGAAATGCGTTTTTCATATCCTTGTCAAAACCCAATTCCTAGGTTCTGTATGTTTGGTCAGTCAGTCAGTCAGTCAGTTACGGCGCAGTTTCTGTCTTGTTTAGGACTGACTCTTGAGGGTCATGTGACCATCATGACGAAATGGTCACGGTAAAAATATACACTTGATTTCCTTCCTTGCCGAATTAAACAATTTGATGATTGACAGATAGTAATACTCCATGCAAAGACACTTAATCCAAGTCACGAAATCCTAGCCGCTATATGCAGAGCATGCAGAGGGGGTTTTGATTACAATCCTGCCCAAAGTACCATGTAATTTTTGCAACCTAAGTGGACTAGAAGCTCCGTCTGTGAAGTGATAATAATAGACCTCCAGCAGTGGGTTTGGAAACTTCATATACCACAGTTGAAAAATAGATTACTGAGGTTAAAAGATGAACTTTTTTACCGCAATCAAAACAGCATGATGTTGTTCTTACAAATTTAGGAGAGTAACTCATTCGTTTAACTTCAATATGAAATGTTTCATGTCCTGATATTATACTGAAAAATACTTGGAAGAAAAATAAGAACAAATCCGTGAGATATGGATGTCATTTCTAATGATAAGTTTTGGGGGACTTCCTTTGTCAGTGCCCATTTATTCGGTCTACATGAGTTTCAAACCCTCATATTCATCGAAATTGAAGGAATCCAGATACAATTTAGTGTACAACCATCCATGGTACATGAATTCAAGGAAATTGAAAGATTAAAAGGTGATAGATCCCAGTTATGACCGAAATCAAACCATTAGTTGCTGTCCGGATTCGCCTATAGTCATACGATATAAACTATGTGTTTGTTAACATCTGTACGCTTTTGATGGCTTGACATACAGATTTTACCCCATGCTTTGTAAAGGCTCGCTGACCCGTAAAGTTTTACAGACGAGCTATTGATGAACCAAATATAGTATTCGTTAGATTTAAAATGACAAGATAAAGGCAAATTTTCATCTGTTTGAGATAATGTGGACTAAGGGTGTACCTGTATATTTATCAAACCATAAGCGGATTCACTGAATTCCTGACATTTTAAAAAGGTCGCTTCCAAGGACTTAAAGGCTGTACACCTCCCATATTTTGGGCAAATCGATCATTTCATTGCACAAAGTTAGCCTGAGTAACACGATAGTCATGCCAATGAATTAGAGCATTGTTACAACAGAGTAGGTGGGCCTTATGTGTTGACGTCACCTGACGTAATTTTGGAGGAAGAATCAGGCGGCACACTGCGCGAGCGACGTTGAATTTGCACAGGCGTACAGTACAATAAGGACAAATCGCTTCTCAACATATGTTGGTGTGATTTACAAAAGAGGCCTGCCTCCACTGAAGGGCAGACGTTCTGTTTTAAGACATCATATGCATAAGCTCTACATTGGAAAGATTGTGAAACATGACCGTGAAACAACATAAAAAATAAATCAAGATTTCAGTCCATGAAGGTCCAAATAGAATTCCAATTCAATTCGATCCTTTGGTATATAGACGGATGGGATTTTAATATCCAGTAAACATCCCATATCGATCTGCCAACAGCCTACGGTCAGTGCATAGAAGTGGTATATATATTTTGATGGTCCATATGTCGTTGCAGTCTCCAGATAGATTGCTGGTTTTTTCTTTTGCCAGAATTTCCCTAGAAATGTTGTCGTACGTTGCAAGTGAGAAATAATAGCCAAAGCTAAAATAGCCAAATTTGTCTTCGAATGAGGGCACTTCACTCTTACCTCTTTACCCCCCCCCCCCCACCCTCAACTTCTTGTATGCCTCTGTAGTGCTGCTAAGACAGAAGGTCTTAAATTCGTTTCGTATTAATCTGGTAGTATATATGTCGCAGTGTGGATATTTCCTAGGCAGCTTCAAGAAAGCGCCTGTGCTTATTCCATTCCGAGTGTCTACCATACTTTGGTGCAGTATTAACTCATGTTTACAAAGGGTCAGATCCAAAATTACCCTTGGCGCCACGGGACTGAAATTGATAGCTCTTACTTCAATATTTTCTAGAGTTTACATATAGTACTATAGTTATTTGTTTTTACCTAAAAGTTGAAATTTGAAATTATAATTTACATGTTGCCTAGGTAACAAATCTAAAAAACGTGACGGGACGGAATGGTAAAAAGATGGCACATTAATACTTTAGACAAATTACTGTTTTTTATCAAAGTTAAAAGGTGTTAAATGCAACTCTCTAATTAACCATTAAGTACAACAACCCCTTCTATTAACAACATTAAATCATCTTAATTTGGTATTGTTTTAATTATAAGATACTTAATTACAAAAAATTTAATCTTGCGACGGGACGGAAACGCGACAGTACGGAAATTTGTCAACGCATTATTGTGTAGTATTCAAACTTCTTTGTCTACAATTTAATTTTCCCTGCACACCCTAAAAGAATTTTAATAGCATTATCATAACTCTGATTAATGTTTGGATTTGCATACATACATTTCCATGGTCTTTTTTGTTTGTTGGCTGGCTTCAAAATGATAGAAAGCAAGTGAATAATGTAGGGTGGTGCTACAGTACTGTAATAGTGTGTGTTACCACACACAAAACTTAGTACATCCATGGTGTCACCAATTTGGTTCCTGTCTTACTTGTGATTCAAGTATACTAACGAATAACGAGGGGCCCGGGAGCAGTTGACTACCAGACGTTACCAAGTGGGTTAACTTGAAGGGAAATTTCCCCCGTCTTGATATCTACAGGTCTATGATCCCAGCAAAGCTTTAAATATAAATTATTCTTCTCTTGAGATTTAGACGTTGTTTTAACTTAATCTTTCTTGACAACTCAGGTTTCTTTCATGATAACAAACACTCATCATATCTACAGATTTTATACAGGAATTAAAGGAATACAGCTGATGTTGCATTTGAAAAAAAAAAGAAAATTGGTAAATTTTTGAGTATAGCCTCAGTAGTGTACACTGTGTGCAGCCTATTTTAGTGTGCATTGGTCATTATCATTACACAGTTAGGCAAAAGAGTAAATTTTGTTTTTGGTGCAAACTACTATATATATAACTTGAATTATAATGGTCATCATACTTTCATGGTACATCACAGAGAACATTTATGCTAGGTTTATTGCTCCGGGGGTATTTAAGCAGTGATAAAACAAAATATCTTTGCAAATTTTCAGTCCCGTCGCATCATTTTCCGGCCCGTCGCGCAAAATTTCCGTCCCGTCATGAAAATTTCAAACATACATAATTTCGCTACAAGGCAATTTTTATTTACACATATAAGTTGGTGATCCTAAGGCCCTGAAAGATTGATAGTTCAGAAAGTCCTGTGAGGATTCTTCCACCGAATCATATGAAAAAATTAAAAAAAAAATCCACGTCAAGATGCGACGGGACGGAGTTGGACCAACTAAAAATGGCCCATTACCACTTCATAGAGGATTTGAAAAAAAAACTTGATATTGATGGGAGGACCTTTTCACATGATAAATAGAACGCCACCATAAATCTCACCATAAAGTTGTATATCTTTGTAGGATCAATCTCAGCAATTCCGTCCTGTCGCGCTCACATGACGCCATTTCGATTTTTCGGAGCGTGTATCTTGGAAACTAGGCACAATTAGGTTAAAAAATATGGTCCCACAAACCATATACTTCACCCTACTCCACCACATAATAAATTTTCCCACAACATATCAATGAATTTTTGGAGTTTGGTGTGACAGGTTTTGGATCTGATCCCAAACAAATGAAATAGCGGTCGGCTGCCAGGAGATTTCTAAGGCTCCGCTGTAATTTATCACCATGCAAAGTTGTTACAAGCACAAAACCTCTTATGCAGGCATATGTTTTTCACACGTTTTTTTTTTTTTTTTATCTAACCAGTGCATTGAATATGACTAAAGTAGGACTAGGCTAATGCAGACTCATTTCGAAAGAAGAGGACAAAGGATTGTGGGATAGAGTTATGAGCGCCGTTTTGGGGGCGATGCGCACTGTTTAACAAAAAAATTCCTTACTGGCTAACGATAGTTCTAATCCTAACCTAATCCCTAACGAACCGATACAATACAATGGCAACCGCCAATCAAGAAATACCTTGTTAAACAGTGGGCATCAACCCCCATTTTCCAGATGCATTTTGCTGTTGTTAAATAACGCGAAACAATTTCCAACCCCACAATCCTTTGTAATCGTTAGAAAAAGAAAGACAGAGAAATAGAAGAGAAAGAGTGGATAAAATTCATAACTAATCTGAAGAAAGTTCGGAAAAACATTTTGAAGGCAGTTTATTTTTACCCCAAGCTACAATTTTTGTAGTAGTCCAGCAAAGTAGACAGCAAATTTAAAAAGTAAAGCCCGAGTGCTGTAGATCACATTACACAGCATGTACTGCACTGATAGTTTTCTGATTACATATTGTATACTTACTCTGAAGCAATAAACAGATTGAGTCTGGATGAGAATGGGTTTCAGACAGTTGTGGAAGGGACTGAACTAAGTTAGGAGAAGATTTGGCGTTTACTTAATGCGTCTTATACAATTGCATTAATCCGGCTTTTGTTATCCGCTGACCATCGCCTACAAAATACGTTGCGGTAGGCCTCTCTGTAGAATCTATTAGTGACTCCATATATGTACGGATTAATTGCAGAATTAACGTAAAGTAGTTGGGAATACCTGTAAATGTTGCGGCAATTGAAAGACCAACCCATAAAAAATGTTTTTGATAATTTCGTATACATACAAGGAGTGAAGAGGGGTTGTAAACACAAAAAATGCAAATCCATTTATGAGAAGCATCCTTGTCGCCGCATGCGCAGATTGTTTGTGTCGTGCCGTGACTGGGTCGTCTTCCTCTGCTGATGAGGGCCCTATCCTCTGGTACAGTTTGGAGATTATTTTAACAAAACAAACCGCGTTTACCAACAACGCCAAAAAGAATGGAAATATTTCTACTACGCTACAAACGACACTCAAAGTAGCACCTACCGTTGCACAGGCAGAGATTTCAGTTGGGTAATTTATATATAAAGTACTATTTGGCCATGTTATGCAAACCGTTGAGTCTCTTCGAAGACACAAGTTGAAGGCTGTCAACAAACAGGATGAAAGCCATATAAAACAGATATACCGTAGTGTTTTCCCTTGACTGCTTGTCCTTAAGTGCATCAAAGGCTTACAGACTGCAACATACCTCTCCAATGAAATAAAAGACACAAGGAGAAGTGAAGTGAACGAAAATAGATCTAAAAGAGGATTTATAATAATACATTGGCCGACTCTGCCAAAGAATGTTTTTTCCATAAACACGGGTGAGCTTGAAACATTTGCCCATTTTCTCCCACTCCAATAAACAAGTACATTAAATCGGCAACGGCGAGGTTCAGTAATATCAAATTCATATTATTTCTCATATGAGGATCTCTCCATACAATAAATATAAACGCTAGGCTACCCAGGATACCAAACGCAGCAACTAATGGTTGGATAACCAACGTTAAAGTTATTGTTGACTTGGAATTTGTATAATCTAGTATTTCGTCGTTGGTGAAGCCCGTAAAATTCTTTTTACTTGAACAAAAATTATCTTGATAAGCTGCTAAATCTTCATGTTCTCTCTGTCCTAAGGAATGATGTACCCAAAACTCTGGTAGCATTCTGACCGATGACGATGTTGAACAGCCGAATCGAAAAAAAACTTGGAGGAAAGTCAGTATACCAGCATGATAAAAAGGGTACTACATTTCGCAAATTTCAGATTCCTTTGAAGTAACTATGCAGACATGGGAAAGATCCTTATCGTCCATTTGGCAACATATACTTAGATGAGGCTGTGGAAATCACTATCTTTTAGAATTTGAGAACTGTTTATAGCCAAAAGACCAAAGCAGAGATCTGAAAATCAATGTAAGAGGGGTTGCCTCAGTATGTTTTGCGATCCAAGACGTAAGTCAGCAATGGTGATGTACACATAAAACGTATCCACTGATCAAACACGAATCGTTTTTTTTTAAGGCATCTGTTTTCGTCCGTTCTGATTTAGTTTGGGGACTGTCCGTTCCTGTGTGTTTCCAAACCCTAAGCTTTTCCTAAGCCTATGCATCACAGAATCACATATTACAGATAACTGCACGATAGTGTAGGTTGTAGTTCAAATTCACCAGACGTGTCACGTTTCCACGAAGTAACATAATTCTGGCTGAAATACTCCACGAGAGTATTGTGCTATGTTGTTATTATATTATGTTTTATTTTATTTTATTCGTTTGGTTTCTTGCTCGTTTTCACTTGTAAGAAAAAAAAAACAATCACGAGCTTATTTTTTTTTTTTTTTTTTTTTGGTATGAAGCCAAGCTTTACTCTTATTAGTGTGAGTAAACAAGTTGTATAGATAAAAACTATCATTCATTCTACTTTTTCAGCGCAACTTCATAAGTTGCTTTTAGTATACCGGTACACATTGATCAAGTTTGCATTCCATGAAATCTATCTGAACTTTGTTAACATAAGAACGATCCTTTATGCAACTCCTATATACGAAAGCGGTATTTGCAACGGTAGGAACATGAAACCGTTTTTAATATGGCACGACATCTTTAGGTGTAGGTGGTGTATGAAAATTGAAGCGAGTAACCACTTATTGTACGTCATTGTTAGATACTACTTACCCGTCTATTTTAAAGGGGCAGTTAGAGTTTGTTTCAAAAAGTTTTCCCTTTGTGCACTACAGTTATATGTTGAGTTGAAAATAACAGAAAATTGATTTCTCATCATGGTCTGACGTTCTTATTGGTCACCGTATAAATGAGACTTTGTAGTCTTGCATCTGTGTGGAATTTTGTTACCCGAACAAAATTACAAATTTCCCGTTCTACATTAAATAATACAAAGGTAACGTTTCTTCCAGTGGCGTAGGTTCAGAAGGGCATGGACGCCTGGCTCGGAAAGGTGAAAAAATCGGAAGTTGCCATTTGAGACACCAGTCAACTTCAGTGCAGTTGCTCAAACTTTCGCTTCATAAAATTCCTAACTTTTTCCCATAGGGGCTTCATATTTGTAAGTATTTGTTTAAAAGGGGCAAAATTTTCCTGCGATGCTTTTCGGCCCCCCACCTCCCCCAGAACAACTCTAATGCAGTAATTGGTCGCTCAAACGTCGATCTAGCGGTAAACTTTTCCGAATTGCTAACAGTGCCGTTTCTTTAAGTATTTTGACATAATTTGTTTAAAAAAGTCACTAATTTTCGAAAGCTTTTTGAATATCGCCGGGAGCCCTCAATTCGCACTCCTTAGATATCATAATGTAACAAAAACAATCGCCAGTTGACAAGCTATCTCAGATACATGTTAATAGGAAACGCGGATTCTTGGGTAGACCTACAGTTTCCTTAAAGGAATTTTAGAAACTAAACTATTGTCTGCTGTAAAAATCTCCATAGTTACAAATATTTGTTTAAAAGGACCCAAATTTTCGGCCCCCTCCTGGTGACGCAAATTACGTTCCTTATACAGTAAAGTGTTCACACTTCAGAAAAAATCGGAAAATTTGGGTTGTTTCCTACCCCCCCCCCTCCCCCCTCCGGAATATCTCTACCTACGCCACTGGTTCCTTCTCACATTTGATTCGGGCCGATGCGCACTGTTTAACAAGAAATATCCTTACCGGCTAACGATAGCCTAGTTCCTAACCTAAACTCTAACCCTAACAAATAATACAATCGATACAATACAATGGCAACAATCAATCAAGAAACACCTTGTTGAACAGTCAGACAGTGCGCATCATACCCTTTGACTCTGGTACCGGTAATAATCAGTTGAAAAGAGAAAATGGAAGTGCTGGATTAAATGGTTACCAGTCGATGTCAATCTCTGATTAAAGAAGAACGTTTAAAGGGCCAGTCCTCTCACTCCAAACTAGACTCCCTGTAGGGAGGGGGGGGTACAGAAACTTTCCATTGGCCCAACTTTTATACTGACTGTTAATTCAAACAATGCAGATTATCAAAGCTTATATTACACATCATTGAACTGCATTGAAGGTGTTTTGGTTATACACATAAGGCTTTTCTATGCTCACCCTGAAGCAATAAACTGAGATTGTGACTGGGTAAGGATGAATTTCAGACAATTGTGGGAGGGGCTTAGGTAAGAAGGTAAGGAGAATTGGTACTGTTTGGGTGAGAGAACTGGGCCTTTAAAGTTCCAGGAAACTGCCATTTGCCCACGAAGTTAATGAAACACTAGACTGATATGAATATGAGTTGTTAAACGCAGGGCATATCAGATCTATTGTCTAGCGTTTACTTAAATCCATATCAAAGCAAGATTCATTCAATTAGAGAGCTACTGTTGCTCATATCCGTGATTTAATGTCCAAAATTAGGCCTACTTTGAAGGTCAGCTCACGAGACCGAAGGACCACGAGACCGAAAATGTAATAGGGTTCACACGACCAAAGGTTCGTCAGACCGAAAAGAAAATAGGGTACGCGAGATCGAAAATGATAAAAGCTTCGCCACACCGACATTACAACCCACTGACCTGTATCTGTGTATTCATTTTCAGGCTCGTGGGACTATTCTCATTTTCGGTCACGGGGAGCATTCTCTTATTTGCCGCCCCGAGAACCTTTTGTTACTTTCGGTCTTGCGGACCCGTTTTCATTAAAATTTTCGGTTTCACGGACCGGTTCGCCGGTCTCGTGAACATTCGGTCTCGGGGGATGCCCCCAAAGCGGTTAAGCAATCATTCCCACGAGAATGTAAAAGAATGACTCAGTAGATCATTTTCCCCCCAAAAATACCAAAGACTGTGGAACAGGTTATTTTGTATGTGTCACCTCGGTCAGTTCGGGAGATAACCTCTTTCCGCTGAAATTCGTTTTCACCCGATCGGGGAAAATCCTATAATGGGTGGCGCCATTTTCAATTTTTCCCCATGATGCTTTGCGAACCTACCGCACAAATCCAGCGGAGACGAACGTTTAAAACGTTTGGAAATTTTCATCGATCATAGACAGAAAAATTCTTGAAAATTCTTGTGGAAAGTGTCTTGTGATTTTGGTGTATGGTGGTGAACAATTATCTTGTATTTAAATTCATTCACATTTATAAAACAAAGCGACGACTGTGAAGAGGTACACACTTAGTGCTCGTAATATTCATGCTGAAAATTTGGCTTACCACGTGGGAAATTTCTTTTGATTTTTAGGTGACTTTTTTTTAAATGTTTTTATTATGTTAATCCTTTTTCGGGCAATTTTCGAACGAATTGTTATACTAGACCACTTTTGGTAAGACTACACTGTTAAAAAATTTCTCTGTAAATTTACATAATTTTTTTGGCAAATTTTTTTCCAACCAAATAATGTTTTTTTTACAGCCAGACTGTAATCATGAAAAAACATTAAGGGTTTGTTTTTTCTTTACAATTTTGGATGTAAATTAGTTTACAAAAGTCTACTGTAAAATCGAATTACAGAATTGTTCTGTTTTGTTTACCTTAATTTTATGTGAATTTACAGCCTACTGTTTTCATTCCCGACGTTTTAATATTTATTATAATATCGCTTTTTTACCTTTCATATGTTATTCCGTAACATACACTTCACCATTACGTAGATCAGGTATTTGCTTATCAACGTAATGTGTCGTTACGAAGTTGTTTTCAATCAAAACACATTGAGAATGCTTTGTTATCATATTATTGTCAAGTAGACTGCTATTTCTAGGAACTTTGTAATTGGAAAGTCACATTTTTTGTACAATATAATAATTGTTTTAAAATAAATATGACAAAGAATGCAAATACATTGGTTGCAAACATTTCCAGACAAGGTAAACAATAAGTTTATCACTTCCTGATTAAAAAACGCCATAGAAGATATTATTCAAAGCAACAGCAATCCTTTTGTTAGGAAAATGCCTACAAAATAAGCTCCACCCATTTATGCAAAATGAGATTTACGTCATAAAGTGGTAAATTTACAGACTCATTCAAGTAAATTTGTGAAACGTTTTTAATTTGCTCCGATCAAGTGCATGAGCGCCTGTGGCGATCAGTTGACATCAGTGTACCAATTGTCAGTGCTATGAAATTAGGGCCTTACAATTTCTTTTTACTTAAAAATGTGTGACAAAACACCAGTTGTATGATATTTATAACTAAGAACGTAATAACTAAGTATGCTTTTATAATAAATGTAAGTTAATTTTCAAATAGGGCCATAGCTTTGCCAAAAATGTTTTTTTTAACTGAAACTTCGCAGAACGATGCATTATATATATTGAAAATTTTCTGGCTATTTCTTATTTGTTTGTTTGGGCTTATTTTTGTTTCTTTTTCAGCTTAAAAACAAAATGAATGTTTGTTAAATGACAGTATATTTATGTGAAATCAGAAAAATACAAAATACTGTTAAAATTTCTGTAAATTTACAGAAAAAGTTTTACAAAGCAGTAAAATTTGGTTAAAAAAGCAGACAGAAATGGTTTTTCAAATAAACAGAAAATACATGTTAAACAACCTTTTTTTATTGTAGCAATACAAAGTGTCTGTAAAGATACAGAAAATCTCTATTAAAAGTAAAATACAAAAAGTTTAAGTTAAAAAAAGTCTGTAAATTTACAGAAATTTTTAACAGTGTATATACTGTTAAAATTTTTGTAAATTTACAATAACATTCTGTAAAATTTTCTAGATTCTTTCTGCATTTCTCATTTACGTATAAATTTCTACGATTTTTACAGATGCTTAACGTATGTCAAATAGTTTACGGAAAAGTTTATATTTTTTATACCTGAAGGGAAAATTTACAAATATTATGTGAAAAATATTAGGGACATATCTTCATGTCATATTTACGAGAATACTCTATAGATTTAACAAAGGTATTATGTATTTCCATCATTGTTTTTTCTAAATAATCAGTTATTGTAGTGCATGTTCAAATTAAAAGTCTAGATATAAAAGTCTAGATATAATCGAAATCTGATTAATTGCTTAGAGACAACCTTTTAAACACTGTGGGTATAGATATAGTTGATTAAAAATATTACAATAGAGCATTGCGTAATAATTGGCCCTTGGAACAGGTTAAAACTAATCAGATCTGTACACTCTGTAAAAGACTGGAGCTAGCAATCCAGTGCAGCACCTATGACTTACTCCTGTCAATATCCGTCTAATGTCTATGCACCAAAGTGTTACCTTGGAAGTACTACCTCCGAGGTAGTACTTCCATGGTGTTACCCGAATGCCCGAGGTCAGTGATGAAAAAAAAATATCACTGACTCTGATACGTCACATGCCTAATATATTTACAATAACACGTCATTGTTTTAAAACGTACCACAATTCAAACTTTTTTGGAAGAGAACCCGTTTCCCCCTTAATGCATCTCTGCTCATGTGAATAAATAAAAGTAATGAAGACGTTAGGAATTCTTATCTTAGTTTTGCCGGTCATTATGCTACAACAAACACCAGTGATTGCAGTAACAACTACGCCCTCTAAATATGATAACATAATGTTACTTTGGGATAAAATATCAACGCTGTAATCGAGTCCGGAGAGTCCGAGTCACGAGTCTTGCATTTTTCAACTTCAAGGACTCAAGTCCCTGTATTTTCTCAATGGGGAAAAATCAACCTCTCTGGCCGAGTCCTTCAAATTCCGACATCACTAGTCCGAGTCGGGCCTTGACTACGTCCTGCAAAATACCCTCTTCATGTTGAGGTAGGAAACTCATTGTTAAATTTCCCTAAATTAGTGCGAGAAGTTGGATGAGAATACATAGCTCTGGTCTCTATTGCTCATCCCACAGTGGGGGACTAGGGTTTTTGGTCAGACGAGGCGAGAATGGCCTGCAAGGTCTCGTTAGGCGTACTCTTACAAAACCTCAAAAGGGCGCCGGCCGGTAATTTTCGTCCGTCAACGGGGCGTTGATACCCTGATCAAATGTACCCGCCGCCACTATGACTGCCCTCCAGAGACGTAGCCACGGGGAGGGTTTGGGTGTGACTGTTAGAACCCCCCCCCCCCCAAGACCCAACCTTGCAATGCCAAAAACACCTAAAATAGCGGTTTTTTCTCTCTATCCATACACTTTTCCATCATATTGTGACCCCCCCGCCCCATGACACCAAAACTCTCCCCATGAAACAATCCTGGCTACGTGCCTGCTACCCTCCCTGCTTCTAAATTTACAAACTGTTAACTTGCAGAATTGATAATTTACTAATGAAATAATAAAGCTGCTGATCATAATTTACGCAACGATTAAAATTTATTCGAATTTTTCAAAATCTAAGCAAAGATACAATACAGATACGAGCAAACTTTCTACCAGTTACATACCAATCGTGCAGATGTACCCTTCTCTAGTTACAATTCTGGACGAAATCACCGGCACCCATCTCAGTGTTGGTTTCGAAGTTGAACAGGTGGATGAAAGTTGCGCGCTTTCGCAAAACGCGCATTCTTCTTTTTCTCAACATTGAACATGGGTTTGCGGGGAAAATATGCTGAAATATTTGACAGGTCAGGAATTGTCCCAATATTTTTGTCCAAGATAGTAGCATGTGTTACACACACGGACATGAATATATTCCAATACACATGCAACAGGTTGAATGCAAATAGGTGTTATTAATTGTAAGGAATTCGTGCATGATTATTTCAGCTAAATATAAGTAGTGATTTTGCTTCGCCCGCGAAAAGAAATCAACGTGGTAACGAATTTCGACCAATAGGTGGCGTTCTACCAAATTGAAATGTCCATTTACGGTACCTGTTTGCTACAAGTGCTAAAGCGGTGTATACACAAAGTTTTGGGTATGATTTGGTCTGGAAATCAAACAAGGACCTCCCGAGGAGGTATGACGTGTTAAAATCGGTCCACTTTTATTTCAATGTGAAAAGGGCGATCTCTTTCAACCTCTCTCAAAACGGCTTTTCACCTACCATGAGCTTCATTCCCTACCATTTCCTCTTGCATTAGTTGATAGTGTCACGACAGTCTGGTGGTTATCCGTTCAAGAAATGGTTTACGCTAGTTTCTCCACCTGCACTATTATCATGGCCGTACGGGACGGTGGACCGGGTGCTGTAGCCCGCAATTGGCGAAAACCTTGCTGAATTGGGTAAACTTCGGTTCTTCTGTCGGGCAGAAATTATACCCTGGTTGGGGATATGGAGTCTGGCAAAAGTCACCGCCCCTCTGGGAGAAAGACTCCCATACGGCCATTACCATTATGGCCTAATTTATTTGTTTTGATTTACACAATCATCCCTTAAAAGCTAAATTTAGACTCTCTCCTCATTTACAAGCAACAGAGAGGGCTTAATTTATTGCATCACAACTTGTGAAAACTTGGTACAAGGTACAATCACTTCCGAAAAAAATACAAAGATTATAATTTGAGAAGTACAACAATGACACCATAAAATATTGCGCAATGTCCCATTTTAATTGAAGCGAGTAAACTTCATCATTTAAGATCTCATTTCAAGAATTACCTTGGCCTATGGAGATGGGAGTTGAATTTTCCGAATTTATTTTTCATGCTGTTTTTTTTTTTTACTTGAAGTACACCTTCAATGTGTATGTACAAAGTGCGAGTAGCTGCTATAATGAGCTCTTAATCTTATAGCTTTACGGTACCGCACCTTCTTTTCATAGCCAGTTTATTGAAGAACATAAATGGATTTCTTCTTTAAAAGGAACATCGGCAGACACAGAAATAAATGAAACAGATCGTCGTTGTAAACTTTAGAAGTCTAGTTCTTGGCTCTGACCTCTCAACATATAAAAACAAATACAATTTGTAGCATAAACCTAAAGGTACTTACAATTGTTAAAGAGCCCATGAAATGACTCAATGACAATGATCTGGAGTCATTCTCTGACATTATCACCAAAAAAGCATTTATTTTAAAAAATTCTGCACCACAAAAGAGAAATACTCAAGTGAAATGGTACCCCTTTCAGCACAACAGCTGAAAAATGTAAAAGATGGAAAAGTGCATTGAACCAAACATGAAATCATCACAGGAACCCAACTTCACAGTGTGTGTATTATAATGATATGTTTAAGTAACATTTTGCTCACAGATTGCGTAGCATGATACCGGTAATGGTCAAATAATTTCTGAATTACATCTGAAGAATGTCCCAGTATAAAGCCAAAAATAGATTAATCAAAATTTGAAATTCTCACTCACAATTCCTCAAAAGAGGAATTTTATCATTATTCACTAAAGCTGTCCCATTCATCATGTTAGGCCTATCAGTTTGAATTTTTGGTTCCAGCAATCTAGTTGATCTATTACTAGATAGCAATTCTTCCAACCAGAAAAAGAAAATATTTCAACTCACATTCATTCAGATTGTTGAATAAGAAGACTGATATCTCACCCGGATTCCTTTGAAAGATATACCTTCCACGTAAAATTTGTCACAAACATTATTGTAGAAATCAACCAATGGATCTTAGCATAGACTTCAAAATGCATGAAGTTGAAATAGTAACTTCATGCCAACTTTTGATAAAAACATGGAATACTTCCTTAAATAACCA
Source organism: Holothuria scabra (assembly GCA_037179385.1). Taxonomy (NCBI): domain Eukaryota; kingdom Metazoa; phylum Echinodermata; class Holothuroidea; order Aspidochirotida; family Holothuriidae; genus Holothuria; species Holothuria scabra. Next base: position 53,353,312 of record CM074184.1, read on the forward strand.
AAATATCAGCTAGTCTCCTTCCCCACTATATTTACTGTTCCTTTTCTTTGAACCAAGTAAAATTGCAGCAATTAGCACATGCATCCAAAACAACACAGAACCTGTTGGTAGTATTTAAGCCACTGTGCAGAATGGTATACAGTATTGCATACGGACCTGTGTAATGAGAGAGTCACAGCTTCCTCCCCAATAAAAATAACAGTTACATAACACTGGAAGACAAATGGATGCAGTTACATCCCCCAGGAGCCTGAGGTAATTTTCTGTGTTTATAACCTCTTACCACGGAACTTCCAAACACTTGTACCATGTATTATATACCAAACAGTTTTCCCTGCTAGTTGGCTCAAGGAATATTGAGAAGTCACAAAACTCCATCTGTTGAACAGGGGTATTCCTATGTGTTAAAACCACCTTTTTTACTGGTTTTGAGAAGCAAACATAGGTTTAGGTTTTGTAATGATAATTTGTTGATTATATCAATCATTTTAGGCCATCTATACATGCAAGATTGTGTAACATCAACAGAGCAGGGTATACTGCAAGTTCACTATAGTACACACACACTGTGAAGATGGGTTCCTGTGATGATGTCATTCTTGGTTCAATGCACTTTTACATTTTGCAACTGTTATGCTGGAAAGGATACCATTTCACTTGAGCATTTCTCTTTTGTGGGGTGGGATTTTTAAAATAAATGCTATTTTTGTTGATAGATAGTGTCAGAGATGACCCCAAATCATTGCTACTTAGTCATTTCATGGGCTCTTTAAACTTAAAGTCCGCATGGAGGTACCTCCGAAAGGGGTGGCTAAGACATCAGGTTGCCGTCTGGAGGTTCACTTTGGGGTGAGGACCTTTCAAGTAAGTGTTGGCGGCTCCGATGCACGATTTCAGAAGTAAGGCGTAGTACAAAGTTACAGCAGTATAGTGCCGGGGTCGACAGTAGGCTACTAGATAGAGACGATGCGAGTTGGAAATCCTTGCCACGCAGAACACGAAAGTCAATGGAAAACAAAAGTTGGTTACACACGTACGAAGTAAAGAATCCGGTATAAGGTCCGTGAGAATAGGGCCGAGACGACTGGGAGACGAGAGGTGAGGAGCCTAGGCCTGAGAAAAACGGAGGAGTCACTGTTTGGAGAGAGAGAGAGAGACGGCGACCAAAGTCTAGTTTACTAGTCTGAAGCTGAAAGGCGTCTGCCACGAGGATTCTCTCGCTAAATTGGAGCAGTCCCGCTTTACAATAGTTGGCATCTCTTTAATCCTTAGAAGTATTTAAGCTTCATCCTCTGGCTTGCAAAATTAGAAACGAATCACACAGTCAACCACGTACGTTTTAATGAACTGCTCAGCTGTTGCTTAACAAAAGGAACAAAAGGGTAGATTCCCAATAACAAAGTAGTAGAGAGCGGGTGCATCCTTACGTAACAGTAGACAATGTGATAAAACAGTTTAGATTATTTGAGTCATTGTGAACCAATGACAGTTAACCAATGATGACATCATCCATTAACATGCCTACCTACCATAAAGGCTTTATATTTCATAATGTAGCGTACAAGCTGACATCCGTTTGTCTTTGACCCTTAAAAGCAATTACAACTATTGAAACCAAATCAAAAACTGCTACAACCAGGTGAGTAAGCCATGTAAGGGGCAGTCGCATAAAGCAGGTTGTGCTGTTATTTTTATGTTTCCAGTGTTCATCAAATGTATGGACTGTACTCCATACAAATGTAAAAAGCTTTAAAAACTAACGTACCTTAGTCCTTTTTCCGAAAATGAGCAAAAATTCGAAAAATTTTCAAAAAGATTTCAACGGTTTCGAAGGGCTGTTCTACCTTATTATCTAGCTCTAGCTCCGCCCAATGAATTTGATGCATATTCAGAAGGTCATTTTGAGAAAGGGTCAATCAAAAAAAGCGTAAACAAAACAGACGATAAAATTTCGTTCAATGGGTACATACGTTATTCGAACGGCGTTTCATTTGCGAACCCAGATTCAGTGACAAATTCCTATTCACTCATTTCGGCTCCATCGTCGAGTTTTTAATTTTGTCGCTGATTGTGCGATATTAATCCGTCCCAAGTTTCAAGATAATGTTCACTTTCTCTTTGGTTTGATGCTAAGGCTAAAAGGCATTCAAAAAGAAACTTCGGGCTACAGTGAAACTATAACTGTGAGTCTATTCTGTATTGAGAACCGTTAGAAGTCCCGTACTGCATGTACACAACATGTGCGATACATTGGCAATACGTACATCGTTGTGTCAAAGGGTAAACGATATGGATAGGCATAATTTGACGTCATTCATTTCTTGCATTGTGATTGGTCAAACTGAGATAAGCGCTCGTTTGTCTTTGCATAAGAGTTTAGCCGAAAAAAAGTTGATGAAGTTTCTTTATGTCGTAATTAACGCTCTAATTAGTGAAATTTCACCGGAAAAAAATCCTGTCGTGAATTATTTCTACCGGGTTGTTATCAAATGGAAGAGCAAGATTGAAGATTAACGATGAAGGTTATTTTTTTTTCATCAAACAGCATAAACTGCTTTAATTGGTCCTTGCAACATATTTTGGGTATTTTTATTGCCTTTTTATGATATATCACTAGCATGTTCCCGATTTAAATGCGGTAAATAGGCGAAGCAACTGACGTCCCAGAAACCTGAGAGGCATTTTCGAACAAAACACACTTCTAGTCGATTGTAATTGTGCTACCCTTTGTTAGTTAGTAGAAGTTTTACGGTCCAGTTTCCTCCCAATTGTTTTAAGTTAAGCCAACGACGGCCTTTTGCCAGTTGTGGCTCACTCCAATGCTTATGCTCAGCAACAAGAAAGCTTAATTCCTCTGCATGCATGTCTGCATTTGGAATTTCATTGAAAACTTTCTGGCATCGTACCTAAGGCAGGCCCGTAGCCGGGGGGGGGGGGGGGTCGGAGCGTTCGAACGACCCACTCCAACTTCAGGGAGGTCCATTTTTCCAGCCCTGTGTTTGAAGGGTCAGCTATGAAATATTTTTTATCTTGACATATTAAGGACGAATTTCCGTTCACTTCTTTAAAAGTAGTGTACTGTGTGTAATTCCTGGGGAAAAGGGACTTCTGTGGGGTTCAAAAGTCCTCTAAAATGCTCCATATTGCAAGAGATCTGCAGATTTCAAACTTTTTTGGGGAAGCATGCCCCAGACCCCTAGCAACTGCATGCCTACGGCGCGCGCCGGCCTCCCCGTATTTGGAAAAAGGTCCACATCTTGGAAAAAAGACCCGTCCCTCCCCACGAGCTGGCTACGGGCCTGTAAGGCAAACACCACAAAAGGTAAAGGACAATGGAACAGAGATGTGGTGTGTCCCTTCAGATGCAATGTGATTACAAACGATTAAAAAACAGGAGTAGCTGGGCTACCCGTTCATCTTAGTTAGTGGCTAAGTTGCAATATCTATATTTTAGTTCTGTTCCTCGTCGAACGCTTTTCACATAGAATGTACCGATAGGCCTGACGGTAGAATTTATTTGTGATGCCATAAACGTACGGATTGATGGCAGAATTTGCATGCAGTAACATAGTACACGTATCATTGACACACTGTGGTAGATCAAAGGGAAAAGCGGGGAAAATGTTAACGTAAATACCACGTGAAAGGGCGTTGCTAGGACAAAAAACATGATTCCATTTATAAGAAACATTTGTGTGGCAGAATGTGCAGCATTTTTGTACATTTACGCAACGGAGTCATCTTAGTAATATTCCTCTTAGGGAACCAACATCCGTTTGGACAACTTGAACCTAATTTTTGCATATTCGGAAACCGTTTTTCACCCCCTTTTAATCCCATTACCTTGAAGTTCCATTACTGGTAGGGGTAACTCTCCAGTTAGTCGGAGATTACACTTTTTTGGAAAAAGTGGCCCGAAACCCGTGGACGCATGATTTTCAGTTGCATTGTATAAATGTGTGGGAACACGGCGGATCCCCCCTCCCCCTCCCAGGCGAAAATCGAATGTTACGGAAATGCTACAAAATAACTTTCTAGGCAGTATTTATTCTAAAAGATGACACATTCGCTGATACCGTGACCCCTGGAATTGGACTCCCTCATTCCCACTTTCAACAGTTACAATAAGGACCCGGAAGTTGAAACGTGGGTTGTCCCATCCCCACACCGTTGCACTAATTTGGAAGTCGCCATAAATTTATTTCCGATAACTATAGGCTCAAGTTCAATTTTGGTTTCCCTTTAGTCGCCTCTTACGACAGGCGGGAAATACCGTGGGCATATCCTACAACCGACAGCCCACAAGTTTGAAAACATGTATGATGCAATGTTTTAATTACTCAGTGATTCTTGTACATTTAAATGGAAGTTCTACCCTCATGCATGGAGCGAGTCATACTTAACATACCTAACGTGCGAGCCAATCAGAAAGCCAACGTTACAAAATTTGCGTCAAAGGAAGGGTTTAAGGTCATACAAAGCTTAGATATGTTGGAGATGTACTTTTTCTAAACATACTAGGCTAGTGATATTTGCATTCAAACCTGATGTGTGGTTCTCAAGATATGAGCAAGTAAACTTGTCACATTATCAACAAAGAGTGAACTTGAAGCAAGCACATCTTCTACCTGTATTTTGTTTATATTTAAACTATACAGACATACTTTCTTCTGAACATTGTTTTCTTAAAACTTTGCAGACATATTTTCTCCTCGAAAATCATTTCTTTTCAAAATGTGATTTCGTAAGTGACATGAGAATTTCACAAAGTTTGATTACCCACAGAGAGGTCATGTTCCTATTATCTTCATCTCTGCTGCCATGCTAAGATCACTTTGGGACACAAATCTAGTAAATTCATTTGGACATATTTTGAGGAATAATATGTCCAATTTGGAATAAAAATTTCTCACAGTGTCTACATTTGGTTCCTCTTTTAAGTATGAAAATTGAACTTTTCCTTAAACTTCCCCTTTAACAAAGTTCCATGCAAGTGCTGTGTTCCAAAAATCTGGTATTTATATCTTAAACATAGTGCTGACCTTGACGGTAATACATTCATTTTTGCAACAGTTTGTCTAATTAAATTTGCATACTTCTAGGAGTCAAAACAAAAGAGCATTGATCGGTATTGGATTTGCGGCTTTTCCTGGCCACAAGACGTTATTTTGTCATAAAAATTGTCTAAGCGGAGCGCCACCATTGGTTGGCGCGGAGCGTACATAAAATTTCGAAAACTTAGACCCCTCAGATGGCCGAAATAGCATTTTTCAGACTTATACGAAGAATTAACGAGTCGCCGCCATCTTCTTTTGCTCACTTCAAAATATGTTCACAAACGGCAAAGGGACCAAAGAGTTGAGAGTTGCGTTGAACCCAAAAATGTAATTTTGCCCAAAAAACTGAGAAGCGCCACCATTAGTTGGCGCAGAGCGTAGAACAAATTCCTATAAATCAGACCCCTCAGATGCCCAAAACTTGCGTATTCATGCTTTTAAAGGGAATCTAAACATGCAGTCTTTATTTTAATAGGTGTCACCAGTGGGATACAGAGGTCTGTCCTTCCCCCTTTGAAAAGTTTTGAAAATTTGGGTGTCCTAATATGCAATCTGGTGCCACACATGCTATCTTTTGAAGTAAAATTTGTGTTACTAAAGTATGTCTATGTATTTTTAATATAAAAAAAATGGGATCCGTGAGGGGGGTCAAGGCCCAAGAGTCCCACCTTCGTAGGCCACTGGAAGGAGACCAAATAGTGTCTCGAAAACACATGATATCCTGTTAGAACAGCAGTATGTTAAGTGTAGAAGGCTACAAAGTATTCATGGCCCTGTTCATTGTTTCACCCCAAGTGAGCAGAAAGCTGTTTTCCCGAACTAGCCTGTAAGCCTCCAAGGATTAGGTTAAGTAACAAAATCTAAGTATGCACATGGAACCCGTTCATTCTAGTTTTTCGTAAGCCATGGATTTTTTCAGCCCCATCCATGGCTATGTTTGCAGAGTAAAATCGGTAGGCCTATAGTTTAAACCAGTGGAGTAGCTCCGGGGGCAAGGGGGGGGGGGGGAGTTGCCCCGAGCGCCACCTCTAGGGGCGCAAAATCGAGATCACTTAAAAAAATGTTGGACCTACCATTTGCATTGATATAGCAATTTCATCTTTTAATAAAAAAAAATTTAGTATTATTGATACGATAAAATGTCAATGTAAACAACACTGTTATAAAAATTACCTGTAAATTTACATAATTTTTATGGCAAATTTTTTTCCAACCAAATAATGTTTTTTTTTTTTTTACACCCAGACTGTAATCTTGAAAAAACGTTAAGGGTTTGTTTTTTCTTTGCAGTTTTTTCATGTAAATTAGTTTACAAAAGTCTACTGTAAAATCGAATTACAGAATTGTTCTCTTTTGTTAACCTGAACTTTATGGAATTTACAGCCTACTGTTTTCATTCCCGACGTTTTAATATTTATTATAATATTGTTCTTTTACCTTTCATATGTAATTACGTAACATGCACTACAACATTACGTAGATCAGGTTCTTGCCTATCAACGTAATGTATCGTTACGAAGTTGTTTTGAATCAAAACACATTGAGGCTGCTTTGTTGTCATATTGTTGTCAAGTAGACCGCTATCTCTAGGAACTTTGTAATTGGAAAGTCAAATTTTTTGATAAAAATAATATTAGTTTTTAAAATAAGTATGACAAAGAATGCAAATACATTGGTTGCAAACATTTTCAGACAAGGTAAACAATAAGTTTATTACTTCCTGGTTAAAAAACGCCAAAGAAGATATTATTCAAAGCAACAGCAATCCTTTTGTTAGGAAATTACCTACAAAATAAGCTCCACCCATTTATGCAAAATGAGATTTACGTCATAAAGTGGTAAATTTACAGACTCTTTCAAGTAAATTTGTGAAACCTTTTTTAATTTGCTCCGATCAAGTGCATGAGCGCCTGTGGCGATGAGTTGACATCAGTATACCAATTGTCAGTGCTCTGAAATTAGGGCCTTACAATTTCTTTTTACTTAAAAATGTGTGACAAAACACCAGTTGTACGATATTTATAACTAAGACCGTAATAACTAAGTATGCTTTTATAATAATAAAGCTAATTTTCAAATAGGGCCATATATTTGTCAAAAATGATTTTTTTTTAACTGAAACTTCACAGAACGATGCATGTTATATATTGAAAATTTTCTGGCTATTTCTTATTCAGTTATTTGTTTGTTTTGGTTAATTTTTGTTTCTTTTTCAGCTTAAAAACAAAATGAATGTTTGTTAAATGACAGTAAATTTATGTGAAATCAGAAAAATACAAAATACTGTTAAAATTTTTACAAAGCAGTAAAATTTGGTTAAAAGAGCAGACAGAAATGGTTTTTCAAATATACAGAAAATACATATTAAACAACATTTTTCTATTGCAGCAATACAAATTGTTTGTTAAGATGCAGAAAATCTCTATCAAAAGTAAAATACAAAAAAGTTTAAGTTACCAAAAGTCTGTAAATTTACAAAAATTTTAAAAGTGTAGAGAAGAGGCAAATGAATGCAAAATCGGCAGCAATCCATCAAGTTTTGCTAACCATACATAGTGATAATTCAGGGTCGATATTCATAAAACACTGCTAAGCCTAGTTGACAACTATCTTAGGCTTTAGCTGTCAGCTAAGCCTAGTGTTGCTGTTATTCATAAAAGCCGCTAAGCTTAGTTGACTGCTAAGTTGTCTGCTAACTTTAGAGGTGATCTTGGGTACTTCTAAATCACTAGTTGACAACTAAATCCTTCACTGCTATGTTTGACTCTGGAGTGAAAGCATGGCTAGACGAATTCTTGAACTGGTACAGTTGCGTCGGGCAATGAGAAGGGAAAGAGTTTTCAGGGATAGGCGAAATCCAATTGATATTTTTACTGATGATGAATTGATCAAGAGATATCGATTTTCACGGGAAGGCATCATGTTTATAACGCATTTAATAGCACCCGACATTGACCATCCAACTAGACGTAATCATGCATTACTTCCTTATCAGCAGATGCTGATTGCATTACAGTATTACGCAACAAGAATATTTCAAATGGTTGTTGGGACCCGATACAAGTCTCTCAACCAACATCCTGTCGAGTTATTAACAGAGTTTCACGAGCACTATCTGGAAAAATTAACAACCTTGTAAACAAGGACAAGTTGATGTAATTAAAGATGGATTTTACATGATCAGAAACTTCCCAGGTGTTATTGGCTGTGTTGACGGGACACATATTTGGATAGTTTCACCTCATCTTAATGAGGCGGACTATGTCAACAGGAAATATTATCATTCCATAAACGTCCAAGTGATATGTGACCATAAGGGGAGATGGATTAACATTGTGGCAAGACGGCCGGGATCAGCACATGACAGTCGTGTTTTGAGATCAAGCCGAGCGTGGGACATCATAGAAGCTGGGGGTATCCGTGGATGCATCCTTGGTGACACTGGCTATCCATGCAGAACTGGTTGATGACCCCTCTTCTTAACCCACAAACCCAAACTGAACGTAGGTACAACTCTGCACATAAACGTATCCGAGTATTGGTTGAACAGGCCATCGGGAGGTGGAAGCGTCGATTTCACATTCTGCATTTTAGAAAATCGGATGAGAAGTCCCGAAAGTGCTTGCAGGGTCATTGCAGCCACAGCTGTCCTGCATAACATTGCCCTGGATAGAAATGAACCGGAAGTTGCAGATATCGAACCTGGACAGGGGCAGCCCGATGATGAGATCTATGAAGGTCAAATGAATGGATCAATGACAAGAAATTACTTAATCCAGAACAGATTTATTTAAATTTTTTAACAATTTGATGGACATTCACAAGGACAATATGTCTACAGTTTGAAATACTCTCGATCATCAGTTTGAACAGTTTCATTACCAACTGTACGCTTCAGTAATTCAATTTCCAGTTTCAGTTTTTCTTGTTTTAGGAGGAGATTCTCAGTGTAGCTTTATCAATGAATTTTGTTTTTCTACTTCAACTAGTTCACCAAATTTCTTAGGAATTTTTGAAGCTGGGGTGGTCAAATTCCTGGCAGCACTTGTAGATGTCGATGATGGACCTTCATTGTCACTGGCCAATGTAGCATCATCAGCATTATTGGAATCTGCAAAATAAAAATCCATTGACAATCTAAGTGTAAATAGTTGGCCCGTCACAGCTTTAGGCTTTCAAACACATTTTAATATACTAGAACATAGGTTTGTTACCTCACTAAAACCAAGACAATCACATGATTCTCAACCAGTGGCGTAACTTGTGGAATGGCCGGGGGACGACTTGCCGACTCCCCCGCCGACACGAAAAACGCGGGAATGGGAAGGGAACCCAGCCAACATGCCCAGCTGGGCCCCAACTGGGTTTCAGCTGGGCTACTTGCTGGGCCCCAGCTGGGGCCCATCCGTGTTTGTCAGGTGTTCCCACGTGGGGCCCAACTAGGCTAGCCTTTCCCAGCTGAAGCCCAGCTGTGCCCCGCTTCAATAACTGAAGCCTAGCTGGGCTTCAGCTGGGAAAGGCTAGCCCAGTTGGGCCCCACGTGGGAACACCTGACAAACACGGATGGGCCCCAGCTGGGGCCCAGCAAGTAGCCCAGCTGAAACCCAGTTGGGGCCCAGCTGGGCATGTTGGCTGGGAAAGGGGAGAAAAGAAAGGAAAAAAGAGGGAAAGAGGGAAGAAGAGAAAGAAACCAGTACAGAATCGGGAATATCCCGGGAAATCTCTTGAGTCTTGCCCCCCCAAACAGTCCCCCCCCCCGACAGTCAGATCTGGTTACGCAACTGTTCTCATCATGTTTTCTCGAGCTTGTAATAGATTCAAATATCTTTAGTACCTGTACACCTAGGTTTTAATGTAATATAAAAAGATATTTCCGCTTAAGCCACGCCCTATTTGAAAGTTACCTTTGAAGAGAAATATAGTACTCACCATCTTTGATGACTTCATCCTGGTTCAACATATCCCCAGATTCAACTCCAACGAGTCCTTGAAAGGCAGGAGTGTCCTAGCACAGATCAATAATTTTCTGCTGGGCGGGTCGGGGCTCTGGCAAAGGATTTCCTCCTCCCGTTTGATACCGAGCTTTTTTGCGTTGCTGAACACACTCTTTTGACTCGGATTTTAGTTTAGTTAACTTGGTTTTGATATCTTCAAGAGATCGATTGTTCATTGGAAATCTTCCCTGATATTGAGTGTAAATAGTCTGCCAAGTGTTAGCTTTCTTTCGGTTGGTGTTCGCATCTTTGTGTTTACTGTCTATGACATCCTTGAACTCGTCATATTTTCAGCTATGAATAAGTTCTCATCCTGAGAATAATTAGGTTTCCTTTTGTTTCTTTTGCTCTCAAGTGTATCCGTCATTCTGAATATTTATGTTTACGATGCTGAGACTAAAACACTGTCAGTACACTGAATTCTGTAAGCACCGTGGACTTAGAGGTCTTGCTTGCACAACAGTCTATTAATATACACATAAAAATGAGTTGTTACAGAAGGAGATCCAACGTCTAAATCTGTCCTACAAGATGTACTTGAAAATACTTTAATCCCTTTTCAAGTTACCAAATTTGATTGACAAGTCCCATTATTCTAAATGCTTTGCCTTTCCTGACTTCCAGTCTCTAATGATCGCCTGCTTCTTTCAACCCAATTAATCCAGAAACAAATGTCATTGTTAACTTATTACTTTGAAGAATACCGAGGGATTTTGCCGACGAGGGCTAAGCTTCAACAAATATTTTAAATAAAACGACTGTCCATTAATGTTCAGCTAATGTAAGTTCTTTGAGTCCCTAACATCGAAATGGGATTATCTCATTGAAATACTGTTTAAACCTTACAAAATAAATGTGGATGAATTCCGCATTAGAGGGCAAGCATTGACACAAAATGAGAGTTTCAAAAAGTTTTCGTTAAATTTTTCTGATATAAGATCGGTTGCGACTAAAAATGATAATAATTTTTAATTTTTCCTAGATGACTGGCAAATCATGGCAGTTGGGTGAAATAATCACGATCGGTATCTGAGATGCAGCTCAGACGACAGAGACCTTGTTTTCAGTATCAAAACACATTCACGTCTTAAAGAAGTTTCAAGAGCGAGACAATAGGCAACTTAATGTAAGGAATCTCCCAGTATCAAAGGAGGGAGAAGCAGCGATCTTAGTTGACAACTACCTAGCACTGTCCCTAGCAGGTTTTATGAATAGGAAAATAGCAGGCAACTATGGAGCAGGCAACTAGCCATTTAGCAGCCTGCTAAGGCCTAGTTGGCTGCTAAGTTAGCAGGGTTTTATGAATATCGGCGCAGAATAACAACCATAGTTGGTATTCAGATTATGCTCACTGTGGCTATTTCCATAGCTAGTTGTGAACGATCTTTCAGCAAGTTAAAACTTATTCAACCCTCATCTCAGAGCCACCATGGGACAGCCAAGACTAACTGCATTGGCACTCCTCAGCATCGAGTCTGAACAAACCAATATATTCGCATAAGCAAAAACACGAAAGGTGAACCTGTAATCAACTGCTGCTATAGCTCATCGTCATTTAAGTAGGGTAAATAAATCAAGTAAAGTAAATAATTCAAGTTAATCAAAACGTTGTGTCTGTGGTTTTAAACATGAATAATGCAATCATTGACGTCCTTTGGGCCGGACTTTGCCTCCTGATAAAGAAATTAAGAAAAAAATAAAATGTTTGAACGGAAATAAACTTTGAAGTATTTCCTTCTGAAGCAGTAAAAAAATAAAATGTGTAACAATTAAGAAAACATGCATGAATGTGTGTAAAACACATTTTGTGTGGATGTAGGTATGAAATCAAGTAGTTACTTCAAAAAGCCTACTTTCACTAAATTAGATACCGTATATAATCTGCACTGTCATTTATTGCATTTCACTTCGAAGATGAACGAACGTCTCCACGACAAACTCGAATGTGACTTTGTTAGGTTAAAACCCTTTCTGCCTTTCGGATAGCTGGTTGATTAACTGAAAACAAGACAATCATACACTGTAGACCATTCGTACACGACCATTCCTATACTTTATCATACACGAAATATGCCTTAATGGTAAGGTACTGCCTTCGAATAATTCTTCTCTTCCATCCCGAATAAGTAGGCCTATGTCGTGCCTCACTCCTTGCCATGACAAGTGCCACTGTAGAACGATTTTTTCGACAAGTTCTCTTTTTACTAGTTGGCATTGGCGTCCGCGCAGATTTGTAAAATGTCAACAAGGTCCGGATTTCATGTGTTTCCCGCATGATCCATACTTCTGCTTTGCGGTTTAAATATTTTGAGAGACTTACTCGTAGTATTTTAATTTGACTACGTAATGTACCGATTACTGAACAAATACTACACCATTCTGCATCTAGACACCACCGAAAACCGGAAAACATTGTTTCTTTGGTAGTATGTATGTCACATGTAAAATCTCTACAAAGACTAAAAATGAATATTTTGAAATTTTTCAAGCTGCCCAAATAGCAAAATCCTAAAACATAGGCCTATAATCAGTTCAAAGTTTTGCCAAACATAGCACCATTTTGCATCTAGCAAATCTAACGCAAAGAAAGTTTCTCAGAGGTGGACACAACTAATTTTGGTTTTCCTAAAAAAGCTGAAATCCATTCAAATATTGCCGCATTTGCGATCTACGTTCTCCTGAAGTTTACAATTTTTCCCAGGGGAAAGGGAGATACCGGTTCCCTTTAGTCTCACTCCCCAGGCCACAGATCAGAAATGCCCAGATTTGGGGTCCCTAAAAAGTGTATGTATTATTATTTTTCATAGCTTGAATTATTATTCTCACTATTTGAGAAGTGGCAGACATGAGATTCATATTTCAAGGCTGGGTACATCCAACTTAAAACACGTGGGAAGTGCCGTTTCCAGACATCTGGAAGGTTTGTAAAACCCAAAATTTTCTTGTATGCTCCCGGCCAAACGATGGTGGCGCTCCGCTTAGATAGTCTTGACGCCCCTGGCCCTCCGAGGTACCAGCCCCCCCCCCCCCACTTGTTACCTAGGCCCCCCTTAAATCCATCCTGGCTACGCCACTGCTTTAACATTTGTTCTAGTTAAGATCTTGAGTGGTGTAAGTATTCATAGGATACCCCCCGAAGATGGGGGTAGGGGCGCCAATTTCGTTTCTTGCCCCGGGCGCCACAAACCCTAGCTACGCCCCGGTTTAAACCCCTCCCGCTGCTAGCTTGTAGGACATTATAACCTCGGGGTTCTACGTTAGTGATTTGTCACTTTTCACATCCTTTCACCCAAAGTGTACAACGCAGGTACTGTGAACAAGGTGATCATATTCTTAAGTTCGGTTTACAGCCTTTCAGTGTTAGTTGTACTGCATGAGCTGTTGTTAAATTCCTGAATAACAGCTTCTTGTGCACTGGAATGCACTGATCAAAACACCCGCGCGTATACAAGAGAACGTTCATCGGCTGCGCGGAGGGAACATTTCTGTGGAACGCGAGTCGGGCCGGTTCATGAGACACTGGCCAAATCTGGGTTAATTTGTTGCATGAAAATACGAATTATGTATGAGGAATGTCTCACAATTTCTACAAAAAAATGTGCAAAATTCTTGCCCCCCCCCCCCCCCTCAGTAGCTACGCCACTGTCTCTCCCAAACCCACAATATTTGCTGATTCCAGAGTAGCAATTAACATGTGATAGCACAATGTATACCATTTAATGTTATGGCATATCACCACTAGCTTTTATTATACCTAAGACTTAGCTAGTAGGGGACTGTACATCAAAGTCTGAGAGGCAGTTACTTTCGTTTGTTGTGTGTATTTTTGAAAATTTTTACCTGTAGTTTGCGCATTTTTCGCAGAACAAGATATTATTAATCTATTTATTCTGGAACAAAACTACCCAGCCAAGCTGTTAATTAAATGCTGGGACGGAAGGATTGTATTTAACTGCTTTACATGATTTGGAGTACCCTAACAGACTGAATAGGGCTGTCACTGAGTGAATTAACATTTCAGAGATTCCAGCAAAAGTTTATTCAATTTGCCTTATTTTTCAGAAAATTTTCTCCGGAGTTACAAGCTGTCACTGATGTTTCAGTTTAAGATAATGATAGCTTAATCATTTCTGCAGTTCAGATAATTGTAAGAGATTTTTTTTCTTCTACAGATATACTCTCAAAAGTTGTCTAGGGATGAGCCAGCACCAATATCTGTCAAAAGCAGATGTTTTGAATAAGTAATATAATATTATAATATTCATGTTTTGAAAAATATTTCGTATATTCGAAATAGTTATTTCGTATATTCGAAATAATTATTTCGTATAATGTTCCGAATATATATATACGAAATAATTATTTCGAAAAAACGAAATAATTTTTCGAATATACGAAATAATTATTTCGAAAATTCAAAGTAATTTTTCGAATATACGAAATAATTTCTTTTTTGGGGATGTCCCTTTACGGCCCCGTACACCTCGCCCTAACCTTTCATGAAATTATTTCGTATATTCGAAGTAATTATTTCGTATAATGTTCCGAATATATATACGAAATAATTATTTCGAAAAAACGAAATAATTTTTCGAATATACGAAATAATTATTTCGAAAATTCAAAGTAATTTTTCGAATATACGAAATAATTTCCTTTTTTGGGGATGTCCCTTTACGGCCCCGTACACCTCACCCTAACCTTTCATGAAATTTTTCACCATTGATTTGCATCCAAGACTCATAATCACAAAAAATAAAAATAAAAAAAAAAAACGCGAGACCAAATCAATGCCGCTTCTCAGCTTTTATTAACATTAAATTTTCTTTCTCAGGTTAACATTTATCACACAGTTTCTTCCACACAACACAATAAAGGACATATATAATCATTAATATTTGAATGGCATTACCGGTTCTTTGAACTTTATGATTCCTTGCCGATGTGAGGCAAGGAATCTATGCGATGGTGAGGTCGTGTGTGTGTGCCTGTGCGTGATGACTCTTTAGCTTGTAAACACGTGTCTCATGTCTCATATTTGTTGTTTGGGTTGTTTATATAAAGTTAGTGTCCTCTAATTTTTTGGTAAGTACCTTACAAATTGTTTATAAACACGATATCTCAAGGGGGGAAAAGTGTGACTAATCTCATATTTGGTGTATGTGTGGGTTAGTTATATAAAAAAGGTAACTCTCAATTGTTTTTGGTGGAGGTCAAAGGTCATTGGGTTACGAGAGGTCAAAATGTCAACACGATATCTCGAACGGGCAAATGTGACTGTGTATTTTGTGCGTGGGTTAAGCCTATTAAGTAGATGATACCTACAGATTTTGCTGGATGTCAAACGTAAGTTGGGGTTACCAGAGGTCAAGTGGTAAATACCTTACAAATTGCTTGTAAACACGGTGTCTCAAGAAGGGATTTGACCACAAGTATTTCAACAGAAAACATTTTAAAAGACGGAATTTTCACCGAGTGTAACTGACTTTTTATTTGGGTTGGTCACATTTAATACATGATTCCTTTTGTTTTTGGTGGAGGTCAAATGTAATTTGTGGTCACGAGAGGTCAATATGTCAAAAATTTGTAAACACGGGTCATTAGGGGTAAAAATATGAAGAACTAGTTTACAGAATATCTCAAGATGGGTAATTATGGGGTCCTCATACTTCATTTGACCAATACAAAGTAGTTGATGTCTTTCTTTTTTGTGGAGGTTAAAGGTAATGTGGGGTCACCAGGGGTCAAAGTACCATATTTAAACAATATTTGAAGTTGGAGTCTTGAACAGTGTGAATTCAACGTATAACATGTGGATGTGATAAAGTGAGCAGAACCCTTTCTTGGTGGTGAAAGGTCATCTGGAGTCTTCGAGGATTTAATTGTCTGAACCTGAGTTGCACAAGTCTCAGTGTAGGAAGCTTGGATACATCTCGTTTAGAACTCTCCTCTTGGTTTCGTTTCAGTTGTGTCTTGAGGTTTATTATCAGACCAAATACCGAATACCGAAGGAAAATGAAGGGTCAATCACGTTATGCATCACCTCACATTAACACATATAATTACCTTAACTTGCCTACGTAAGACTTTTAAAATAGGGTGGCGCCCTCTACATGATCATGCCCTGCTCTTTGAAGTCTTCTCAGTAGTATGAGTAAAGAACAACGAAAACGGTCATATGATAACTTACCATACACTAGTGTACAATTTGATATACTTATCCAGATCAGACTGACTACATAAGCTAATATAACATAAGTTTTGTTTTACTATGGCAACGAAAACTAACTGTTAAATACGGATTAATTATTAAAAATTCAATTTTGACATTTAAGATGTACCTGACAATCATAAATTGTTAAATTGGAATAACATGTGTAACATTCATGTTGCATTTAATTATCATCATAATTGTTTTACTGCAATGATCATAAATCGCACTTTATCTGAAACGACCACACACTTAACACTTACCATGAACAAAGAGAAAAGATACGTCAGAAAATGAGTTATCTGGACCTAAATTCCATGGCAATTATTATGTCATCTTAAGTTGGTGATGATTTAGACCGCTAGTTATCCTTTGCTCGACAGATACCAACATTTTTGTTTCCTGTTTTTATTATTATTATTACATCAATGATATAATTCAATTGCATTTTCGTGTTAAAATCGCACAAATTTACCACAGGTAGTGATACTTTACTTAGTTTTTCAAAAGGGTGCCTTCAGCCATGTATCCCAAAAGTCGTTTTAAAGTTTTTAAGGCGTTTCTGTAGGCAGGCAATCACTTCTCAACTAATTATACCCCTGTATCCTGCATGGTTAAGGGCGCTCCTGAGAAATTCCGCCCTACATTATATGCAGTTTTCAACCCTAAGCATGGTTAGTTAAGGGAAGATCGCCCACCTGCCGGCAATGTAAACAGAGGATAAGACTGCATAAACAAAAGTGTTGCACAGATTTGAAAACAAGCATGTGAGGAATTAATTGCGTTAGTATTTTGAAAATAAAAATATGTTACCTATTCCTATAAATAAACAATTACCTAAAGCAAAACATCAACGATTTTCATATACATGAAGGTACATAAATGTTTATTATACCAAAAGGCATCAAATATTTGTATAAGGTGAAAAGGAGAAGAAGAGAAGAAAGACAAGTTTGCAAAACATCGATTTGATCAACCATGCATATCGTGTTTTCACGTAACGCCCTAACTAGTAGTAGCACCCACTGCTGGGCAAAAATCAACAGAAAAAAGGGGGCAGGGCTTGTTACGTCATTAAAAACACCCTTTAATTAAGACAGTGAACTTAGATGTCAACCTACGACCTATCTATACAACTACACATCGGACAGTGTAAGCATATACAAAACAATTTATATACATATCCTACGTTATCATGGGTCTACATATCTACATATGATGCCGCTTTCCACTGAGCTCGTGAAGTGATGCAGTACCACTTCACTACTTGTGAGAAGTGATTCATTGCTCTCAAATGGTAAAAACGGATGGTCAAATCATATTGACCAGTAGCAATTATATATAGCTTGTTTGTTCGACGTGTATGTAAAATGAGACTGACGAATATTCAAATAGACCATCAGGATTACGGCACTCTGTGAGAAACAGTCAACAACAACAATCACATAAGACTTGCTGTTTCAGTTTTACAACTTACAAGGGTTGGGTGTCATATTTGCGGGCTGAGGGGTCATATACCACAGTGACATGCTTTATCGTCTTTCGCCAAGTCCATAATTTTGAACTTGAGGTGCTAAAAGCTAAAAAAAAAATTCAGCTCATCACACTAGTTTATCAGTTCATAGGTCTACTTTTTACATTTCATACAAGATCGTGGGTATATTAAGACCTCAATCTGTTGATATTTCCATATAAGGCACATGAGAGGTTGATACCACAGAACACACAATCCAAGTATCTTGTAATCGGACAGTAATTGCGATTTTTTGACTACTTTCCCCCTTCCACTTTAAACCTTAATTTAACTTGAACTTGAAAAAATTACATCAAGAAAGATGCAAATTTTTCATTTCTGAATGTAATGATAACATTACTGCTAAATGCGTTATTTTGAAAAAAATCCTGTATCAAAATTTACCCGGTGCCGGTAACTTTGAAATTTGTCCATAAAATAAACTGGAAGCGAAGGACAATCTCCCAATTAGATGTCAGACTTTTCCAATTAATTGCCAACTTTGACGACGGTCAGTTCTGTGAAATCATCTTGACTTGCAATACAAATTCAGTCTGTTAAGTGCGTGTAAGACAGTAAACATGACATGACGAAACTGCTAAGGAAAAACAATCGTATGTATCAAGCGATAATAGTGGCTTGAAAAAAAGCGTGTTCCTATTCAGCTATTAATCTTCGATTACTAAAATTGAGCTCGCTTTGAAAGATAGTCAGCCCCTCTTACATCCAAGTTCTCCCAAAAGTTCTCCTAAAATGTGTTTTTTTACCGACGGATTTTTAAAGCTTGAATAAAAAATTTCAGCTACTAAACTGTCAACGAATGTTTACAAGTAGTTCCTTTGTTTTTGTTCAAATTTGGTACGTCGACTTGTTCGAGCATATATCATTTTCATTAATTATGACGACACCAGGGTTGTTTGATTTATATTGCGCCGATTAATTCAAGATTGACAAAAATCATAGTTAAGTGAATTGATTTCATTTAAAATCAATTATTTAAATTGCGATTTAAAAAGTACAAACATTACCGACTATATTAGAAACATGTATTCGAAAGGTTGTGTAAAACTTATCAATAAAATGAACAGAAATATCACCTTTTGCACCAGTTACCCCGAAATTGCAAAATTTCAGACCAATGAAGGGAATTGCTGGAGAGAATAAGGTTGCTGTACTAAAACTACTAGGGGAACGCAGCGCGCGAGTTAACTGAAATCAAGATGTAGCATAGGCTAGGTGTAGACCTTGTCACTCTTGAATTCACCCACCAAGAACGAAAGAAGATAGAAGATGTTAGGTAAGGGTATAACCAGGGAGTTCCTAGAGAAGGAGAAACAACGTTCTATAGTCTCTTTGAGACAATGTTCGTTTCCGACGATAATCTTGCTTTTATCCTCCAAATTCTTATCTCAATACTTGGATAAACAAAGATCAGTGACGCATTATCGAAATTCCAATGAAGAGACGTATCCCTTACACTCTACTCGTTAACATTTTGTTGCCAGCTGTCATGAAAAATTGTCAAATTTATGTCATTTGACGCTATCCGAGACGTGACCTATTGTTTTATTCCAAGATAGCAACAATTTCTCTGCAAATTGCTTTAATTTTTTTGTTTTTTAATGATGGCAAAATTGTTTAAATCTGAGGTTTAGGTATAGACTTGAACAATGCTTCCATCTAATGACGAAAGGGGAGCAATTGCAGCACCTGCTTTAACCGTTTGTTTCCAGTCATTCTATAGAAATTGTTATTATAAGCTTAGCCATTGGCGGAAACAAACCTCTTTATCAAAGGATATACAGACAATGCCATTGTTTAGGGACTACTCGAAGGAGGATGGAAGAGATGATCATTAAAAGGACTTAGTCACAAGGGATTTAACAGTAGAAACAAAGGGACCTGTCAATCAAATAGTGGCGCCTCAAAAGATATAATCTGTTTCAAGTACATGTCTGGAAAAATTTGTTCGTTGTATCAACGAACAAATTCTTCTACTTCTCTAGCAACTCCCTGGTATAACCTTCTGATTGTGAATTTGACAACGCATCTCCTTAGATAATCTAGTTAATCCAGACATCGATATAAGACTTCTAAAGTAAGTCATGGTAATCAAGCGACACGTTTCGTTTTTAAGGTTTCCCGGGCACCCCTTTAAGGACAAATAAGCTTCGAACTCTTGTGAATGTTCTCTTTACGCGGTTCAACACCCCACGCAGTGTAACTCTCCAACACGCAACAGGAATTACTTAAAAGTAGATCTAACCTTGCAAGACGTATGTTAGACATAAAGCCAGTCAAAAAGTCGATCTTTTAAACATTATATAAAAAACTAGCCAAAATTAGTTTAACCGAATGATATTTAACGACCTTATAATTTCCCCTTGAAACAGTGAGAGGTTCTACTGTACACTTAGTTGTCGTCATAATTGGGTAGCAACGCCCACTGCTTGGCAAAAAAGCAACACTGCCTATAGTCTTCACTGTTGGGAAGCAGGCCTCATGTTTGTGACCGTTATTGCACAATCTTTACACCCTAAGCATTCGCGGTGAAATGCATTCCGGGAGACTGTACTCGAGGAAGCCTAAGCAGAGCAAAAACGGACACCCGATTAAAATGCCAATAATTTTTATTCAAGGTCTTACGTAACTCAGTATTTTTTGGCAATTGAAGAAAACAGAAACTTAAATATTCAAAAGAAACACGTTGTTGTATAGATAGCGATTGCTAGCAAGTGAGCTTCGGCTAAAGTCTTCGTCATAAGCTTTCTGAGAAAACCGAAGGAGCGAGAGCTCACTTGCGAAGTTAAGTACTGCACATTTTCCGTCTTCAAGATGAGAATATGTTGAAATATCATTTGAAAGAGAGAGAACAAATAATGTTTCCAAAATATAGGAGTACCTTTCTTGTTATCCTTTTATCTCCACTAAAAATGCTAAAAAGAGCTCTGGTTTTTGTTCTGCTTAATCTATTCATTATATGTACATACTTTCGCGTCACTTAGGTATGTGCCCGCCCGAAGCATGACATGGTGTTGGATGTTGTATCGCAGTGCTGCAATATACTAGGTAAAAACATGCATTGCGTTCCAAGATGGCTGACTGCCTAACATGTGTACTGGAACCAGATTCGTAGCAAAAAAAAAGAGCGGGATTAACAGTCTTCGGGAAAATTGGAATAATTCATTGAACCTATGTGGGTAAGTATATTTCCTACAAAATTGTCAGCATCTGGTGTTTGTTACGAACTTCGTGGATGATTCTGCGACAAATTTGTGATCATTCGCCCAACGTTTAGCCTGAGTGACCTAAAATCTTCCGGTGATTCTTATCCCTTTTGACCGATAATTTCTCCAGTCCTGAAATTGGTCCAATGATAACTCGCGAAGGTAGTCTGGTAAGTATCATAGTTTTATTGATCAAAATTGGGGTTATACAGAATACAAAAACCATTTTTTTCCAAGTGTAGGTTTCTATTAGTGGCTAAAATTCAATATTGTGTGACGTCATCAGATCTTAATATATTTCGGTGACCCCGAGGTCAGCTTCCCAGCTGATCCCGATTCCCAGCTTCTTCTCAGCTAGCTATACTTACTCTAGATCTTGCCCTGGACAAGGAGCTGGAAGCCTGCCCTGAAAAGGGGCGGGCAGATAAATCCTAAGCTATAGCTGGAATGAGCGTCCCATAATGAAAAAGCGGGTCACGCGCAAGGGTCACGTGCCGCGGGGATTTAAATGTACGGTTTATAGTGCAGTTACATATAACATAACGCACACTACAGCAGGCGCGAAGGCAAAGTTTTTGTTTTGGGAGGGGTGGGGCATATCAGTGTGATATTTATTTCGCCAGCCTGAGAGAGGGATAAAAGGGGGAGGTGTCCACTCCCCTTTGAGAATTACTTGCTTTTCTAAGAAACCTAGATGCAAATTTTTGTAATATTTCTGCACATCAAGGTTGTCCTTAATGAAACAGGCATCTACCGTGTCATAGACCCGAGGCAAAAAATGGGGGTTAAGGCCACATTCGTATCAATAATAGATTCATTCTTGTCAAGAGACGTATCCAAGTAAAATTTAGTTGTTTTTTTTTTTTATGAAATGCCTGATTTAATTTCAGGGACCGTGGGTTTGATCTTGGGAACTTTTCACTCGAATGTAATCCTCTACAGGAATCTATACAAGAGCAAATAAAGGAAGAGGCGCCAAGGTTACAATCACCCGCCACCTCTCGAAATAAACTCTGTAGACGTCTTTATTCCATACGCCTGAAAAACGGATATGACCTCCACGATTGCACCCCAGGATAGTACCGTTGCAACATTTAATTAATTTTATATTCCTTATTGTGCGCGACAGCCAAAACTAAGGTACAATGAAGAATTCTTTTTTTTTCGTACGGTGGCTGTAAGTGAATTTCGATTCTCTTTGGGATAGGTTTTGGACACTTTTCCCCTAGTGGTCTTTGCTTAAATCCTGAACGGCTGTTATGACAAATAAATCTTTTGCTCCGCTAATCGAGAAAAAACATTAAAATTAAAATTATGTTTTTAAGATGATTTCAACGTATAGTAGGAATTAAATACCTGACTTCAACACTATCTTTGGGCTAGACGGGGCCAGAGCTTTCTTCACCTCATATAGGAACCGTTTTCAGTTTCGATATCACTTGTTCAGTAAGTCACGTTTAAGTCATCAGGCATAAGTGTTAGTGGTTCAGAGTATTACAGTACGAGTTTGAACAAACAGATAAACGATGACTTAAAAATTAGTTGATCCCCCACCCCCAAATGCACAATCTCGTGCAGCAATACCAAAGTCATTCTAAACGGCCTGAGCCGGTGGTTTAAAACCCTATCTCAACTTTCGGGCAAAACAATCCTTGCTCTCTCACGAAATTCGCTTTGCAGCATAGCCTACTTGGCGAAAAATCGAATCGGTTTTTTTTCTTTTGTTTTGAAATTTTTCGAAGGGTTCCCATTGGCCAAATTAACCAAAATTTGGTACCCATGTTCATGGTTACCTAAATTTTCACATCCCGTTCTGACTAGAATTTTCCCAGATTGCACTAAAAGTAAAAGGTAGTTTAAAGGATCAAAAATGTCCCCAAATAGCCTTTTTACAACTAACCCCATTGAAAAATTTTGACAGTTAATTTTGTTATTCGAAATTCGCATATAAATTTCAAGAAAATAATTACTACTTGTAGAAAAAAGACAAATCGGACATTTATATTCTGTGTGTACTGGAATGAAAGGTTGAACGGACGATTTTTGGTAACCAAATATATACCAAAAATGGCACTTGCGCTACACAGTTAAGAAAGAGTTCGGAGAGCAAGGAGCCTATATTGCATGCCGCTAGAATTCAATAGGGTCGTTTAGCCAAACTTCCCCGGGAAAAGGCCATTTTCTCGGGTGAAATATATAGATGTCTTATGTCGCCTGATGGCTAAAACCTCCTATTGAATTCTAGCCTCATGGCGATAAATGATTTCAACGTGTCTTCTTCACTGTCTTCTTCATAGGTTTTTGTATTACAATTACAAATTAAGCCAAACTTTCATTGCAGTTTTGCAACCTAAGGTTCATTTATGTAGCGTATGTAGTTATGACAGATTAGTTGAGCTTTGGTTAAATCACAAGCTAAAGTTGACCCCCGATTACACTGTGGTAAAGCCTAGCCGTGGAACCTTTGCAGCAACACACTCAATGTCACAACACGGTTATGGGAAAAAGCGGTAAAGTGATATCTCAAGTTTCTTCTCCAACTTGGTATTGGCTTGCCTTACATTCATGGCTTGTTGCTTGTAAACAAGATATCTCAAGATAGGAATGAACGACACTTTTCACATTTATTTACGGTTTTTTCATGTTCAGTTGGGAATCTGACCTCGAAAATCGACCGTTATTGCGCAATTTTCACGAAACGCTTCCAAACCGGAAGTGCAGTAACACTCAGATGGCGCGAAATAAGCCGAGCACTCCCGATTGGTACAGCGAGGGGAAATTCGCTTGAACGTTGAACCAACTTAGGTCCGACAAGTTCCATTTATGGATGTAGTGTTACCTAATAAAGCACTCTACCTATCTTTCGTAAAAACTCGTTGAATAATCCTCGATTTCATCCCGAACGAACGAAAATCATCTGGTGCATCGCAGTATCTCAGTTCAACGATGGTAAGAAACAGCCCTAATTTGGAACCGTCAGGTTTCCGTATTAGAGCACAAAATTCGAAATTTTTGTTTGCAACCATTAGAAAATAATTTTTTACCTATAATCTGTAAGTTTCGTTTCCGTACGCCCGCAAAAAATGTATGAAAATTGAACTAAAATGCACTGACTATTTTCATAGTCACGACACTAAGTCAATAGCAAACGACAACACTAAACTATACGCAAGTTGTCACGTTGGCTAACGTTCGTATTACTACTAGTACTACTAGCCCGTACAGTAGGCCTATATGCTGTGCACAGTTAGGTCCTAACGTTAGTGCATGGAAGTACTACCTCCGAGGTAGTACTTCCATGGTTTGTAAATGTAATGTTTTCGGCATTATTGCGTTGGCATCATCACGATCAAGGCTCTAGCCTGGAAATAATGGATAAGGTTTGCATATAGGCTAGACTCAAGTGAATCTACAAAAATTTTTATGCGCAAGAAGATATTTTATATTTTTTTACGTGAGTGCTAACGAGTAACCTACAGTAGGTGACAGTAGCTTTCCCAGCAGTGTGCCCAAGTCAATGCCTGAGGCCTAGGCCCTAGGCTAGGCCATAGGCAAGGTTTACCATTGTAATTGTGAATAGAGGTTCACTATAGAGGGTCACAGCTAGTACTACATAAACGCTAGGGCCCACTCTATCAATTTGTCTTTGGCCTAGGCCTAGGCCTATATGGAACTTTGGCTTAAAAATTGCAATGTAACATAGGGAGCTAAGTTAGGCCTAACGTTAGCAATAACTGCTGAAGTAGGCTTGCCAGTGGATGAGCTAGGATTAGGAATATATCAATCGATGTCAATCAGTAATTTACGGAATAAGAGTAGCCGAGTAAGGCTTAGGCCTACTCCTGGTCTGACTTTTCTCCCACTAGCCTAGACCTAGGGGCCTAAACCTATGCATGAAAGGGTTGCTGATAGTGTGAAATGTTTTCCAGTCACCTGCACTGACATTACTTAGGATACAAAACTTGTCTTTTGTCTTTGTTGACCCAAATAGGATAGCTTAGTACCAATGGGCCTCGGCTACTTATTGTTCACAAGTTTGATTATGAAATCGGTATGTGTTGTAATTTTCGTTTGTGGTATATTATCATATGTCTACTACAGCAGTGCATGCACCTTTTTTGTGTCATTGTCATTTGAAAATAGTGTGCATACTTTACGGCACAGGGAATTGCTCTTGAATGAGAGGGCTTGTAGAGCTGATTTTTCTTGGTTGTTTTCGTTGTTAAAATTTGAGTCAACACAAACAAGTATGCCCAAAAAGTCATCTTGTCAGTTGCACCATGAGGGTAGGGAGGGTGGACCTTGCATAATATGCAAGGAATCTAAGCCACGCTATTGTCATATGGCACACTCCACACCCAAGCACACCAATTTGCTCATTTTATTACGACAAAAAAATATCGCAGACAGTGATTGCATTTGTTATGCTTGCCAACAGAGGATTAACTCAGGCATAGGATCAGGTACTTTGAAAAGACCTGTGACAAAGTCATGTCAGCTACCAAATTGTTCAAGTGAAATCGATGTTCATGCCCGTACAACTAAAGGAATTCTTCCTAAAACTTTACTAGATGTATTTAAAATTGATCAAGCTTGTGCAATAGACTTATGCACCAGCTCTGAGATATTACTTTGTCATGTACATTATTGTGAGCTCACAAACAAGATGGTCTTCAAAACTTGTCCTCTTTGTCTGACCCCAGGGTTAGTAGACAATGCTATGCGAACATGCCGTGATCATAATGTTGTTACTGAGTATGCAAAGGGTAGACTTAAAAGAGATGTTGACCTAAGCCCAGAGAGTGTTATTTGTGTTACATGTTACAATGCAGTTTCAAGGTATGCTTCGGGTCCTGAACACTTGGAACATTTAAAGACCTCTAAGAACCACCTATCTCAACTTTTGCAACCTTTTCTTAACGTAACATGTGAAAACTATGATCAGTGTGACACATACTCCTTTTCAAAGGCTTTAGTATTTCTGTGCACAGACTTAATGCATGACAAAGCTATGATACTTGAGACTGTTTATGATTTCTATTCGGTAGCATTTGATACGTGTCTTTCCAAGCTTCCCCAATCTGGTCACAAACGCCCAATCAAGCAAACTAAATCCCAGTTTCTCTCCAAAGTTAAGTCTGCTGTTGGTCAGTGTATCATAGCATCTCATGTTAGTGATCAAAGGAGACTGGGCACACTGATCGGCCGATGTGAAACAGATGTACTTACTTGTCTACATTCATCACTTTTTTACTTTTCTCGAGAAAAGAAAGATCTGCAGATGCAGATAAATGTACTATCAAAGAAAGGTCAAATACATTCCCAGCAATTGGAATGGACATATTTCTCTGACAATTTATCACAACAAATCACAACTTCAGCTAAGTCAATGCAAGAAGGAGACCACAGATATGATGGTGTTGATTCTGTAGCTATAGAACAAGAAATCAAGAAATTGCCTCCTCTCCTTTGGAATTTTGTGTACCATAGTACCTTAAGTGATGTAGAGAAAAGACAATTGCTGTTAAATGGTGATTTTAGTTGGGATACACATTATCTTCAAAAACTTCATCTATCATCAACTATTAGCCATAAAAAGATGCTCAAACGTTTCTTCATTTGTGTGTCTCTTCTGTATGCTCACAATGACAACTGCATTTCACCCATTCATCTTGCCCTTGCAGATATAATTGACCGATTTACTTCCTCTTCGTCAGCTTGTTTTCAATATCTCTCATCATTTGGTTTAACTGTCAGTAAATCTACATTTCAACGCTTTCAGACACAAATTGCTGCACAGGAAATGTCAAAGAAGCCAGCACTCCTTTCTGAAAGCTTTGCAGTTGCTTCTGTTGATAACATTGACAGGAGTGCAAGCTATGCTGCTGTAGCACCACTACCAAGTTCCATCCAGTCACAAACACCTGTGACTGGGGTCTGTGATTTAAATGTGCCCTCTTCCTCTAATCAAATTGATGAAGTGTCTCTAAACAAGTACCACTGTGTAGCTTCATGTTTTCCGAAAGATGTGCCCACAGGTTTTAATCCTTTAATTACAGATAGGTCCCTTGATGTTGAATCCTTCTCTTTGACAGAAAGTGAAGCACAGGCACTAAGCACTATGAAATTGAAAATATTTTGTTACATGGTCACAAAGTATGTGTCTCATAGTGAGGGCTTTGATATTGTGCTACCTGATTTAAAGGTTGCAGTTTCACAACTTACACCAGGGGCTACAACAGAACAGTCTTTCGTACATTATACTTGTATCCTGGCAGAGCCAGCAGACAATTCAGAAACAATACGACATGCCATAGACATCTTGCATGACAAGCATAATGTTGGAAGTCTTATTTCACATCTAGTAGTTGCAGGAGATGTCAAAACCTATGAATATATGTTAGAAGCAAAAAGGGTGTATGGTAGTGACCTAGATTGGTTGCTTCCATACCTTGGAGAGTGGCATCTCATGAAAAATGTACAAGCACCATTGATGAAACTGTATAATGATGCAGGCCTGAAAAACCTCCTGAGTATGTTTCATCGTGGTGCAACTCACACAGCTGTTGCCTCTGCATCTGGTTTCAAGAAGACCCATATGTTTTTAATTCAAGCTTGGGAAGCCTTTTACAGACAGCAGATAGAAACATTTGCAAAACATCAAATTCTGGTAAATGAAAATTCAGAGACACACCCTTTTCAGTCTGTAATTTCATCTGTTAATGATAAGCTCACCACAAGTGGTGTTAATGTTTTCCATCATTTAGATAGTTCTGAATTCAGCACAATTTTTCAAGATGTATTCCTTCCTTTCTTTGATACTATGGGGACGGCTGATGCCACATCAAATTTTTGGCACCAGTTTATACATAGAGACATGTTCCATTATGCTAGTTTGTTCCTGGCTATAAGATTAAGACAGTTTTCCCTATGCACTGCTGCAGTTAGAATGCTAACACCTATTTTTCATGCCCTGGATAGGCCAATATATCTAAAACTAGTCCCATATCATCTGGCCGAACTGAAACAGTTCCTATCCAACATCTTTGAACAACTTGAAAGGGGGGCCTTTGCGGTCAGTATCATTGGTCATGATGGATGTTGTGTAGCACTTGACGAAGCACATGAAATGCTTATTAATAAAGAATTTAAAATGGCTATGAATTCAACCAGCATGGGTAGCATGTCTCGACTCCTTCATTACTTACCATACAGGTCCAGGGTACTGAAAAATGTGAAAGATCAAATTAGTAGTGACCGTTTATCTACTTGTAGTGAAGATAGTAATTTGCTTTCTCTGTTTAGGCAGCATGAAGATAATGTATCACATTACATTTGCAAATTGAGAGAGACTGCAATTCTTTTTCAAGAGGGTCTGCAGCCAGATCACATAAGCCATATTTTTACTGGTGAAATATCATCTGACTTAGTGTCACAAGACCTGCAGTCTTTTTATGAGAAGGGGGAGGAAGATCTACAGGCTTATATAAAGTGTGTTGTTTTAAACACCTCTGGCACTCAGCCCCCCAAAAGGTCTAGGAGAAATCTGAAAACGTTTGCAACAAGGAAAAAAACTATGCAGAAACAATCGTATGAGCTCAAGGACCAAAAGCTGCAAATTTTGTCTTTGAGAAGACAAGTTGCTCTTTCAAAGGCCAAAAACCAGCCTGTTGAAAGCCTTTTCCAATTTGTATCTCTTCCTCGTGCCATTTCCTATCCAGATGGGCTACCTTTTAAAGCATCAAAAGCTCGATCAGCTGCTGAACTTCAGAAAAGATATCCAAATGCATTTTATACCAAGTTGCCTAGCATTTCATCTGATAAGAGAACATGTTGTGTAATTGAAGGTATGTTTATGGTAAACTGTCCACCCCTAGGAATACACAAAACCTTTGCAGAGTATGCCCAATTTTTGTACAGGCGCTGGGTTGTGAAAGCGGTAAGAGAATTCACTGCCAGTGAAGTTCACGTCATTTTTGATCATCCTGGAAGGCATGGAATTAGTCCTAAGGACATTGAGAGACATAGACGTAATGGTTCCATTGAGGAGACTACGTACACTGAGATAGTTTCTAATTCATTGTGCCCATCAAATTGGAGGAAATTTCTCAGTGTACGTAGTCAGAAAAGGTTACTTGTGAACTTCTTGTCAGTGGAATTATTACAAATAGCTCAACAGGCAGATGTCTTTCCACATCTTTTGGTTACAGCGGGTGGGTTTGATGGGATTGATACAGACAAGGCATTTCAGGTACAACGACCCCCCAATATTATGTCTGAAGTTTCAGGGTTTTCTTCTAACCATGAAGAAGGAGACTCCCGGGTTTGGTTCCACAGCAGTAAGACCCTGTGTGAGCGAGTTGTTATTTACTCACCTGATAGGGACACATTCCATGTTGGTTTACCTGTTGTATCTCATTTTGTGGATAAACAGGTTTTTGTCCAGCTAAGGGCTTCCAAAAATGACAACCTCTTTATTTGTATGAACACATTGGTTAGCATGGTTAGAGATGACCTGGCACTTCAGAAAGTTGGGCCTGATATGATTCCTCGTTTACCCCTTTTGCTCCAGGTGCTCTATATCGCTAGCGGATGTGACTTTACATCCTTCTTCAAAGGACACTCAAAGAATAGATTTCTCGATGTTTTTTTTAGGGATTGTGATTTTATTACTGGATCGCAGAGCGTAGGGAGACTAGATGATAGCAATGAGGAATTGAGTCTCCTAGCATTATACCGCCTCATAGGTTCTGTATATTTCAGCAAATATTCTAGTGCTTTTGAAGCAGATAGTCCCCGCGAGTTGTTTGTTGCTCAAGCTGTACCTGAACATGAACCTTTGCGCAATCACACTGCTTTTCTTACTACAATAAGGGATGGGCATTTTCATCGAATCTCTGGGGAGTCTGAATGGATGCCTTCAACTGATGCACTTAGACTACATTGGCAGCGTTGTTGCTGGGTGATTAAAATGTGGGCTCAGGCATACTCATCACATGTATTAGTACCAGAAATAAGTTCTCATGGTTGGAAAGTTTGCAATGAAGAAATTAGTGTTGTCTGGGATACAGATGAAAACCTTCAAAAAGTTAGTAGCAATATTCAACACTTGAAAGAGGGATGCAAATGCAAAAGAGGTTGCACAAGAAATTGGTGCAAATGCAAAAAAGCTGGCAAAACCTGTTCCATTTTTTGTGTATGCCGGCAATGTGAGAACAAGACAGATTCTGTTAATGTTAATACTAAGGAAGGTCATGTATCAGTGAGTGGACCCGTTACTCCACGGCCAACATCAGTTGATTGTAACTTTGATTCAGAGTCAGGGTCAGATTCTTCTACAGATGAAGATTCTTATTGGTCAGATATTGAACTGGGATCTTGTGAGGTACCTCCTCACAGTGAGCATGGTGATCTTTCTAGTCTTAGTGAAGATGATTCATGTTTGGAAGATGACCAGATTGACCAGACCTAGATTTTCCAAGAGGTACCTACAGTATTCTGAGCATGTTTAGCTCATAATCAAAATAGCAGCAGGAGGGAGTTTACACCGTCTGCCAAAATTGGGTTAAAAGCAACCCTTACAATGCTGAGTAAAGACATTAGGATTAAAATTAAAAAATGCAAAATATTGGGGTATTATTATGAAGCAATGAAATGACATGCCAGTTTGCTTCAAGATGACATAATTTACAATGCACTGTAATATCTTCGGTTACTAATGTCTTGACAATTAAAATTCATGAAGATTTCATCAGGATGCTAATAATACAGTGAGTCACTTGAATTAAATCAAAAGAAATTTTGGTCTGGACTATTTAAAGCTTCGGGAACACATTGCTCTACATAACATATCATCTTTTTTTTCTTCTCCTCACAGGTACCTAGTAAGATGTCAACATAGAAAACATTTCAGTTTGACATCCAACACTGCAATAGCCTTTTAAAATAAAATTTACCTATTCCTTATGAGTATCAGGAAGTCATTGTGCCAACTATACTCATTTGCTAAAATTGAATACATCTTTTGTGATCATGGCTGGGAAAAAAATGTAATGTGTTGGATGTCAAACAAAAGAGGTGAGTAGAATGCTTTTGGGGTTCAATTGGTAGTAACCCCAACACCCTTATACCTGGCTGTACCCAAGGGTACGACCAGGTATATTAAAACTTGGGTAACTAAATCATGTATCGGTTAAACCCTATAACTGATTCAAGTCCAAAGTTCTCAACACTCACCAAAATACACAATGTGAAAAGATTGATCTCTTTTAGTAATTGCCCTTACTAGAAGACTGAGATTTCAAAAAAGTTATTCTAATACACTGCATCCCCTCAGTTTTATTATCCGATAAATGTTGTGTGTGTGGAGTCCCATATAGTGTTATATTGCCATGACTGTTGAGTTACATTGTAGAGTCAAATCTTCTAAATTTAGAGTCATTTAAAGTTGAGTTTAGGATTTTATTACTCAAGTCAGTTTTAGTGTCTGATTAAATTTGACTAAAGACAGTAATTACTGTCATTTCTTTTGGAAACAATCAAGTTGCCAATTCCAAACCAGAGATCAGAGTGTATTATGCAGAGATATCACCAGTCAAGTCGCTAATTATTTTGAGTCAAGTCAATGTGTTTTGACGCTTGAGTCAGCAGAAATGTAACAAGTCAGCATTAGTGCAGTCTGGTTCACTCATTAACCTTAGATTGGAGTTGAATCAGCACTTTTGACTTTTAGTGGAGACAAAATAAGTTAGTGCTACATCTGAGCTGGGTCAAGTCAAAATAATAATAATAAAAAAAAAGCCAATTATTGTTGTCCTTCTGAAGCCAACAAACAAAATTATTAAGCCATCGTTTGCAACGTGTTGTTAAATCAGGTGTCCTGAGGAAAATTTTAAATTATAAAGCTATACGTGTGAACATATTAATAGTAATGTTTATACTACATTAGTTTGAATAAAGGTTGATTGAGCATCAAAAACTGCAAGGTGAAATTTTGACTCTGCTCAAATCAAGGTCAACTCGTCTTTCAGGTCGCTTATTCTGGGAATGTGAGAAAGGTCAGTCATTAGAGGTGGGTATGGGGGGGGGGGGTCATTTGAGTTGGAGGATGCTCAAAAAATAAAATAATGAATAGATCATACTGTTTCTTCCTTTTTTTGTCTCATTGCCTCTTTCCAAACCATCCTCACTTTTACTTTCATGAGTCAGGACTAATGTGCATTCCATCAAGTGGTTGCAGTGAGTCAGAGGTATTGACTGTCCATCAGAAGCCCTTTCTTTTTTCATCCTTTTTTTTTCTTTTTTTTTTCTTTTTTTTTTTTTTTTTAATTGAGGTCCATTTAAGTAATTGGGCAATGTCAGAGTGGGGGTATAGCTTCTACTTTGATCAGTTGACATTGTGAAATGGACAGTCTTTTTTATTGCGCACTTTCACATTAAGAACTCATCTATTTGCATTTTTTTTTTAAGTTTGTTTTCAATTTTTACATTCCTTGAGATCCCTTAGTTGATTGCAATATATGTTGGGAAGTCAATTATTTTATCAGTAGGTGTATATACAAAAAGGCTACCAGAGATTCCGCCAGAAACTCTTGCCTCATGTATTCCTTGTTATGTCTTTACACTGTATGCTCATGTAAGATTAGTGATAGAGTTATGTAACTACAAATTTTCTATACTGTGGTCAACACTCCAATGTATATATATATACAAAAAAAGCTACCAGAGATTCCACCAGAAACTCTTGCCTCATGTATTCCTTGTTATGTCTTTACACTGTATGCTCATGTAAGATTAGTGATAGAGTTATGTACCTACAAATTTTCTATACTATGGTCAGCACTCCTATGGAATGTTTTGGGGAGTCGAAAAGCATTGTCAGATTGATTTGTGAAAGTCTTGTTAACTGCATTACTTTTCTTTCATATGTGTGCACTTCCAGTCTCACATTTAGTTTGTGAATTTGGTTTTGTGAATTAACCAGTTTCTACGCCTGCCATTGTTTGTCTTTCTGTTATGGTATTATGAGTATTCCAAGAAAAGAAATAAAAAAATGAAAAGAGAGAGAAGAGTGAGCAGCATTGGAACATGCATGCTTGTATATAGTAATACTATCAAGTATTGTGCACATTGTACTGCAATCTTTATGTTTTTCATATTTGTTTGGTTATGTACCTTCAGTTCTTGTTCACTTTCTTGCCATTACTTATTTGAGATACCCAACATAAATACAGATTTTTCTTTCACCCGTCCAGCCATTCATTCTTTCATTCATTCTTGTGCAGAAAACATGTCTCTTCTTTGTACAGTATGATTTATCATAAAAGACATACTGTAATACACATTACTTTCTCTTTGGTGATTTTGTCACATTCTTAGTGCTGCCAAGTTTTATTAGCAAGAGAGCTTACTGAGAGGTACACAATTTTATTTTACAAAGTTTTATATTAATGCCATGCTACAGATTTTCGTTTTGTCATTTGTAAGTGTCTTATGCTACCTCAAGTGGTTTTCCCCTCCCAGCCATTTGCAAACCAGTGTTGTGCTATGTATTCAGTGTCATGTAAAGTAATCGAGTTACAACTGAACTATTTAAGTTACATTCATTTCATTATATTTATATCTACCTTTTTCATTTTTTCACCTTTTTTTTTTTTTTAATTTTTTCACATTACCATTTCATTGCTTTCACCAAAAAGAAAAAGTTTTATTTCTTGCGTGAAGAACGTTGTTGAAGTTCATGAAAGGAGACTTAATAAAAAGCATATGTTTAATTAAGTAAAAGGAGAACTGTCTCACGTTTCATTATTTGGGGTGTGTGTGTCTCTTATTTTGAAAAGGTGTGACTGTGTACTGTGATACCATGCCCTTACAACTACAGTATGAGTTGCCATCCCTAAATATGCTTTCTTTTGATTACCCATTGCCTCTAAGCTGTGAGTTCCAAATGAATTCCAAAGTAGGATTTTTCTATCTTCATACAACCAAGACTTGCAGTCGCTGCTCCGATAGGTGTGACAGTACTACTTTTGCCCTCTGTTGAATTTAGTGTGTGCTTAGAGATCCTGGCCCTACCAAAATAATTCCTGTAGAAATCACTACTTATTGAATTATTTTCCACTGTATGACCTGATACAATACCTCTGGAAGGACTTTTGGATTACAGAGACACAAAACCGCTCAGCAAAATGACTACATCCAGACCAAAGATCCAGTTTTGGAGCTTCCATATTGCCAGGGGAAGGACTTCTCTCCTGCCAGACGGACCAAAACTGCAATGTTCGCGGTCACCCTTTTAGGTTTCTAACACCCCATATTAATACACCCCTGCAAGCCATTCTCACTGACCAAAATTCCCAGCTCAGCCACTGCACAGACCAATAGCCACTACCCCAGCAGTGAAGGCAGACAAAAATTCTTCTAATTCAAGGAGGGAAGTTTTTTTTTTAGCCTTCCAAATGTGCTCAATGTACAACTTCAATGACAAGAGAAGGATTTGTTGGATGTAAAGATGGCAGCAGAACCTTCATCATCCTTGGCAGTTCAAGTAAGTATGAAGGGGAGGGAGGGGGTCCACTCTTAAATGAAAGTCTTGTTTGACATTGGTCCCATGTCATATTGGTCCCCAATGAGCTTATTAAGTACTGGTCATGCACATGTGATTCACCATTGTGTAATTATTGGGTGTCATAAAGCACATGTATCATTAGTAGGCAACCCCCATCACACTGCACTTCATTAGGATTAGGTTAACCTATACCTGATAAAAGGCAGTGTGCCCCCATGTCATAAAGTGAAAGTTATGCAACAAATTGGTGGTTTACAAAAGTGTCATGATATGATAACAGTTACAGGAAAAGGTTAAAGCTGGGGGCAATGCGGTGTGGGGGTATTGAGATGGGGGGGCAGATCAGATGGGGACTGTAGACATTACCCTGAGGGGATCATGCCGATAAAATTAGTGAGCAGGCCTGAAGCACATTGGTATTCCCCCGGCAGTATATAGCACTAGCGGCAAGGCAATTAGGCTCTGTTTTTGAGGGTGTGACAGCTTTTCCTTGGAGGGGGTAGGGGTTAAAACAGGTAAATTGTGTAATGTCACTGGGTGACTTCAAAGTGTAGGGGTAGTACGTAGAAAATGCCCTGGCCCGATTCAATTTCCCCAGCCCCGCTCTCCTCGCGGGGACCTGAATCTATTTTGCATTTTGAAATTCGCATCTCACAGAGGGATTCAAATTGGATTTTCTTTCATCCCAGGGAAAAGCTACTGAAATAGTTCAGATTTACCATGGTAAATCATGGACTTTTTCACTGGGCAGGGGACATATGGATTTTTCAAACACATAGTACAATTGTGGCTAAGTCACCCTTCATGGATTTCAGGGTCTTTGATATCAGTGCCCTTTCACTGTTCATGAAGCAACAATTTTAGGGGAAAACCCCAGTTGCTGCCAAATCTTTGGCTATACATGAATGACCAAGTCAAGCTTGTGGAATAACACTCTAGTGTGATCTCCATGCATGATACAACGCAGTTATGGTAGTCTATGTACACTACTGCACCTTAGCCAATCAAGCCAGGTTGCTAGGTTACTGGTACTGATTATTCAGTGAAGGGAGTTTTTTAATGACGTATATCTTTATATACAATGCATATGTATAAAGCCGATGACGTTTTACCATTTCCGCCATTGGTCTGTTGAGACGAGGATCGGTGAGCAAAATTCGATCGTAAAACATCTGTCAGGGCCCGTATTAGAGATTAAAACATGACTTTAAAACTACTAGAAGGTGAGCAAAGTCTTTCAGCTCGTTTTGAGTTGAGATTGTGGTCCGATCGTCCATCGGAAGTGTATTTTTGGCCTAATTTTTCTTTCGACTTCCTTGAAGATTGGAACATGTGCTTCACACATCATGCCACCGTGACTCGGCGTAAGCTTCGATTTTTTTCTATTAAACGCAACATTCGTGTCATGTGTGATGTTTGCCAGGGTTAGAGTGTTTGTGAAACTAAGGATACTACAACATTTTTCTGGTGAAATTTCCTGGACAAAAAGACGTAAGTACCATTCTGTCCGTAGCGCCGTAATTCAAAAAGAAACTACGTCATACGTTGTGAACATAATGAGGGTCACGAGGTCAGATTCCCAACTGTGTTGAGAGAAGGAGAGAAAACCCTATTGATGTTGATAAAGGTCAAAGGTCATTCAAGGTCACCAGAGTCAAACAATGAAAACCTTGTAAACGCGATATCTCAAGGTGGGAATGACTGACACTTTTCATATTTGTTACATACATTTTCCATATCGAGAAGAAGAACCCTATTGTTTTTGTTGTTGGATGTTGTTGGATGTCAGAAGCCATTTTAGGTCACCGGTGGTAAAATTGCGAAAGCCTCAAAAAATTGCTTGCAAACAGGATATCGCAAGAAAGGAATGACAGGCACTTTTCCTGTTAAAAAGAAACACCCTTTTGTTTTTGGTGGAGGTCAAAGTCCATTTTAGGTCACTAAAGGTCAACCCCCTCTCCAAAAAACCCCGTACACATGATATCTCAAGATATTAATGACAGCCCAATTTCATATTTGGTATATACATTTGTCGTGTTAAGGCGAACCCTATTTTTTTTTTCTTTGGTGGAGGTGAAAGATCTTTGGAGGTCACCAGGGGGTAAAACCTTAAAACCTTGTAAACACGATATCTCAAGACAGGAACGACAGGCGCTTTTCAAATTTGGGATAAACATTTGTCACGTTGAGAAGGTAAAACCCGTAGTCTTTGGTGGAGGTCATCTGAAGTCACTGGGATCAGAACCCGAATAAACCTGGTAGACATGATATCTCACGTTAGGAATGACTGACACTTTTCATATTTGTTATAAAGATTTGTCATATTGAATGGAAGATCCCTAGTGTTTGTGGTTGAAATCAAAGGTCATTTGAAACCACTGCAGGTTGCACTGCAGAAACCGTGCAATTGGCTTTAATTTTCAATTTTTCGCCTCTTAGAGAGTTTGAAGTTGATGAAGTTTGCTGTCAACACTTTTGCTCATTTTCCCGGAGAAGGTTTGCCCTGTCCTCTCCCCATTCCAAAACGTTTGCCCCTCAAGTACCTTGCCTGGCCCCAGGCCTGACGGGCTTGTTATAACAATATCTCAAGATCGTAATGATGAATAATTTTCATGTTTGGTTAATAGATTTGCTATATTTTGTGGTAGAGGTTAACGATCATTTGATGACACAGGCGATAACTTTGCGAAAACAGTGTTAATGGCGTTTAGGCACTATGTATCTCAAGATAGCAATGATGGACACTTAATAGTTGGTATGTAGATTTGTGGTGTTGAGAGGAAGACGCCTATTGTTTCGATAGAAGTCAAAGGCCATCTGTTTTCACCGGAAGTAATATTGTGAAAACTTTCTTAACCACAATTAGGTGAACTCTTTTTAGGTGGAGATCTGCCAGGTCACCACAGGTAATATGCCAGGTTACCAAAGTCAAGTTTCAGGTCACCAGAAGTCAAATTTCAAGTCACCAGAGGTCAAATGTCAGGTCAGCAGGGGTCAAAAGCCAGGTCACCAAGGTTCATACGCCAGGTCACCAAAAGTCAAAAGGTAGATCAACAGAGGTCAAATACCACGTCACAGAAGTCAAATGTCATATGAAATCACAAGGGGTTAAAAAGTTTGTTGACAAGTAGGACAGTTGAAAGAATTTCATAATCGGGATGTTGATCCAGTATGGTCAGCAAGAGATCAGAATTAGGGCAGCTGGGGTAGCCAGCCATCAGAAAGGAGAATTTACCAAGAATTTCCAAGATTCCTTCTGGGGTCAACTAAGAGAAATTTCTAAAATTTTCCTTTCGACAAAGAATCACTAAGCCCTTTGGCTTTCTGGTTTTATAGTTAGATTTGGGATTCCGTTTTTTCGTTCTCTTTGATTCGAATGTTTGTTGAATATTTACTTGAATGTTTCGC
This sequence comes from Holothuria scabra, assembly GCA_037179385.1. Taxonomy (NCBI): domain Eukaryota; kingdom Metazoa; phylum Echinodermata; class Holothuroidea; order Aspidochirotida; family Holothuriidae; genus Holothuria; species Holothuria scabra. The sequence continues at coordinate 53,391,289 of CM074184.1, forward strand.
TTAGGCCTCAACGTATATGTCTCCCAGGCTTACGTGACCGACTGCACGGCCACGTGGTTAGAGCGTCCGACTTGCAGTCAGCAGGTTGGGAGTTCAAGTCTTGACCGGGTCATACCGAAGACTTTGAAAACGGAACCTACTACCATTGTGCTTGATGCTCAGCATAAGCAATGGAGTATGGAAAACAGGCCAGTGAGCTACAACTGGAAATAAGACCGTTACCGGTCCAATTGGTTGGAAACTGGGCTATAAAACTCTATCTAACTCTAACGCTTACGCAATAGCCTACGCCTTACAGTACATCCTTTTAATGCCTTAATCGCAGCTTTTTGTCACTTTTCAATAGTTTTTGTATGCTTGATAAGCCTTTTAACTGTATTGTTCCTGTCTTTGGGAGGGCTAGTAGGCCTTCATTGTTTGCAAGTTTTCCCCTGAAAGGCACAGCATCTGATTCTTTCAAATGCAGGAAATGCAAGCAATTCCGACAGTTTCTCGAATGGGCTTTTTACGACCTTTGTCCAGGCTGCAGACCTTGCTTTAGGTTGACTACCTGCCAGGTAGAACAAATGATGGTAATGATTGCTTTGGCTCGTAAGAAACATGCCGCCCGGAAGAAAGAGGCCGAGGCTACTAAATCCAAGGAGGGTTCTAAACTCAAGGTTGATATAGGTACGTTTGCTAAGGGACCGATTGCGGCAGCTTCCCAAGGACTAAGGAGGTCGGTTCAAGCACTGCCTTGAGAAGGATATCGAGTGTCCAAGGATAACGAAAGAGAGCCGATGAAACCAGCACTCCGCCGATCCAGCCTCCTCCGCCGGATCATGCCAGCAGAGGAAGCCAAAGAGGCAATGGAATTTCTAGTGTTCCGGCAAGCGCCAAGGGTTTTCCACATAAACGGAAAAACCAAAGAAGGGCAAGAACTCTAAAATTCCAGGGAACACTAAGTGTGTTCCGTCCACCGATTCGGAAGCTCCCTTGACTCTGATTATCCAGGGTTCCAGCCTTCGTCAAGCCTACCACAGTAACGCCGTTTCCGATCCCGGACCTGGGTGGCAATCATTCAAGCTAAGGCGACCGGGAATTCCGATGCTCTTCTTCCGACTCCGTTTCCGAGCCTCTGTGCGGTCAAAATTTGATATCAGTGCTGATAGTAGTGTTGGTAGCGCTATCAGATTCTATGCGGCCGTTTATGATCCATGAGCCTACCCAACCTGTTCCGGCTCCAACCGCGAACCAGGAAGTGTCTCATCCGGGAACACTGTCCGTTCAGGACGTCCAGGTCTCAGACTTTCTCTACTGCTCGGATGAGTATTAACGACCTTCCGAACAACTCCTAAGATGACAACTCTAGACCGTCACGTCACTTACAAGGCTTTTGAGGGGCGGTGAAATTCCTCAGAGAACAACTTGGTTTCGACAATCTCACTCCCGAGGACCCCTCTTTCACCAAGAATTCGATATATTCCTTAAACAAGTCACCCAATCATCAGGAGCCGACAATGTCTGTCGACGGTCGGTGTTTCGACCAGTTCGACAATCCAGCCAATGCAAAAGAATGGGTCGAGCATTTTTTAAGAGGCAGACCTCCGACTTCCATTTCAATAATGAGGACTTTAAGGCCTTCTTCGCGTCACCGTCAATCCCAGACTGATGTATGACAAATTGAAGGTTCGCTCGCGGCACAGTGGACGTGTCGCTCCTCTGCCCCCTCTCCAAGAAGAACTTCTCATCTCTCCAGGGTATCGACCTTGCAGCTCGTATTGGCATTTCACTTTTTCGCTCCTACTTATGGTAGAAGTCATGAACAAGTACCTTAGGCAGTCAGGATCGGAAAGAAGTCTCCAGGAAGGACACCGGCACCGTGGTCAGCATCCTCTATCCAGTGGCCCGACTAGCCTACGATCAGTTCTCGAAGATAGCAGTTAGAGCCACCAGAGAAAGAAAGCAACTTAACCATTGACGTCCACTGAAACCAAACGCCGTTTCATGGACCTTCCCCTTTCGGGGCCGGACCTTTTACTTTTTTCCAAGCTTTCTTCCTCTAGTTCCAGTAGATACCCAGGCGGAGCCTCCCATCCCCGTTAAACCCCTAGACCCTTCTCGGGCACAGACAACAGCGTGGTTAGCCTCGTGACCGAGCTACTGGTGGGACTTACCCCGGCCCGTCACATCGTTTCAGCTCACCCATCAGCAGCCGACGGGAGCCTTACATGATTGTTCCAGTGAATCCGGGCGCTGCCAGTCCAAGCCCTAGGGATGTCCGTCCTACCGCACTTCTTATTACGCTAGGGGGACACTTCGAAAATAAGCTCGTATGTGGGGGACTCTCAGACCGGACCCCTGGGATCGGATTGTAGTGAACGAGGGGTACAGACTAGGGTTAACCACCCCCTCCTCAGGGGGATTCCGGTCCACACCAATTCCAAGATCCCGGGACGTAAGTCTTTCACTAGTGAAAGAAATTGGAAACCTCCAGCAGAAAAGAACAATCTACGCTGTCACAGACCCTGGGCTGAAACTTTTCCGGTCCTCCTATTTCCCCAAAGAAGCCGGATACCTAGCATCCTAACTTCAACCTGAAACCTTCACACAAGGCTTACATCCGACCCAAGAGATTCAGGATGGAGACTCTGGCCGTCATTCCTCCGTCAATTTGGAAGGGCTCCTTGGCGACGTCACTGGACGTTACAGAAGCCTATCTGCACACCCCGATTCATCAAAGTCACCAAAGGTTCCTTGCTTTTCGTTCCAAAGGCGTCGATATCTGCTTCCGGGATCTACCCTTCGGCCTTCCAACGCTCCCAGAGTGTCCATGAGTATCACAAAGACGGCCTTGGTGGCCCCCAAAGAAGAGGCATACTAGTCTTTGCTTACCTAGACGACTGAATTCTCGTGGCCAGCTCGACCCAAAAAGCCCAGTAGTTCACAACCTTAACCGTGTCAGCAACTCGGCTGGGTGAATAACGTGAAAAAGTCTTCCTTGATTCCCAGCGAGGTAGTAACCTACCTGAGCCCGGTGTGAGACTTCCGTTCCGGTCTAGCAACTCCTGGTGGGGGTTTAGACACAATGTGAATTAGGGGAGACTTTTAGGGAGTCCAGACCCAAGGTCATGACCGACGATTTTTTTCGGGGGCAGTTTGGGAAACGCAGAATCTGTCGGGCCTTGAGAGTCCTAACGGATCCCAGTCTAACATCTACCCACTGGAACTTAAACTTTACATCTGGCTCTCTTTCACTGGGTCTCCGTTGTAGAGTCTTATCAAGTGACTGTTCTCTGCGACAATTCAACATCAGTTTGCTGTATCAACCGGTGTTGAGGGACGAAGTCCTCCTTCCTCTGTCAACTAACGTGGGACATCCTCCACCTGTGCTGTCGGTTCAACATCCTCATCAGAGCCTCCCATCTATCCGGGGGAAACAACGTAATGTCAGACACCCTGTCCAGGGAGACCTTCCAGGAATCAAGAGTGGTCCCTGTTGCAGGCCTGGGCAAACCAAATCTTCTACATCTTAAACAGGCCAATGGCAGACCCCTTTGCCCCCTGGCCAACCCCAAACAGACATTCCGCTCGAGGTACTTCCACCAACAAGCCCGGGTGACCGAGCATTTCCATGAGACAACCTTTACGAATAACCCTTCCCCCGTTGTGCCTGATCCAACGGGTCCCCCTCAAACTCGAGGACTCCAACGCTGTCATCGTGCTAGTAGCTCCCCGCTGGTCTAACCATGTATCCCACCCCTCCTGGAGATGCTGATCGCCTACCCATGCCGGTTTCCAATCAGAAGCAGCCTCCTTACTAAGGCGCTAGGAAACGTCTGGCCTCAACGTCTTCAACATTTCAGATATTCGGTTTGAAAATTCATCGAACGTTTCATTAATAAGAGCCTTTCACAAGAAGATGTGATCATCGCAGTAGGATCCCGTTGTTCCTCCACTATTTCCAATTACCAATTGCTACTTGTCAGGTTTTGAGAGTGGATGCCGCATCGAAACCTCGTTCCCTTGGAAGCCGACGTAGAAGAAATTGCAAATTTCTCCTTTGACTTTTCAAGGAGTACAAGCAAGTCAGCACCATCAGGAATTACCGTTCCGCTATCGCACCTGCGCAGACGGGGTTCCCAGATGACTCAGTTGTCGGTTCCAAAGAGGCCTTTAGCCTCAATGTAAAGGGCGTTTTAACAAGAGGCCCCAGAAAGCGTCTCACCCTTGTTTGTCGATATACGACTCCCAGTAAGTTCTTTCTGCGCCTCCATACGAACCGCTCCACAACACGATCTTGGAATTCTTAAACTACAAGAACCTTTTCTAAACGTCACATTGTCTCCCAGGAGACGTAGTGAGTTTTACGTCCTGATCACCTAGGAAGGCTACATTCGTTTCAGCTATGGTGGTGTTTCACTCCTTCCAGACCACGCCTTCCTCACCAAGACCGTGGTCTCCTTCTCTCCCACCGAGATCCTCCTGCAACACATCGCTTCATTCTCCTCCATCATCGCTGATAAAAACGTCTGCCCGGCCATGGCCCTAAAGAGGAACCTGGGAAGAAGAAATCTCGTCTTGAAATAAAACTACTGTTCTTTATCCTAAGGTCAACATACAATCCAGCTTCCAAGGACAGTTTGTCCAGATGTAATTAGTCAGACTGGTCATGCCTCACTCTTCCGTCCATTCTCACCAACTCCTCGTTTCGAAGGGTTTCATTGGATACCGTCCTCCGGGCAGCAGACTGGAAAACACCGTCCTCATTAATCGTCTGTTAACTGACCAACGACGTCTCTCAATCCCCCAAAGCCTTCCTAGGGGGTTTAAGACCGTCGTTGTCCGGGCCTCCAACCTACTTTTCGGTGCTAGTCTGTAGATATACATAACGAAATAGACTCCCAAAACTCCATAGTTTGGGAGTCTATGAGCTCCGATACCGACCTCCTCTTCACACCCGTCTCCCATCCCCTAGGACTCCGACATGACTCAACCCGAACCATATTCTATACAGCTTCATCGTCGCTACCGGATCAAAGGTCCTGCCTCCGACCAGCGGTAGGCTTCCGAAGGTGAGACAGGAACTTTCAGCCTTTCAGTTTAACGTAGCTAGTGCCCTCTAAAAGGGTTTAACCTTTGTTCACTTTTCCCGTGGGGCTATTTCCCACGGGTTGGCCAAGACGTAGAACAAAGTACCGAACGTCGTCTATGGGTAGGGTTACCACATTGCCAGACGGTTATTGCAGGTAAAAGGGGTATACATACATAAATAGTAGGTAGGTATCCGAGGTCATAGTCTCCCAAACCCAGAGTTTGGGGGAATATGATAGTTTCCATACGACGTCATTCGAGCGGCACGTGACCCTTCGGTTGGGTATGATTTGACCCGCGCGTTTCCATTCTGGTGTCCCTTCCTGCTAAAGTCAATGAATCCTATAGGGGCGGAACTTGTGACGTCAGTGGAAAACTAAAAACGTCTTATCTACCGCTTTGATGCAACCACATTCACTTTAAAACACACTGTTCACGAATTAAAAGTACCGTCCCTCAAAACCCATTGAAAAACAGGTTTGAACTCTCGCAACGTTTCAGAATTAAACGCATAGTACATAAAACATGATGTATAGGATTTAAATATGTGTTTAGCACAAGGGCGCAGGAAGCGGGGCTGGAGCTGCACAGCTCCCAGTGAAGAATGTGGAGAAGGGACCATACTTTTACCTCGCTTCCCGGGTTAAAACTCCTACTTTTATTGCTCTAAATCCCAGTGAATCAATACAAATGATGATCACAAACCTTTAGTTTCCCTGCTTCATTTTTTCCCGTTTCCTCCCAATCGCGCATACTATGATCGTCACCCTGGAAATTTGTCCACACGTCGCTCCCACACGTTAACTCAGGCGGAGTGACAAGCTAACTTTGTAACAAGCCGACTTTCACATTTGTATACTGCGCACCGTGCAACTGCCTTTTCCGAAAACGTGTTTTGCGCCACTACTTAATCGTCTCTGTTTACGGTTAGTTAGTTAGTTAGTTAGTTGGTTGGCTGGTTGGCTGGCTGGCTGGCTGGCTGGCTGGCTGGCTGGCTGGCTGGCTGGCTGGCTGGCTGGCTGGCTGGCTGGCTGGCTGGCTGGCTGGTTGGTTGGTTGGTTAGAAAGAGTTTTATGGCCCAGTTTCCACCTTGAAGGCTTGACAGGGGTCTCGAGTCATTGAATGGAATTGAAGTGATCTATTACAGCTGTTGTTTACCAATGTGATTTGCGGTTGCTCAGCCGACAAAGTCGGTTGCCAGTCGCACTGAAGCACCCTTGGGTGATAAATTAAAGCAACAGTAGAGTCTCATACGCACGTTCAACATTTAGAACAATTCTTTCCAACCATAGTGGTATCCCTTAGAGCTGATATATATCTAACTCTTATTTAACACGAATTTTCCAAAACATTCTCTGGGGGCTTCCATGGTGTTGTTATTTCCCACAATACAATGGAGTCGTGACATCTTACCTGCACCTAGTCGCACGAAGTGCAACTTTCAAAACTTATACACACATGTAATATTCATCGAGATATTAAAACTGTCTTATTTTCAGAAAAAAAAAATCAACGTTTAAATTTGCCATTAAAGTGTCGGAATTTCAACGTTACTCTTAAATCACCACAGAGCCTTCACTCTCCTGAAAACGTAAAATTTTTTAACCCTTATGTGGTCGAGAAAAAAGTCTCTGCGCTACGAAAACTTGTACTATAAACTCAATCAGTGGCGTAGCCACGAGGGTGGTTTTGGGGGTTAGAACCCCCTCCCCCATGATCCAACCTTGCAATGCAAAAAATATCTAAACAAGCGGTTTCCTCTCTATCCTTAGACCCCCCCCCCCCTTGCACAATCCTGGCTACGTCACTGAACTTAATGGTACACTCACCAGAATGAGGCAATTTCCTGCATGTAGACACAGTGCGGTGAAAGGCAGGCTTCTTATCGGTTGGCTCAAATACAAAGGTTGGCCGAAGGTTTGCTTATGATCGAAACCAAAACACATGCGTAAACGATTAACACACTTCACATTGTCAACACGAAATTTTCGCTACGAGCACTAAATAGGTATGAATTCCGAAGTATTTCAAAAGACATTTGCTCGAAAGTTGGCGTCTATCCATTCTTCAACAGGACTGGCTAGTAGTAATCCTTCTATTAATTCAACCAAATTTCCTCAAATATTTAAGAACCTTAAGTGACATGGACGCCTCCCCTACGCTATATTTCTAATGCGCCCATGCTATTAACGTAGTAAATATCACAAAATGGGCATCATTCAAAAAAAGATGTAATTATTGCCCTGGCAGGGGAATACTTCTATCGTAGAATTGTTAAAAGAATGGTTTAAGATCACATCAAGTTTTGATATATTAGAGGGGCACTTATTCTAAGCATTTCAGTGAAATTTGCTTTGAAATCCGGAAATCCCATGTGTGGATCTCAAGATATGAGTAGGTTACGTTGTCACATTTTCAAAACAAAATGAACCTGAAACAAGCACATATGACATCATATCCTTTTGTTTTTCCTTAAAAATTAGGGTCAATTTTTTTTCTCCTCAACAATCAAGAAAAAAGTATTATCAGAATTTGATTTCATAAGTAGCATAAGAATTTAACAAACTTTGAATTTCACAGGGGGTTAACACAGCAGTCTGAAAAAGTAAAGGGAAACAAAGTATTCCTTGTCAATGTGAGGAGATGATAACACCTCTGCTGCCCTCAAGTTCACTTTGGAACAATTATCTAGTAATTACATTTACTTTTATCTCGAGAAATACATGTCCGATGTAGATGAAAGTTTCACCACAATGTGTAGCTTTGATTGCTCTTTCACATGTGGAAATTTGATATTTGCTTAAACTTCTCCTTTAAAGAGGAAATATGGTGTACGCAAACAACAAGCTTTCCCTTAACATACCTTGAGCTAGGAAAAGTGGAAGCATCGAAAGAAACATTAGCCTCATGCGCTATTTTGTAGCACGTAGTCAAGAATAATATTTATAATTGGATTTGACTGCAGGGCTGTTGTGGCTCCATCCCCTCCCCCCTCTACCCAGTGAAAATTATTTTATCTCCGCTTCGCAAATAAAATAGTGTTGATTGTTACAGCCATGGGACTTCCATCTGCTGCCCTGAATATAAGCGCACTTTTCGTTGTCACCATCATCGGATAAATTTTGGTCTGCTTCTGATGGAATCTCTGCTCTCGTATTGTACCACATCCAGTTGTCTGTTTGAGATTGAAACAATAAGACAATGTAACAACCACTGCAGGGTTTCATTTTCTTAAAGTGTACCTCAAGTCAAAAAGTTCAAAAATACATATTAAAGACCATGAAAAATGAACTCTTACAGTCCAAATCCCATCTTCATACGACATTCCTGAGCTGGGATATAAAATGCTGAAGTTAATACACTCAACTTAAAATGGTACATTGCGCAATAATTTAAGATGTCATTGCCGTTCTGCTCAAACTACGATCTTTGTATTTCTTTGTTTTTCTGAAATTTATTGCACTTTGTACCAAGGTGTGATACCACTCCTACTCTTATGGGGGAATGTAATTAATTTAGCCCTCTCTGTACAACATGTTATGGAAGCAAACAGGAAATGTCCAAGGTCACAAAAACATTTTTAATTTTAAAGGGAAACAAAGTAGGTAATGGGAGTTGCAGCCTACAACAAGAAAACCAATAATTTTATGCGCAATGGACCAATTTGTTTTAAGTGAATAAACTGGGGTGTTGGCCTCCTCCCCCCCCCTTTCAGGATCAACTCCACAGCAAGGAAATAATACCTTTTACCATATCGACCAAATTTTCAACAATTTCAAAGTTAAATCAAAGGGAAACTTGTAAATGGTTCCAGGCGGCGATTTGTTTAACTTAGCATAGTATGCAGGCATCTACTATAATGTAATTCTCCTTTTGCGTGGGAGCCGCTGGATAAAGGTCATACCGCTATCTGTTAAAAAAAACAAATTAGACCCAACAGGTCGTTGGCCAGTTCTCAAAATTGTGTTGTTTCGTGAACAATAAAACGGATGGGACTGATATTTGTACTACTCGAAAGGCAAATATGTAGATGTTTATCAATAGATATATAACAATGTATATTTTTTCACACCCACAATTTTGGTATATTTAGTACTGTGCGTTTGTACAATTACCGTACGTGAGAGCTGGCACGAAGTGTAACTTTTTTATTAAAATAATATTGTTTACCTATCTGATAAATCGATGCTCAATGGGTGACATACCTTACTCTTTGATTGAAGAAAAAAAACCACTTTGGGAAAAATCATACTTTTGCAAAAGGAGTAGCAATAATGAGGCATAACATTTTTCTGAAGCTATAGACGAATCCGGACATCAAGTGACATTCTGATTTTAGTCGGTCAAAACTGGGGTCGATCACCTTTAAATCTTTCAATTTCCTTGCTTACCTGTATCATGGATGGTTGCAGACTGAAATGCATCTTTATTCCCTCAATTTAACTGTACATGAGCGTTTTAAATTAAATTTAAACAAACGGGAAGACGATTTAAGGCTGATGGACCCCACTAATGGCTGTCTAGAAGTCTTTTATCACAAGCGCTGGTCGGATTCATTAATATACATACCTTCTTTCTCTTTTTTCATTCCTATCCAAACTTTCCCATTATTGTAACCTGAACGTTGTCCAGGTAACATACTGGTAATAAATTCGTTTTCTTCATTAGTTTCAATAAATACAAGGTGAGCACTATCGGTGGAGTTGCAGGTTGACTGAGCATCCTCCCAGGACTGTTCGGTACGATGGAATTGGTACAGTGTGTTATTCCAACACTTCAATGCAGCATGATCTTCGCAATGGTGCTTATCTGAAAATATTATTAAAAGGTTACGCTCATATTTCAAACACCTATTGGAAGCCCTAATTGCCGAGAAGACGCGTTGCAGATTTCAAGACCGTGTTCAACTCAAGCACGTAGCCCCGTACTTTTGCCCCGTACTTTGTAACTTATAAATTCCTGATTATTCGTCCAGTGCAATGACAACTGCTTGAATATTACGACGAGCTTTAATTTTGGAACATCTTGTCTTCTCTCTTAGTACTTGCCCAAATGATTCCTCAAAGCTGACGGTCGTCAGACTTGGCAATCAACTGAGAAAGTACAGCAGGGAATTGTGGGATTTGTCTTTCACGCCGTCTTTATTTTATGGACTTCTCAAAGTTTGCATATAGCGGGTAAATTGTGACACTTGGTATTCCTCAAAGTAATGCATCTATTTGATTTCAATATTTGTCTCGTCACTCAAGTATATACAATGACATAGTTTTAGTTATTTTTAGTTAACAATTAGTGTAAATTTTGAGTTTTTGACTTGAGGTACATTAAAGAAGGCTTTTATGGTAGTGAAATGAGGTGCAACTAAATGTCGAAGACTTGTCTAGAGTGCGCTACCTAGAATAGTCGTCTCCCTCTTCCACTAGCCAAATCGAGAACGTTTCCACCGCGGTTTTGACGTTCGTCCCAAACTGCAACGAACCTTCACGTGTGTGACGTCACAGAATTTCTGAAAATGGATTTAGTGGCAAGAATACATGCTAGTTTCCCTCCTCGTGATCTGTTTTGTACAAATGTGGTCACTTTTTACCTAAAGTGCATAAGAGATTGATGTTTCATTGAGGAATGTGCTTTATTTTGGACGTTTCCTTGCAACTTCAACAGGTGGAAACTCGAAGTTGAAATATGCTGTATTCTCCATGAAAACATAAAAAGTCGATTTCAAGTGATAGTCTAATTTAGTCCGACGTGTTTGAGGTGCATTGTTTTTAATCTTTCACATGTTTTGCCCACCTGTATCATGGATAATTCTACACTAATAAAATCGCTTGTTTCCAACAGAAGTTGGTCCATTATCAACAGTGTTATTATTTCTTTCTTTCACTGCCCCCTTTTGCTTTGAGTTTTCCTCTCGGAGTTAGTTCGCCCTTGCCCACATTTGTAACCACTGAAAGAGCTCCCATTTGGTGGGATCGAACAAAAAGGTAGCCAATTTCACCTATCTCGAATTCGAACCACTTGAAACTTTGCAAATAAACCACTGTGGCCCCACTGATCTGTTGACACGTTGGCATACTACATAATCTGCAGGCATGTATGAGTGCACTCAAGATAAACCTTTATGCTTCACGACCGATATGCATGATGACAGGTCCCCATTATGCGCATGAACTGTATATCCCTTATCCCTTTAATTTTCCGTTTTCTAAGTTCCAATTTCACGCCTTAACTTGTAGCCGCCACTGGACACCTGGACGGTTAAAATCGGCACTTGGAAAGTTACAGTTACGTATTTAATCTCATTACATCTAGTTGTTAGTGCGTTTGGGCACGACATCATTACCTAGCATATCTCTTTGACAGAGTGCCTGGTAGTTTTCAGAACATTTTTTGTCATGTAACAACCAAGTATCAATAAGGTGAAAGGCAACGCAATTTTGTTGATCCTGTCCATGTCTGCCGCTCGGTTGGCCTGATTCCCAAGCACTGCGAGGAAGAAAGTGAAACATTCAAGTTGGCTTTGAAATTTGTCGATAAGGATGTCAAATCCGTATTAATCAGATACAAACGGCCTAAGTGAGACTTCGAACAGTTTAAATTTTTCCCATTACGAATAAGGGTAAAACCACGTACGAAGATGCGAACTGTTAAAATGAAATTTCCTAGCTTGCTAACGACATCCCAAACGTAATCCCTCGCCCTAACAAAGTATACAATCGGAAACTGAAGATATCTTGGTGCAAATTATGAATACAGCGTTTGACATAGAAAGTAAATGTTTTCTGTAACAGCATTTGGACAATCCTGTGAGGCATTCGTAAATATTAACATTTATGACCATTAAAAAACATACACAAAAGCGAGCTAATAGTAAGGAAAATTTTCAAAGATTAAAGCTTGATCTACATCCTCTTTCTACAGGGGGTAAGATGAAGTGTCTTTTGAACAAATGTAGAAGCATTTTATTATATCAGAACTGTTACCGAATTTATCCCAAATTATTTGCACTTTGTGCACTGGAGTTTTCCACTCTGTTGTTTTATGCCTTAGTAACCTCTTAATCGAGTTTTTAAAACTGCTCTAGAGCAAGAATTCAGTCAGTTGTGCATTTACTACAGTTTGCGCTTTTTTGTTTCGGTGAGATGAATGAGAGCCCAAGCTCCGTCGATTTCCTTTTTTCAAAGACATTTAAGGTTTATCTCTATAGAGGTAGGATAAGATGGACGTACTGCAAAGAATTATTTTTGTCATTTTCTCTTACAAATGATTTTTAAACTACCAATTTGTTTTCATTCTCTGCGCTCCTGGAGAGCCTTTCTAAAATTTATTCGAGAATATGAGATATCTAAATTTAATTTTTAGATATCTTGTAATTAATTTAGGATACCTTTAATTTAGTTCAAAATATTTAATAACGAACACAGATAAATTGAATTCAAGTCGAAATATCGAGTTTTACTATCGATATCTTAAATTGCATTTGAGAAGTTTATCTAAAAATTCGAATTCGTGATATCAAGAACCAAATTTGGGATGTCTTAAACTCAATTTCAAAAGCCTTGAATACGAATTAGAGATCTCAAAGTTCAATTTTGACATCACAATTTCAGTTTGTTATATCGTAAACACTCTCCAACTAGAGAAAAATCCGACTTTAAAAGAGATATTTTGAAATGCATTCAGATATAATAGAGTTTTTGTTATCTGGAAATGAAAAAGAAGTAAACAGAACTAATTTTTAGATAACTGAAACTCTCAAATAAAAGTTTATATGGTTTTCCATCCTCGTTTTAGACCTAAGGCAATGTTGTCACACCTCCCGAGACGCATACAAGCAAACATTAAATGTTTCTACGAATAATCAGTAAAACGAATCGCATTGACAACTCGTGACCAGCAGAAGATTTTGTTGCAGAATGTAACTGTTTCCATGAATTGTCTGGATGCAATTCTGTCATTGGTACGCCAGCCTATGTTGTTCGTTATGCGTGTTAAAACATGCTATCAAGTAAAAGGAATTTTGGTTATAGTTCCTTCACCCAAAGCAAAAAGTATTCCAAGAGGAGGGTACCGCCTGTTCTTGAAGGTGCCTTCTCCTCTTGAGGTCTCCCCAGAAAAGAGATCGATCAATCATTCCACCCTCTCTACGAATTCCATGGATACACTCGTGACAGGGTTTGGTCGGGTCTGGTCGGGCAGAATCGACTCAGGGGCATTTTTTGTCGTTATTGGTGATAATTGGTACAAGAAGTACACGTTTCCAAGCAATATAGCATGAAACCGAGAGCATTGGACTATGCCATCCCTCGCTGTCCCGTTTTTTGTTGTCTTAAAAAACGTAAATTTTTTACACCATTTTTATTGGAAAGTACCTTATTCCATTTCGCTTTTTTCTTTTTGAAAGTGATACTTTGTGTTTGACAAAAGGGAAATACATTAAATTATTCTGAACTAACTTTTTATAGAACGTTTAAACAGTCTATTCGAACAATGAGGACAAATAAATAATCCCTATCGCAAAAATTCTGCCAAGCGTTGCTCAATTTCCTTAAAAGTAGCGACAAAAAAGTAAAAAACTCGATAATGATGTTACAAACCTTATTCCATTTCATCAATCCCCTCAGAATCCCGAAGCAATGAAGGTGCACTTGTGTATCAATATTCAGTACACCTAACAACACAAACATACTGAGAAAGGAGAACTCTCTCTCTCAGCGGTGGTTATTGCTCCTACTAGCAAACCCCCGCTTTGTTACTCAAACGGTTATTTGAACCTTCTGCCTTAATTGGCTCCTATGCGACAACAAAATGAAAAATATTCGATGGAAAGCAATATTCATCAAGTCTTTTCTACAAAACATCAGGACTGCCCTATAAATCGCTATATATCAGTTCACTGTCCACCGTTGTAACATCCAGGTAGACTCTCCTAAGGTTATAGTAACACACAAACCCTGCTTTAACAATCATTTCTGGAATAGGGAGAACATTAAAGAACGGTTCTTCTACCGAACTTGTAAGTAAATTTTCTATTTACCTAGTCCGGCCATGGGAGTAGGCAGTACTTTCATGGTTAGGCCTGCATAACGTCAAACCCTAGTCATAATCGGTTAGTATTCAGCCTACATCAAGTGTTTCTCATCGGAAAGCGGGAAGGCTAGCTTACCTATGCCGGGCTACGTACACTGTAAAACCGAGCTTGTCAGGATAATTTTAAAAAAAACTGAGGCAACAAGCTGCAATACGTTTTTGAAGTTATGTCATCTAGTGGATTTTTAAGTTATCTCGGATGGCTATTTCCAAGTAACCTGACGACGGGCTCTTTTGTTGACCTAACTTAGTGATGTTAGTTATCTTAGCTTCACATTGTCAATCAAGGTAACTGATTAGAATTCATTTAGTGTGGCTAACCCAAAGAAAGTTAATTGAATTTACAGAAAGAGATGGATATAACTTGTAAAAATCCAGTTGACATAACTTGAAAAAGTCATTGCAGCTAGTCACTTCGACTAACTTGAGTTATCACAACTGACCTTTCGAGTAATTCAAGTTAACAATTGTAAGTTAGCAAAACAAACATATAGTTTCAGTCTGAAAATGTATTTTCCAACTAGTAGAACTTCTTACGCTGAAATGCCATAACGATCACATAAATTCAATTATAACAAGAAATAGGTGTTCTTTGGCAGTGAAGTTTCCTTTCCTGTTGTTCCTAATTAAAGCCCATATCAGGATGCCACATTCATTTAGTACAGAAAATCTGGACTGAAGGCTTAGAATGTTATCTACACTATTTAAAGAGTGTTATTTCTTAAAATTTAGAAAATTTGTGATTTAAGATCTGTTACCCCAATATTTACACAAATAAATGAATGTTACAATGTGCTTCTCAGTGACATTCCTGTAAGGTGCAACTGAGCAGGGTGACAGCACAAGGCGTAAGAATCTGGATGCTTACTAGACAACTGGGGATAAAATTTTTCCAACATTTCATCATTAACAGCGTCATGCAATCACTCACAATTCTTTACATGATCAATTCACAAGTCTTAGGAAGGTGTTGCAGGGATCATGTTCAACGGGCCCAGTAGTAAATCTGATTTCATAACTTTTATGGAGTATTGACAAAATGAAAAACACGAAGAGGGTATTTGGAGCTTACATTATATCAAGCAGATTCATGTACAGTATAGAATCTTTCTCAATAATTTGTTAACGTGATAAATAATCGCTGTGGTATACACCTTCATACACATGAAAAGTAACAAAACAACATTTAACAGAAAGTAAAACAATGAAAAGAAACAAAAGCAATTCGTTTCGTTTCGTTTCATTTATTTGTTTCCACAACATGTTATTTCGGTATTGTACAGAATAATTTCAAATTCAAAAATCCAAATACATGATGTGAAGGAAGTAAGCTAAAAAAACCCTAGGGGCTTGTCGGGAGCTTACTCCCTGAGCAAACAAACAAGGAAGACGAAGGCACAATAACTGCACAAAAGACAACGAAAACAAAGATAATTTTATACCATCCCAAAAGCCTGCAAAAAACCCATGCCCAAAAAGAGCCCACCACCCACCACCACCACCCACCCCAACCTATAGTTGCATACATGCCACTTGATAAGTTAATTTTCGGAACCGCACCTGAATTATCACTGTAGAGACGTTGAATAGGGCAATGTAACTAATTAATTAATACTTGCTTGTATAATAAGTAACGACGTTTTTCCTAAATGATTGTAAACTTGGAATAGAAATCATAGTGTCCGGTAAGGAATTCCAGGCCCTTACTGCTCGGTAACGTAGAGATCTTTGTGAAAAACGAGAAAGGGTGAGAGGGTTTCTTAACAAATGAGCATGACGGGTGTCGTAATCATGTTTCAAGATATTTTGCTCAAAAAAATCGCAAAATTATTCGGTAAGAGATTACCCAAAAACCTATATGTAAAGCACAAAACCCCAAGATCTAGTATGTCATGCAATTTCAATAGATACAAGGACTTAAAAATAGGGCTGGTTGGATCTTTAGATCCAGCCATAGAAATGTGTCTAACGGCTCTCTTCTGCAAAATAAACAAACGTTGAATATGACAGGAGTTAGCACAAGACCAAATTGATGAGCAATAAGTTAAGTGTGGATAGATTAAAGATAGATAAATCATTCGCAAAACATTCTTAGGTACAATATACTTCAATCTTCCAATAATATTAACGCCCTTTGCAACCTGTGACGAGATGTAAGAAATGTGGTCTATCCAACTTAGTTTTGAGTCAACAATCACACCCAAGAACTTAGTATTATTGACCCGTTGAAGTGTTTGACCATTTACAACAATATTAAAAGTATCATCCCTCATGCATGATGAACTGTTAAACACAATATAGTTAGTCTTGGACAGATTGAGGGATAGTTTATTACAGGCAAACCAGTCACAGAAAATTGAGAGTTCATAACAGACAGTCTTTTCAAGTTGCTGTAGATTATCACTGCAAAAAAAAAATATTCGTGTCGTCTGCAAACAAAACAAGTGACGCATTCTTACAAATATCATTCAGATCATTACCATTAATAATGAAGAGAAGAGGCCCTAGTATGGAGCCTTGTGGGACACCACATGTAATGTCATTCATTTCTGAATTTATACCATTGAATGAAGTAAATTGTTTTCGACTTGTCAGGTAGCTCTTAAGCCAGCTAAGAGGTTTACCTCTGAGGCCATAGTGTGAGAGTTTTTTAAGGAGTATGTCGTGATTAATCGTATCAAATGCCTTAGATAGGTCCAAAAAAATTCCCAGTGAAGTTTGCTTGTTTTCAATAGCTCGATACAATTTGTCGGTAGCGTCTATAAGGGCAAGCTCAGTAGAGCGACCAGGACGAAAACCATACTGATTATCAGATATAAGTTTATGTTTAGCAAAAAATGTTTGAACTCTGTTGAACATTAGTTTCTCTAATATCTTTGAGAAACAAGGCAAAACTGAGATCGGTCGATAGTTAACAAAATGATTTTTGACACCTTTTTTATATACAGGTATTACCTTGGCTATTTTTAGATCATCTGGAAATTTCCCCTCTCGGAAAGATAAGTTAAAGATATAACATAGAGGTTTAGAAATGTATGGGATAACACAACGAACAATCGAAGGGCGAATACCATCATAGCCATCAGATTTCTTTGGGTCAAGACATTTAGAAGCTGTGTTTATAACCTCATCAGCATCTGTAGGATGAAGAAACATACTTTTTGGATTGATTGAAGGAAAATGTGATGGACCAAGATTTGTACAGAAAGTATTGAAAGCATTTGCAATACTGTGTGGGTCAGAAAAAGATGCGTTCTCATCTTCAAATACATCGGGATACTGTGACACATTTCTAGTTTTATGCAGAATATCGTTAATATTGCGCCAAGTACGTTTAACATCATGTTTGCAGCTATTGAACTTCTCATTGTAGTACATTTTTTTAGCGATACGCAGGAGGTGATTTAATTTATTCCGAAAACGTTGATAGAGTGTTTTCCTTTCCTGTGTAGGCTGTTTTAAAAAATCCTTATAAAGTTTGTGTTTGCGTTTTACTGACTGCATGAGTCCTTTAGTAATCCAAGGACGCCTCTTTTTATTGGTTCTTTTAAGCTCTATCCAGGGGAAACTTTCATCATAATTTTTATGAAAAATTGTATAGAATAGCCTGTAAGCAGAGTTTGTGTCATTTACATCATAAACACTTTGCCAATCAGTATGAGCAATCTTCGAAATAAATAACTGAACGTTGTTTTGGGAATAGTTTCTCAAGCGCACCTTGTTCGCAAAGTGTGACTTAGGACGTAGGGAAATATTCATGAAAATAGGAAAGTGATCACTTATGTCTGTTAGTAAAATCCCAGAGGAATCAACTGCAACTTCATCAACAGTATTTATATTTGTAATTAATAACACAACAACTTAATAATCAGCATACTTGTGACTGATACTCTAAAAAGGTGGCACCACATTTTGTACAGTATGTTCAAGTGTAGTGACACAGTAACACAGTATTCAAGTTCCAACTTTGTCGACCTACCTTCGTTAATTAACATAACAGGGAGAGGCACATAAACTTGTGCACTAATTAGCCAAAAGTGCTCACCATATAATTATTCATTAAATGTTTATAATGCTTTTCAGCTATTATGAGACAGTTTGGAATAATAGAAAGGTGTACAGTCCTCGGAATTTTGAGATTAAAGTCTGAAAAACATTGTTACATGACTCTTCATGCAATTGGAGTGATTTTTTATCTTAAGCTATAAAATACAATGGTGAATAAAAGCTAAGTAAAGGCCACAAGCTCTAGCTTATCAAAAGAAATGCTTATTACACCTTATTAGAGAACTGACCGGACATCTTTACCTCAAATTGTTTCAGAAGTGAAAGTTCACAAAGCATGGCTGAGAGAGGGGGGATAGAACAGTAGTGAAACACCTGTCAAGTGTAAACACTTATTTCACCAGAAGGCAAAGACTAAATAATGTGGCCAAAAAGGGAAGATCTTCTTCAGGGGTACCTAACAATCAAGGAAATTATCATTGACCAACATGCTGTGTATACACTCTAATGTCAGTTCTAACCGTTGTGGTTTTGCGATATGCTATAGTACAATTTCAGAGAAATGTCTTTTGACTGTAATAATCTCTTCACTTTTGATAGGCATTTTCAAACAAAAACACAAATTAACAAACAAGTACATACTGTTTACCTGATCATTTCAAATACTGACAACTCTGGATGCAAAAATTATATCATTTCTGCTGGAGTCAGAATGCAAACATCCTACCAAGTTATGCACTAATCCTAAAAATAATCCACCTGATTGGTTTGGAGAGTTTTAAATTCAGTTCAGCAAAAGCAACAATTAGCACATGTTCATAGAAGAAAAGATGCTCAAAGGAGTGTTTTCATACACATCAAAACAAGCATGGTTTCTTTCAACATGATAAATCCACAATGTTTGAGAATGGATCATTTTCTCTCCTTTCAAGCCCAGTTTGACTACCAATAGGTGTCAAACACTGACATGCCAAGTGTTCACTTTCGCTTGCTAGCATAGTGCTAAAAGCTGAAAGTCTTCAAGCTTCTTTGTTAAGTGATATTGCCCCTGATGGGAAACTTACAACTTCTTCCGGAATTGAAAATGGGTGAAAATGCATTCTGACATCAACCTTCCTTTAAAATAAAGTACACCTAACTTTCAAACATTTAACAGCATAAATTTCAACAAACAAACTCTAAACAAATGGGTTTAAGAATATACTTTCCCTTAAAAAAGTACACATATTAAGCACACAGTTTGTTCTTGAAGCTGAGAACTTTAGGGGTTAGTTTGTTGCCAACTAAGTTCAAGAACACTTTTTGAATCAGTTCCATGGTCTTTCCTTGACCTCTTTCTTACTCTATGTGGAGGCAGTAATGAACACCAAAAAACAACATGAGGGCTGTGGGAAAATCTGCTATGCCGTCCTGAATGATATTAAGATCAATTATAATTAAAATGTTAATAGGGTCTACAGTCTCGCCTACAATACCAATACTCTGCTTTTCCGTACTTGCCACAACATCTTACAAGTCTGAACTCTGAAAGATACAAAAAGACTGATTTACCAAAGTTTCTAAAATCATTGCCTCTCAAGCTCTGCATTGCGAAATAGTGAGTAGGCAGCACGTTAGGTACAGTAAGAACTTATGGATGTTTACAAATAACATTTCCTGTTTATTGATATACCTATCATTCTGTCTGCACTTATATCGAAATCTTCACTTGCCTGGTGCAATGAAAGTACTATACCAACTACCAAAACAACCACGAAAACTATACTAAACCAGGTGAAGCAGCAAATTCCACTTACTCATAGTTAACCCTTTACCGCTGTTTGGGTCCTTTTGGACCCATGCGGAGAGCTCGGCGGTCACACATTTTTACTGTTTCACGCGGAGACCGAAACTGCGAGTAGCTACCCGAAAATTCGGCCACAACAGCGAGAGAGACGATAGTTTAAGGTCACGGGGTCAATGGCCTACGGAAGCCGATGCGGGGGGGGGGCTACGTCCGCTTTTCCGCCCACTCCCGAGGCGCGCAAATATGCCCCGATCGGAGCACAACGGTAAAGGGTTAATGCGTCTGCACAACCAATTGGCTCACTGGCTTGCTTTCCCTACTCCATTGCGTGTGCTGGGCACCAAGCACAATGGAAGTGGATAGGCTGCACTCAATAGGGATATGAAGCCCATCTTAAATGAAGGCACAGGATTTTCAGTGGTCCATCTTTAGGGCAAGATACTGGTCTGCTGAGGTTTAGCAATATACAATGGCTATTTAAATTTTCCTTGAAGCTATAACTGAACATATACTACCACCCTCTCATCTCAGATTTTTGGTCTGCATTCAATGAAACTGGAGGTAACTTTTCTGCTGTCAAAAGTGAATTGCCTCGCCATGAATAATTTTGACCTTAGTGTGCAAGGTTGCAGTTGCTGAGACCATTATATTATAATCTTCACGTCAATACCCTGATACAGACATTACAAAGTCCTCACCTCAATATGTTGATAGTACATCTGTTCTTTGAAGTAAATAGGAAGACACTTAAAAACTGCAATCCTCTTTGAGATGGTATCCTATAAGAGATTGAAGAAGAACTCAACTCTGTTTGTAGCCTCAGTGTTGGAGTACCGAGTGGGGCATGAAAAAGAATCCCCTTTCTACCATATTCCCTTATTCCCCTGAACTCTTATCTTGAGTAAAAAATATGGTGCACATTGCTACATATATTTCTCCACTGCAAACCTGTAAAGTTTACTTTTAACAAATCATCACTGTTGGTGCTACCACTGGCGAGTGGTTAGATCTGAAAAATTACAAATAATACATGGTTTGTTTCTCTTGCTTACTTTATTCCATGTATTTAATATTTATCACATCGTTTTAAAATGTTTGTAAAAAAATACATTCGAGTTAGTCATATAACCTAATTTTTGTATTATGTAAGTTTATATGGTCCTCCTATTATTATTGGATATCAGTGAATCACATTGCCGAAACTACACAACCGTAAATTTCAAATCTCCTTGTTGTTCTTTGCAATAAGTACGGTGAAGTACTTAACCTTGGTTTAAAATAAATTGACCAATGCTGAAATTGCTTATGTTTACAGCCAAAAAGTTAAGTTTAAAATGTGTTTTCAAAAACCAGCAATCATCACTCCAACAGGGAGCCTTCCTGCTGGTTAAATTTAAATTAGTTCATGAAGGGGTTTTGTAATTTCACCTTTTCTTCCCATAAATTCAGCTCTTTCTAGATCTGCTGAGAGTGTATTCCCTGTCTAGTCTTCAGAATGTTTAACATGCTGACTAAGTGGTCATCCAAAAAGGCAAAGAAGGTCTGGTGCGGGTTTAAATTAGCCAGTCTCCCAAATCCTGCTTCAGGCTGCAAAGAGTTGCAAAAGTTGAAAAGCACAGTTGAATTATATGGGTTTTGCATGTTTACATCTCAATTTTCTGGACTTACACAGGCTTGGTTGTCGCCTATGTTAAGACTTTTTGTCCGCATTGAATATTAATTGAATAGATGCGTCTTACCTGATCACATTTTTGCCCATACAGTAGCAGCCACTAAGTTAACAGTGACAGAATACCTTGCCTGCTAAGGGCATATAATTCAAAGTGCCAATGTATCATGCTATCACACAGCTATAAGCTTAGAAAAAAATAGTTTCTATGCTTGAAATAATAACTACATACTGTTAGTAGCTACTGCAACTGAAAATAAGATCATTGGGAGATTTAATTGTTTCAAGTAAATTTAACTAAAAACCCCTTTTTATTTAAATGAAATTTGCCTGTTGGGTAAAATTTTAACATCTTTAAAAAGAAAGGTGAACTCAGCATTAGTACAGGTAAGAAACTAGTGTTCTGTCTATAAACATGTACAATACAATATACTTTGAATTACAAAATAGGCAGTTACTGTATATACTGTACACCTATACTATACTATACTATACCTATACTATACTGTACACCTATATAGGATAGCTCCAAGCTGTTACCCCTAGAAATGATACGCAAGTACCCACAGACAAGACTCATATCAGATACTGTAGTCCTGCAAGGAGAACGGTCATTGAACATACTTTACATGCTCAGATTTAGACTATACGAGTTACAACAATAGTAAAAACAATGATTTTGGGTGACATTAACAACTCTAGGAAAGCAAAAGGATGTTCCATGAATTGTGCGATTCTTATTTCACAACTTGTCTACATAAATGATCAGAAGATTTTGTATTAAAGCCATAGTTATCAATCCTAAAGGGGTGGGATGGGGATGTATACCCCCTAAGTTCTGTATCTGTAAAAATCAGCCATTGACTTTGATTTTTCACACAGTTGGATCCTGCAAATTTTCGTTCGTAACCATACAAGATCTACATGGTCTCAAAACAAACTGATATGGAACAAGATTGTCTGCTGAAACAAAAATTAAATGTTCCTTTCAAATTTTCACCAAGGAATTCGATGAAAATGCCTTCATCCAAGGAAATCCAAGTTTCTGAAAAGAGGGGGAAAGCATTTCTTTAACCCAAATTCTTTTAAATGCACTGATCTGGCCAATGCTGCCAGTTGAATGATGTGCGGTTTTGAACGGAACTTTGCAGGTATGTCTGCAAGCACCAAGTATACGGCACAAATTTTATGCTTTTTTGTGAGGTTCCCAACGGGTTGCACACTTCAAACTCATCAATGTACAACCCTATTCCTAACCTGTTTTCTTCTAACTCAAAGAATAGATTTTTTCTTGTACACTTCACCATCTTTGAAGGTACAGTACCAAAAAGCCCCTCTCTTTTCCTCCATAGATAATACTTTATGCGGAACCAGGGGTTGATGCCATGTGTTGTGTCTACATTACGGAGATTAATATGCGTGATTAGATAGATATCCGTGCTGATAATATACTTTAGGTAGGAAGTGCTAAGCCGTTTGCTTTCAGTAATGAGACATGTTACTGTCAGTTGAAACAAGGGAAAACTGTCTAATTTATAATGAAACTGTACATGTTGGAATGAACTATTTGCTGGCATGAATTTCAGGACTTGCCTTTCTGATGAGCACCACGTCAGTTGTGAAACGGCACTAAGTGTGATAAGGTCTGCCATAGGCGGACACCATTCCCATGCCACTGACAATATGGGAAGTTAATGACATAATGATGTGTTAAAGGCTCTGTAAACTGACCCGAGATCAGTAACAATTGTCCCAACCTACTATTGTCTGGCCCCGCCTCCAATTTAAACACAAACAACTGTATAGTAGTAAAACATTTCCAAGACATTGTCACAGAAGCCTGCACTGATCAAGTTGCAATTATTGCTGGAGGCAATGAACAAACTGTGTGTGACTGTGGGCCTTACATGGAACATAACTGTCCAGGTTGGTGCAATTATTGTTTGAATGAACATCAGTCTAAGTACAGTCACCACCTGGATTAAGAACTACCCACAGAGGTCTGAATATATTTGGGGGATGTCATAGTTCCTTTAATGGGCAATTATGGCAGTCACCTGAAGTAGTGTAGCAGACTGTCCTGTTTCATGATTGGCTGTTGAGAGTCATGTGACATTTTTCTCTTTAAATGATTATTAACTAGAAGCAACTACGTGGTTTACCTTGAACATGCAATACTAAAGTCCTAAAATATGATGAAACATACTTTGAAGAGAAATAAGGAGAAAATTGTGACATTTAGCTTTTGCTGAAAAATAACTTTGATGGACTGCTCTAATTGGTACTGCACTGTGTGGTACTAACCATGTCATTATTCCAAGCTGAAGTAATGGACCATGGAATAGGCACTAGTAGTTTGAAAGAATAGATGAGGGGTAACTTTTAAAAAAAATGTTATCAAAATATTTATTTGCACTTCTGAACATGGAACAATGAACCCTGCCGTGGTCCTAGGTGGGAAATCACAAGTTGGCAAATGAACCAGGAGGAAAAGAGTGGTCGACTAATTTAATGAGAGTATACTATTATTGATAGTGAAAAGTTGTGCAACGTTTCAATTTCACTGAGTGAAATTGGTTTTGTGCTTTAATTAGCATGCTGGTGAAATTGGCATTGTTGAACTGAGGATGAAGAATGAACACTTGCTGATATTTTGGTAAGAAAATAGAAATTGGTGTGCATGCAACTTGGAAGGGGGAAATTTGTACTAACAATCAACTGGGACAGTGGAAATGTAGACAAAATGCTAAAGTGTTTAGTTTATTTTTTTAGCAGCATTTAAAAGAGATTGTTGATATGTCTATTGTCAATGTTCCTTTTTGTCAGTCTGGATTACCTGTTTGCAAAATGGTGTTAAAAGCCATAGGGCAAAGATTGGTGCATGTATTTACAATGTTTTGCTGCAAATAGTACTTTCTGATGTTGTTGTTACCATGATAGGAGGAATCATTGTTGGAGGTGTTTGGTGCTGAGACGATGCATTACCCATAAAGGGATGCATCCTCTCACCCAGTGATGTTGAAGCCACATATAAATGATGAGATGATTTTTACTCCATTTACTGGATAAAATTATGGCTGAATGTGTCCTTACTCCTCCCATATGAGGCTTGGGTACCTGTGACGCATGTGTTCGAAAACTGTTCTGCCATTGGTGTACATCGTTTGAGTGTTGAAAGGTGGTCTTGACCGTTCATGGTATGCCACTGGTGTTCAAAGTTTTTCCTGGCATTGATGTTTACTCGAGTGTAACCGTTTCCTGGGAATCTGTACACTAGTACAAAGCACATCCAAGGGCGAAGTTGAGGAGTGTTAATAAAGTTAGATCCATGACAACTGTTGTGTTGTTGGAGTCGGCGCTTTATACATGCAGTTTCACCAACATATGCAAAGTTGCGATGGGAGTGGCTCACCAACATATAAACAAAACCAATGCTACTGTCAGGTAACTGCTGCATTCGAATGGTAGGTGGATAGGGGTCATGGTTGTGCTGAATAGAAGCTGATGAGGTTGTACTGTCTAGTGATGAGGGAATGTTGTTGATGTGATCTAGCCACTGTGGGGTATTTTGTAGCAGCTTCCAAATACCCATTAATGAATCGATGTGGTCATATGTGACAAAGATGATGTTGTCCAAGTTTTTCACTCGGCTGATGAGTAGCAGCAACTGGTCTCTTTTCTAGAGCAGGTATTTCCGTTTTTGGCATGATATCTGGGTGGCTATTCGAGGACATGTATCACCAAGGGCCTTGTGAATTTTGATAAAAAATAGTAGGTGACATGAAATTGAATCCGCATGGCTTTAGTGTGACCTTTGCCAACAACAACTAATGGTGCTTGAGCTGGTGAAAGATAGAATAACTCCCACTGATGGTCATTCAGCAGGTTTTCCGGATGTACAGGAATGTGCCTTTCTCCGGATGGGACTAGCATGAGGTACAATTGATTAGTTTCAGTTAGCAAATCCATGACAATGCAGCGCTATCCTTGGGAGAAATTAGGTAAATTATTTGTGACAACTGTATTGTTGTAGGTAAGGCGAAGTATCTGTCCCTGAAATAGGACTTTTAATAGGTTTATAATTCATTACTGTTTTAAATTTCAAAACACATGCACTACTGTTAAGCCTTGTTTCATGACATTATAGAGAGAGCTGTGTATGTGAAACATTAAACACATCATTTTTTGAGAAAATATTTGTCATTGCCTCATAATCATCACCTTTTTTAATTTAAAAATACATGCACAACTCTAAAGTCCTGTCTCACAACATTATAGACACAGCTGTGCAGGTGAAACGTTAAACATAGATAAGATGTTGAGAAACTATTTGTTATTGGCTTACAATAAATCACCGTTTTTAATTCCAAAATATATGCAATAATGGAAAGCCATGTCTCACAACATTATAGAGAGAGCTGTGCATGTGAAACCTTTAACACATCATTTGTTGAGTAACTGTGATTGGTTCATAATTCATCACTGTTTTTTATTCATGATATTTGATATCTCAGTACAGAGACAGCTGTGCAAGTAAAACACTTAACATAGATTATTTGTTAAGAAACTATTTATGATAGGTTTATAATTCATCAACTTTTTAAAGTTTGAAAACGCATGCACCACTGTAAAGATATGTCTCACAACATTATAGAGATAGCTGTGCATGTGAAACTTTAAACACAGATCATTTGTTGAGAAACTGATTGGTTCATAATTCATAACTGTTATTATATTTTAAAACAGATGCACGTCTGTGAAGCCATGTTTCACGACATTATAAAGACAAAAGTTTAGACAGCCAATTTGTCTTGCCATATAATATTTTAACAAACAGGGGTGCCCACATGATTAACATGAGATCCAACACAATTATCTTACTAGAGATATCATACTAGTAAAGTCAAAACCTTTTGAAATCACATGACTCAAAATGACTATAGGGATCACCTACCAAACATGGTCATCAACATTCTAAATGAGTAATTCACAAGCTAAGTAGAGATCCCTCACAGTTATCCCCTAAAAATATGTCTACAACATTTTGACCTTTTGTAACCCCAAATAACCTTGCCCTCCACCAGGAAGAGGCCTCCAAAAGGTATGATACCAATAAAAACTATATTTTGTCTCATAACCTGATAAAGACGTACTTTTAAAACATTTATTTCTACAGTCAAAACTGTGGATATTGTGATGTCTCTTTGTTCCGATGTCTCCATGTTGTGAAATTTTGCACTGCGGTCAGTTCAAGAACAAGGCCTTACCCTTACACTGTCCTCCATGCATCAGAACACAGAGGCATCACAACAGAGAGGAGTATTCCCTTGGCTATTAGTGACACCCTTTTTTATCTATTGGTGAAGTGCCCTTCCCAATAGCCACAGTGTCCATGCGATTGAACTTGACAACAGTACTAACAATACACAATTTGTATACCTATTGCTGACCAGACAAGTCGCGCCTAGCCATGTCGACCTTTACAAAGTCGCCTCCTAATAAACTCGCCCTGTCAAAGTCACCCCCTGACAAAGTCGCCCCTCCACAAAGTGGCCTCCTCAGTTCCCTGAGGTCGTACACGTAAATGTTTATCACACAAATGATTTTGTTGGAGAAATGACAAATAAGACATCGTTCAGTATACTTTTCTTGAATTAAGGGAAAGATCGCTTGTGGGCACACTTTTTGCATGTAGGCCTACTCACTATTTTTTTGCAAGAAACCGATGCCACATGTTCGAGTGATACTAGCTCAACTACTTTCACAGAATTGCAAATTTTAACTCCTAACAGAGAATTAATGATAACATCTTTTGAAGAATGTAGTTATATGAAATAGTTTCAAACTAGGCAGAAGATACTGTGTTTCAATTGGTTTTCATTTTGCGAGATATTAATTTATAAAATAAACATTAACTTTATCGATAGGCAAATGACACAGCAAGGCTAAAAATTTCAAATAAGCAACAGAAGTGCATAAGTTAGGCCTTAATTGGTGAAACTACTTAAAGGAATTATCTTACCATCTGTCATTCTTGTCCCTGCTTGTTGACTGAATTTTTTCTTCGGGAAATCTCGTGGAAAATTGGACGACTCTGCCAGGGTAAAGGGCGACTTTCCTAGGGGGGCAACTTGACTGATACAGCATAACAAACAGTACATATCTCCCTTGTTTGAGAACTTGTGCTATCTAATTAATCAATTCCAATTTCCAGTTCATGCATGCATGCATGTCCTTAAATGTGGACAGTGACACAAGTTTTGCCCAAAATTAACAATCTTTGATATATACTACTGCATGTTTACTTTTGGGTTATCAAAGAGACAAACACTATCGTCCCACCTACGTGTGAAAACGTCGACCATAACTTAACTTCCAAGACTACCGCGAGAATATTTTTGACACTAGCGTACTGTACATGTGAGAACCATAAGAATTCATCCCACATATGGGAGTTATTCTAAACCAGAAATTAATGCACCAGTTGCAGAACCCAAGCACTACGGCATAATTGTGTCCTTTGCAATCAGCTGAAAATGAGATTGGGAGTAGGTAACTATGTCAAATCCTTAAGTTAAATGGGCCACTCAAAAGCCCTAGCCTGCATAAACATCCTGTTGGCAACACATTGTCTCTGCGGTGACTCACCATGAACTTTAGACCAGTCTGTAGCCTAGGCTCTTACAGGCTCTACTTAGCCTGTGCACCAGGTCAACAGCAGCAACCAGACAATGATTGTGCACACTGCAAGTAACAAAGAAACTCAATTATTAATATCATGCTTATGCATGTAATGCTGCATGACATTGATAGGCCTAGCTACTGTAGGCCTACAGGCTACGTATCTGCGTGCATTCTGTGCGTCATGATTAGGCTTCCGTTATGGCCTGGATGCCTCACTTACTCTGCGTGTGTCCATGCCATGGTGTCAAACAAGGTTAAGTCTTGCAATTACAGTACAAAGTTAGTTTTAGGCCTACGCCAAAAGTAGTTACTACAGTACTAGCCTACTTACGTGAAGACAAAAAGCCTAAACACGGGGATATATTCCTTACTATTGCCGCTTCATAAACACGCTATAACTCTGCTGAACTTTCAAATAAAAAAACCTATAGCAGTACATTGATAGCCTACCTGGAACTGAGCTAGCCTAGTACGTACCGTACCTGGGGCTGTGTTGATCATCCAGGCCAGCTATACGTTTCAATTTTGAGCTGTCAGATAAAAACGACTCTCGGCAAGTCGGGTCTTGTGGTGTGTTTACGTTAATATGACACCCGGAATTCTCGCATTTTTGTGACGTCATGGTTTCGAAGACATTTCGATAAAACGTTTTTTTTTTTTGGCCGAAAATAATGCTCTTCCGTAACATTTTTCTTCGTGTTCTATTGTTTTGAGGGTATCCGAAGGCATTCCATGCATTAAAACGTAAATTGAGTGCCTGCATCACAGATAACTGGACGTCCCAAATCGTGACCACCCAAATCTGTATAAAAGTATTTCGATGAGTTCCGCCAATGCTTTCGCAGTGTGTAGCGCCAGCTGTAGGTGGGTTCCGGGAACATTGCGTCTTGGACATCAGTTCGGTGCAACGGCTTTTGTAGCATGATGCCTGGGAGTGGTACGTGTGTCATGAATCACATTTTGCCTTTAAATTTACCAATTTCATACTCTTCATCTTCATCGAAAGAAAAGTTGCATGTGAAATAGTGATTTATTTATTTCTAAGTGGAAAAATCCCTTTTTGTGATCGGTGGGTGCTGTTTAACCCTTAACCGTTGTTTGGGTCCTTTTGGACCCATGCGGAGAGCTCGGCTGTCACACATCTTTACTTTTTGACGCGGAGCTCGAAACTGCGAGTAGCTACCAGAAAATTCGGCCACAACAGCAAGAGAGACAATAGTTTAAGGTCACGGGGTCAATGGCCTACGGAAGCCGATGCGGGGCGGGCTACGACCGCTTTTCCGCCCACTCCCGGCGCGCAAATATGCCCCGATCGGAGCACAACGGTAAAGGTTTAACCTCTGATTGCCTCTTACATAACATCAAAATAACACAAACCTTCTCACGGCACCCTCCTAATTTAACTGACTTTAATAATTTAACCAAAGGATACTCTTCTAAAAATATACCTCATATCTTGAAGATATCCTCTTTCTTTACTCCTGTTTCAGAACTGCTCAAGATTACCTTAAAATGATTCCAAAAAACAGGTCATGATAAAATGTGCACATCCAAAATCTCATCTACGATTTAATTAATAGATACCAAGGGAATATGTAATACCGATTCCAATTTCAGATAAAAAGAGCAATGCTGGTTTCAATATCTATGCTGTCTATGCTGTCTGCTCGTAACAATCAGAATTTGTAGCATCCTTATCTGAGCAAACAAAATTTCTTCAATCTTCATCATGAAATACTGCTGGAGGATGTAATAAGCAAATGTCTGAGAGACTTTCTGAACCAAAACTTCCGAGCTTCGATGTGAGGAAAATGTACTCAGCAAATGTACTCGTTACATATTCACAATCCCTAAAAGGGCGCTCAACAGCTTCACTTGACTTATGATGCCTGTTCAAATGAGTGATCAAATTGTTACAGGTAGGTGACACAAAGAAAAATTGAAAGTCTGCTCAATGTTACGATGTCTTTTAAAGGAATGATCTTTTGCCAAGAGAGTTATACCACCAATAGTTTTGGAAGCTATTACGCAATGTTGATTCAAACAAATGCCTCTGCTATGGTGGGCATGTTGCAATCGGTAATGCCTGAGTAACAATTCCCTTTTGTCGCAATCAAAACCACAGAACTTGCATTTCCAGACATCCATACTCCTGCATTACTGGTACTGCTCACAGAAGAAGTTTGCTCCACATGTAAATTTTAGGTGGGCTCATTTTTTTTTTTTTTTTTTTGAAATAAGGATGGCGTTTTGAATGAAAGCCACCTGATTAAAAATGTCTGGGCCTAGACAAACTTAAGAAAATTGCTATTCATCTACTATTCATTGACTCGGCAGCAGAGAATTAACTTTTTGCACATTATTTTAGTTTCAGACCACTACAGTAGATACTATAAATTGAAGTAATCTGCTGAGAGTGTATTCCCTGTCTAGTCTTCAGAATGTTTAACATGCTGACTAAGTGGTCATCCAAAAAGGCAAAGAAGGTCTGGTGCGGGTTTAAATTAGCCAGTCTCCCAAATCCTGCTTCAGGCTGCAAAGAGTTGCAAAAGTTGAAAAGCACAGTTGAATTATATGGGTTTTGCATGTTTACATCTCAATTTTCTGGACTTACACAGGCTTGGTTGTCGCCTATGTTAAGACTTTTTGTCCGCATTGAATATTAATTGAATAGATGCGTCTTACCTGATCACATTTTTGCCCATACAGTAGCAGCCACTAAGTAAACAGTGACAGAATACCTTGCCTGCTAAGGGCATATAATTCAAAGTGCCAATGTATCATGCTATCACACAGCTATAAGCTTAGAAAAAAATAGTTTCTATGCTTGAAATAATAACTACATACTGTTAGTAGCTACTGCAACTGAAAATAAGATCATTGGGAGATTTAATTGTTTCAAGTAAATTTAACTAAAAACCCCTTTTTATTTAAATGAAATTTGCCTGTTGGGTAAAATTTTAACATCTTTAAAAAGAAAGGTGAACTCAGCATTAGTACAGGTAAGAAACTAGTGTTCTGTCTATAAACATGTACAATACAATATACTTTGAATTACAAAATAGGCAGTTACTGTATATACTGTACACCTATACTATACTATACCTATACTATACTGTACACCTATATAGGATAGCTCCAAGCTGTTACCCCTAGAAATGATACGCAAGTACCCACAGACAAGACTCATATCAGATACTGTAGTCCTGCAAGGAGAACGGTCATTGAACATACTTTACATGCTCAGATTTAGACTATACGAGTTACAACAATAGTAAAAAAAAAATGATTTTGGTTGACATTAACAACTCTAGGAAAGCAAAAGGATGTTCCATGAATTGTGCGATTCTTATTTCACAACTTGTCTACATAAATGATCAGAAGATTTTGTATTAAAGCCATAGTTATCAATCCTAAAGGGGTGGGATGGGGATGTATACCCCCTAAGTTCTGTATCTGTAAAAATCAGCCATTGACTTTGATTTTTCACACAGTTGGATCCTGCAAATTTTCGTTCGTAACCATACAAGATCTACATGGTCTCAAAACAAACTGATATGGAACAAGATTGTCTGCTGAAACAAAAATTAAATGTTCCTTTCAAATTTTCACCAAGGAATTCGATGAAAATGCCTTCATCCAAGGAAATCCAAGTTTCTGAAAAGAGGGGGAAAGCATTTCTTTAACCCAAATTCTTTTAAATGCACTGATCTGGCCAATGCTGCCAGTTGAATGATGTGCGGTTTTGAACGGAACTTTGCAGGTATGTCTGCAAGCACCAAGTATACGGCACAAATTTTATGCTTTTTTGTGAGGTTCCCAACGGGTTGCACACTTCAAACTCATCAATGTACAACCCTATTCCTAACCTGTTTTCTTCTAACTCAAAGAATAGATTTTTTCTTGTACACTTCACCATCTTTGAAGGTACAGTACCAAAAAGCCCCTCTCTTTTCCTCCATAGATAATACTTTATGCGGAACCAGGGGTTGATGCCATGTGTTGTGTCTACATTACGGAGATTAATATGCGTGATTAGATAGATATCCGTGCTGATAATATACTTTAGGTAGGAAGTGCTAAGCCGTTTGCTTTCAGTAATGAGACATGTTACTGTCAGTTGAAACAAGGGAAAACTGTCTAATTTATAATGAAACTGTACATGTTGGAATGAACTATTTGCTGGCATGAATTTCAGGACTTGCCTTTCTGATGAGCACCACGTCAGTTGTGAAACGGCACTAAGTGTGATAAGGTCTGCCATAGGCGGACACCATTCCCATGCCACTGACAATATGGGAAGTTAATGACATAATGATGTGTTAAA
Source organism: Holothuria scabra (assembly GCA_037179385.1). Classification (NCBI taxonomy): domain Eukaryota; kingdom Metazoa; phylum Echinodermata; class Holothuroidea; order Aspidochirotida; family Holothuriidae; genus Holothuria; species Holothuria scabra. The sequence goes on from CM074184.1 coordinate 53,423,920, forward strand.
GGCTCTGTAAACTGACCCGAGATCAGTAACAATTGTCCCAACCTACTATTGTCTGGCCCCGCCTCCAATTTAAACACAAACAACTGTATAGTAGTAAAACATTTCCAAGACATTGTCACAGAAGCCTGCACTGATCAAGTTGCAATTATTGCTGGAGGCAATGAACAAACTGTGTGTGACTGTGGGCCTTACATGGAACATAACTGTCCAGGTTGGTGCAATTATTGTTTGAATGAACATCAGTCTAAGTACAGTCACCACCTGGATTAAGAACTACCCACAGAGGTCTGAATATATTTGGGGGATGTCATAGTTCCTTTAATGGGCAATTATGGCAGTCACCTGAAGTAGTGTAGCAGACTGTCCTGTTTCATGATTGGCTGTTGAGAGTCATGTGACATTTTTCTCTTTAAATGATTATTAACTAGAAGCAACTACGTGGTTTACCTTGAACATGCAATACTAAAGTCCTAAAATATGATGAAACATACTTTGAAGAGAAATAAGGAGAAAATTGTGACATTTAGCTTTTGCTGAAAAATAACTTTGATGGACTGCTCTAATTGGTACTGCACTGTGTGGTACTAACCATGTCATTATTCCAAGCTGAAGTAATGGACCATGGAATAGGCACTAGTAGTTTGAAAGAATAGATGAGGGGTAACTTTTAACAAAAATGTTATCAAAATATTTATTTGCACTTCTGAACATGGAACAATGAACCCTGCCGTGGTCCTAGGTGGGAAATCACAAGTTGGCAAATGAACCAGGAGGAAAAGAGTGGTCGACTAATTTAATGAGAGTATACTATTATTGATAGTGAAAAGTTGTGCAACGTTTCAATTTCACTGAGTGAAATTGGTTTTGTGCTTTAATTAGCATGCTGGTGAAATTGGCATTGTTGAACTGAGGATGAAGAATGAACACTTGCTGATATTTTGGTAAGAAAATAGAAATTGGTGTGCATGCAACTTGGAAGGGGGAAATTTGTACTAACAATCAACTGGGACAGTGGAAATGTAGACAAAATGCTAAAGTGTTTAGTTTATTTTTTTAGCAGCATTTAAAAGAGGTTGTTGATATGTCTATTGTCAATGTTCCTTTTTGTCAGTCTGGATTACCTGTTTGCAAAATGGTGTTAAAAGCCATAGGGCAAAGATTGGTGCATGTATTTACAATGTTTTGCTGCAAATAGTACTTTCTGATGTTGTTGTTACCATGATAGGAGGAATCATTGTTGGAGGTGTTTGGTGCTGAGACGATGCATTACCCATAAAGGGATGCATCCTCTCACCCAGTGATGTTGAAGCCACATATAAATGATGAGATGATTTTTACTCCATTTACTGGATAAAATTATGGCTGAATGTGTCCTTACTCCTCCCATATGAGGCTTGGGTACCTGTGACGCATGTGTTCGAAAACTGTTCTGCCATTGGTGTACATCGTTTGAGTGTTGAAAGGTGGTCTTGACCGTTCATGGTATGCCACTGGTGTTCAAAGTTTTTCCTGGCATTGATGTTTACTCGAGTGTAACCGTTTCCTGGGAATCTGTACACTAGTACAAAGCACATCCAAGGGCGAAGTTGAGGAGTGTTAATAAAGTTAGATCCATGACAACTGTTGTGTTGTTGGAGTCGGCGCTTTATACATGCAGTTTCACCAACATATGCAAAGTTGCGATGGGAGTGGCTCACCAACATATAAACAAAACCAATGCTACTGTCAGGTAACTGCTGCATTCGAATGGTAGGTGGATAGGGGTCATGGTTGTGCTGAATAGAAGCTGATGAGGTTGTACTGTCTAGTGATGAGGGAATGTTGTTGATGTGATCTAGCCACTGTGGGGTATTTTGTAGCAGCTTCCAAATACCCATTAATGAATCGATGTGGTCATATGTGACAAAGATGATGTTGTCCAAGTTTTTCACTCGGCTGATGAGTAGCAGCAACTGGTCTCTTTTCTAGAGCAGGTATTTCCGTTTTTGGCATGATATCTGGGTGGCTATTCGAGGACATGTATCACCAAGGGCCTTGTGAATTTTGATAAAAAAATAGTAGGTGACATGAAATTGAATCCGCATGGCTTTAGTGTGACCTTTGCCAACAACAACTAATGGTGCTTGAGCTGGTGAAAGATAGAATAACTCCCACTGATGGTCATTCAGCAGGTTTTCCGGATGTACAGGAATGTGCCTTTCTCCGGATGGGACTAGCATGAGGTACAATTGATTAGTTTCAGTTAGCAAATCCATGACAATGCAGCGCTATCCTTGGGAGAAATTAGGTAAATTATTTGTGACAACTGTATTGTTGTAGGTAAGGCGAAGTATCTGTCCCTGAAATAGGACTTTTAATAGGTTTATAATTCATTACTGTTTTAAATTTCAAAACACATGCACTACTGTTAAGCCTTGTTTCATGACATTATAGAGAGAGCTGTGTATGTGAAACATTAAACACATCATTTTTTGAGAAAATATTTGTCATTGCCTCATAATCATCACCTTTTTTAATTTAAAAATACATGCACAACTCTAAAGTCCTGTCTCACAACATTATAGACACAGCTGTGCAGGTGAAACGTTAAACATAGATAAGATGTTGAGAAACTATTTGTTATTGGCTTACAATAAATCACCGTTTTTAATTCCAAAATATATGCAATAATGGAAAGCCATGTCTCACAACATTATAGAGAGAGCTGTGCATGTGAAACCTTTAACACATCATTTGTTGAGTAACTGTGATTGGTTCATAATTCATCACTGTTTTTTATTCATGATATTTGATATCTCAGTACAGAGACAGCTGTGCAAGTAAAACACTTAACATAGATTATTTGTTAAGAAACTATTTATGATAGGTTTATAATTCATCAACTTTTTAAAGTTTGAAAACGCATGCACCACTGTAAAGATATGTCTCACAACATTATAGAGATAGCTGTGCATGTGAAACTTTAAACACAGATCATTTGTTGAGAAACTGATTGGTTCATAATTCATAACTGTTATTATATTTTAAAACAGATGCACGTCTGTGAAGCCATGTTTCACGACATTATAAAGACAAAAGTTTAGACAGCCAATTTGTCTTGCCATATAATATTTTAACAAACAGGGGTGCCCACATGATTAACATGAGATCCAACACAATTATCTTACTAGAGATATCATACTAGTAAAGTCAAAACCTTTTGAAATCACATGACTCAAAATGACTATAGGGATCACCTACCAAACATGGTCATCAACATTCTAAATGAGTAATTCACAAGCTAAGTAGAGATCCCTCACAGTTATCCCCTAAAAATATGTCTACAACATTTTGACCTTTTGTAACCCCAAATAACCTTGCCCTCCACCAGGAAGAGGCCTCCAAAAGGTATGATACCAATAAAAACTATATTTTGTCTCATAACCTGATAAAGACGTACTTTTAAAACATTTATTTCTACAGTCAAAACTGTGGATATTGTGATGTCTCTTTGTTCCGATGTCTCCATGTTGTGAAATTTTGCACTGCGGTCAGTTCAAGAACAAGGCCTTACCCTTACACTGTCCTCCATGCATCAGAACACAGAGGCATCACAACAGAGAGGAGTATTCCCTTGGCTATTAGTGACACCCTTTTTTATCTATTGGTGAAGTGCCCTTCCCAATAGCCACAGTGTCCATGCGATTGAACTTGACAACAGTACTAACAATACACAATTTGTATACCTATTGCTGACCAGACAAGTCGCGCCTAGCCATGTCGACCTTTACAAAGTCGCCTCCTAATAAACTCGCCCTGTCAAAGTCACCCCCTGACAAAGTCGCCCCTCCACAAAGTGGCCTCCTCAGTTCCCTGAGGTCGTACACGTAAATGTTTATCACACAAATGATTTTGTTGGAGAAATGACAAATAAGACATCGTTCAGTATACTTTTCTTGAATTAAGGGAAAGATCGCTTGTGGGCACACTTTTTGCATGTAGGCCTACTCACTATTTTTTTGCAAGAAACCGATGCCACATGTTCGAGTGATACTAGCTCAACTACTTTCACAGAATTGCAAATTTTAACTCCTAACAGAGAATTAATGATAACATCTTTTGAAGAATGTAGTTATATGAAATAGTTTCAAACTAGGCAGAAGATACTGTGTTTCAATTGGTTTTCATTTTGCGAGATATTAATTTATAAAATAAACATTAACTTTATCGATAGGCAAATGACACAGCAAGGCTAAAAATTTCAAATAAGCAACAGAAGTGCATAAGTTAGGCCTTAATTGGTGAAACTACTTAAAGGAATTATCTTACCATCTGTCATTCTTGTCCCTGCTTGTTGACTGAATTTTTTCTTCGGGAAATCTCGTGGAAAATTGGACGACTCTGCCAGGGGTAAAGGGCGACTTTCCTAGGGGGGCAACTTGACTGATACAGCATAACAAACAGTACATATCTCCCTTGTTTGAGAACTTGTGCTATCTAATTAATCAATTCCAATTTCCAGTTCATGCATGCATGCATGTCCTTAAATGTGGACAGTGACACAAGTTTTGCCCAAAATTAACAATCTTTGATATATACTACTGCATGTTTACTTTTGGGTTATCAAAGAGACAAACACTATCGTCCCACCTACGTGTGAAAACGTCGACCATAACTTAACTTCCAAGACTACCGCGAGAATATTTTTGACACTAGCGTACTGTACATGTGAGAACCATAAGAATTCATCCCACATATGGGAGTTATTCTAAACCAGAAATTAATGCACCAGTTGCAGAACCCAAGCACTACGGCATAATTGTGTCCTTTGCAATCAGCTGAAAATGAGATTGGGAGTAGGTAACTATGTCAAATCCTTAAGTTAAATGGGCCACTCAAAAGCCCTAGCCTGCATAAACATCCTGTTGGCAACACATTGTCTCTGCGGTGACTCACCATGAACTTTAGACCAGTCTGTAGCCTAGGCTCTTACAGGCTCTACTTAGCCTGTGCACCAGGTCAACAGCAGCAACCAGACAATGATTGTGCACACTGCAAGTAACAAAGAAACTCAATTATTAATATCATGCTTATGCATGTAATGCTGCATGACATTGATAGGCCTAGCTACTGTAGGCCTACAGGCTACGTATCTGCGTGCATTCTGTGCGTCATGATTAGGCTTCCGTTATGGCCTGGATGCCTCACTTACTCTGCGTGTGTCCATGCCATGGTGTCAAACAAGGTTAAGTCTTGCAATTACAGTACAAAGTTAGTTTTAGGCCTACGCCAAAAGTAGTTACTACAGTACTAGCCTACTTACGTGAAGACAAAAAGCCTAAACACGGGGATATATTCCTTACTATTGCCGCTTCATAAACACGCTATAACTCTGCTGAACTTTCAAATAAAAGACCTATAGCAGTACATTGATAGCCTACCTGGAACTGAGCTAGCCTAGTACGTACCGTACCTGGGGCTGTGTTGATCATCCAGGCCAGCTATACGTTTCAATTTTGAGCTGTCAGATAAAAACGACTCTCGGCAAGTCGGGTCTTGTGGTGTGTTTACGTTAATATGACACCCGGAATTCTCGCATTTTTGTGACGTCATGGTTTCGAAGACATTTCGATAAAACGTTTTTTTTGGCCGAAAATAATGCTCTTCCGTAACATTTTTCTTCGTGTTCTATTGTTTTGAGGGTATCCGAAGGCATTCCATGCATTAAAACGTAAATTGAGTGCCTGCATCACAGATAACTGGACGTCCCAAATCGTGACCACCCAAATCTGTATAAAAGTATTTCGATGAGTTCCGCCAATGCTTTCGCAGTGTGTAGCGCCAGCTGTAGGTGGGTTCCGGGAACATTGCGTCTTGGACATCAGTTCGGTGCAACGGCTTTTGTAGCATGATGCCTGGGAGTGGTACGTGTGTCATGAATCACATTTTGCCTTTAAATTTACCAATTTCATACTCTTCATCTTCATCGAAAGAAAAGTTGCATGTGAAATAGTGATTTATTTATTTCTAAGTGGAAAAATCCCTTTTTGTGATCGGTGGGTGCTGTTTAACCCTTAACCGTTGTTTGGGTCCTTTTGGACCCATGCGGAGAAACTCGGCTGTCACACATCTTTACTTTTTGACGCGGAGCTCGAAACTGCGAGTAGCTACCAGAAAATTCGGCCACAACAGCAAGAGAGACAATAGTTTAAGGTCACGGGGTCAATGGCCTACGGAAGCCGATGCGGGGCGGGCTACGACCGCTTTTCCGCCCACTCCCGGCGCGCAAATATGCCCCGATCGGAGCACAACGGTAAAGGTTTAACCTCTGATTGCCTCTTACATAACATCAAAATAACACAAACCTTCTCACGGCACCCTCCTAATTTAACTGACTTTAATAATTTAACCAAAGGATACTCTTCTAAAAATATACCTCATATCTTGAAGATATCCTCTTTCTTTACTCCTGTTTCAGAACTGCTCAAGATTACCTTAAAATGATTCCAAAAAACAGGTCATGATAAAATGTGCACATCCAAAATCTCATCTACGATTTAATTAATAGATACCAAGGGAATATGTAAAACCGATTCCAATTTCAAGAAAAAAGAGCAATGCTGGTTTCAATATCTATGCTGTCTATGCTGTCTGCTCGTAACAATCAGAATTTGTAGCATCCTTATCTGAGCAAACAAAATTTCTTCAATCTTCATCATGAAATACTGCTGGAGGATGTAATAAGCAAATGTCTGAGAGACTTTCTGAACCAAAACTTCCGAGCTTCGATGTGAGGAAAATGTACTCAGCAAATGTACTCGTTACATATTCACAATCCCTAAAAGGGCGCTCAACAGCTTCACTTGACTTATGATGCCTGTTCAAATGAGTGATCAAATTGTTACAGGTAGGTGACACAAAGAAAAATTGAAAGTCTGCTCAATGTTACGATGTCTTTTAAAGGAATGATCTTTTGCCAAGAGAGTTATACCACCAATAGTTTTGGAAGCTATTACGCAATGTTGATTCAAACAAATGCCTCTGCTATGGTGGGCATGTTGCAATCGGTAATGCCTGAGTAACAATTCCCTTTTGTCGCAATCAAAACCACAGAACTTGCATTTCCAGACATCCATACTCCTGCATTACTGGTACTGCTCACAGAAGAAGTTTGCTCCACATGTAAATTTTAGGTGGGCTCATTTTTTTTTTTTTGAAATAAGGATGGCGTTTTGAATGAAAGCCACCTGATTAAAAATGTCTGGGCCTAGACAAACTTAAGAAAATTGCTATTCATCTACTATTCATTGACTCGGCAGCAGAGAATTAACTTTTTGCACATTATTTTAGTTTCAGACCACTACAGTAGATACTATAAATTGAAGTAATCTGCTGAGAGTGTATTCCCTGTCTAGTCTTCAGAATGTTTAACATGCTGACTAAGTGGTCATCCAAAAAGGCAAAGAAGGTCTGGTGCGGGTTTAAATTAGCCAGTCTCCCAAATCCTGCTTCAGGCTGCAAAGAGTTGCAAAAGTTGAAAAGCACAGTTGAATTATATGGGTTTTGCATGTTTACATCTCAATTTTCTGGACTTACACAGGCTTGGTTGTCGCCTATGTTAAGACTTTTTGTCCGCATTGAATATTAATTGAATAGATGCGTCTTACCTGATCACATTTTTGCCCATACAGTAGCAGCCACTAAGTAAACAGTGACAGAATACCTTGCCTGCTAAGGGCATATAATTCAAAGTGCCAATGTATCATGCTATCACACAGCTATAAGCTTAGAAAAAAATAGTTTCTATGCTTGAAATAATAACTACATACTGTTAGTAGCTACTGCAACTGAAAATAAGATCATTGGGAGATTTAATTGTTTCAAGTAAATTTAACTAAAAACCCCTTTTTATTTAAATGAAATTTGCCTGTTGGGTAAAATTTTAACATCTTTAAAAAGAAAGGTGAACTCAGCATTAGTACAGGTAAGAAACTAGTGTTCTGTCTATAAACATGTACAATACAATATACTTTGAATTACAAAATAGGCAGTTACTGTATATACTGTACACCTATACTATACTATACTATACCTATACTATACTGTACACCTATATAGGATAGCTCCAAGCTGTTACCCCTAGAAATGATACGCAAGTACCCACAGACAAGACTCATATCAGATACTGTAGTCCTGCAAGGAGAACGGTCATTGAACATACTTTACATGCTCAGATTTAGACTATACGAGTTACAACAATAGTAAAAAAAAAATGATTTTGGTTGACATTAACAACTCTAGGAAAGCAAAAGGATGTTCCATGAATTGTGCGATTCTTATTTCACAACTTGTCTACATAAATGATCAGAAGATTTTGTATTAAAGCCATAGTTATCAATCCTAAAGGGGTGGGATGGGGATGTATACCCCCTAAGTTCTGTATCTGTAAAAATCAGCCATTGACTTTGATTTTTCACACAGTTGGATCCTGCAAATTTTCGTTCGTAACCATACAAGATCTACATGGTCTCAAAACAAACTGATATGGAACAAGATTGTCTGCTGAAACAAAAATTAAATGTTCCTTTCAAATTTTCACCAAGGAATTCGATGAAAATGCCTTCATCCAAGGAAATCCAAGTTTCTGAAAAGAGGGGGAAAGCATTTCTTTAACCCAAATTCTTTTAAATGCACTGATCTGGCCAATGCTGCCAGTTGAATGATGTGCGGTTTTGAACGGAACTTTGCAGGTATGTCTGCAAGCACCAAGTATACGGCACAAATTTTATGCTTTTTGTGAGGTTCCCAACGGGTTGCACACTTCAAACTCATCAATGTACAACCCTATTCCTAACCTGTTTTCTTCTAACTCAAAGAATAGATTTTTCTTGTACACTTCACCATCTTTGAAGGTACAGTACCAAAAAGCCCCTCTCTTTTCCTCCATAGATAATACTTTATGCGGAACCAGGGGTTGATGCCATGTGTTGTGTCTACATTACGGAGATTAATATGCGTGATTAGATAGATATCCGTGCTGATAATATACTTTAGGTAGGAAGTGCTAAGCCGTTTGCTTTCAGTAATGAGACATGTTACTGTCAGTTGAAACAAGGGAAAACTGTCTAATTTATAATGAAACTGTACATGTTGGAATGAACTATTTGCTGGCATGAATTTCAGGACTTGCCTTTCTGATGAGCACCACGTCAGTTGTGAAACGGCACTAAGTGTGATAAGGTCTGCCATAGGCGGACACCATTCCCATGCCACTGACAATATGGGAAGTTAATGACATAATGATGTGTTAAAGGCTCTGTAAACTGACCCGAGATCAGTAACAATTGTCCCAACCTACTATTGTCTGGCCCCGCCTCCAATTTAAACACAAACAACTGTATAGTAGTAAAACATTTCCAAGACATTGTCACAGAAGCCTGCACTGATCAAGTTGCAATTATTGCTGGAGGCAATGAACAAACTGTGTGTGACTGTGGGCCTTACATGGAACATAACTGTCCAGGTTGGTGCAATTATTGTTTGAATGAACATCAGTCTAAGTACAGTCACCACCTGGATTAAGAACTACCCACAGAGGTCTGAATATATTTGGGGGATGTCATAGTTCCTTTAATGGGCAATTATGGCAGTCACCTGAAGTAGTGTAGCAGACTGTCCTGTTTCATGATTGGCTGTTGAGAGTCATGTGACATTTTTCTCTTTAAATGATTATTAACTAGAAGCAACTACGTGGTTTACCTTGAACATGCAATACTAAAGTCCTAAAATATGATGAAACATACTTTGAAGAGAAATAAGGAGAAAATTGTGACATTTAGCTTTTGCTGAAAAATAACTTTGATGGACTGCTCTAATTGGTACTGCACTGTGTGGTACTAACCATGTCATTATTCCAAGCTGAAGTAATGGACCATGGAATAGGCACTAGTAGTTTGAAAGAATAGATGAGGGGTAACTTTTAAAAAAAATGTTATCAAAATATTTATTTGCACTTCTGAACATGGAACAATGAACCCTGCCGTGGTCCTAGGTGGGAAATCACAAGTTGGCAAATGAACCAGGAGGAAAAGAGTGGTCGACTAATTTAATGAGAGTATACTATTATTGATAGTGAAAAGTTGTGCAACGTTTCAATTTCACTGAGTGAAATTGGTTTTGTGCTTTAATTAGCATGCTGGTGAAATTGGCATTGTTGAACTGAGGATGAAGAATGAACACTTGCTGATATTTTGGTAAGAAAATAGAAATTGGTGTGCATGCAACTTGGAAGGGGAAATTTGTACTAACAATCAACTGGGACAGTGGAAATGTAGACAAAATGCTAAAGTGTTTAGTTTATTTTTTAGCAGCATTTAAAAGAGGTTGTTGATATGTCTATTGTCAATGTTCCTTTTTGTCAGTCTGGATTACCTGTTTGCAAAATGGTGTTAAAAGCCATAGGGCAAAGATTGGTGCATGTATTTACAATGTTTTGCTGCAAATAGTACTTTCTGATGTTGTTGTTACCATGATAGGAGGAATCATTGTTGGAGGTGTTTGGTGCTGAGACGATGCATTACCCATAAAGGGATGCATCCTCTCACCCAGTGATGTTGAAGCCACATATAAATGATGAGATGATTTTTACTCCATTTACTGGATAAAATTATGGCTGAATGTGTCCTTACTCCTCCCATATGAGGCTTGGGTACCTGTGACGCATGTGTTCGAAAACTGTTCTGCCATTGGTGTACATCGTTTGAGTGTTGAAAGGTGGTCTTGACCGTTCATGGTATGCCACTGGTGTTCAAAGTTTTTCCTGGCATTGATGTTTACTCGAGTGTAACCGTTTCCTGGGAATCTGTACACTAGTACAAAGCACATCCAAGGGCGAAGTTGAGGAGTGTTAATAAAGTTAGATCCATGACAACTGTTGTGTTGTTGGAGTCGGCGCTTTATACATGCAGTTTCACCAACATATGCAAAGTTGCGATGGGAGTGGCTCACCAACATATAAACAAAACCAATGCTACTGTCAGGTAACTGCTGCATTCGAATGGTAGGTGGATAGGGGTCATGGTTGTGCTGAATAGAAGCTGATGAGGTTGTACTGTCTAGTGATGAGGGAATGTTGTTGATGTGATCTAGCCACTGTGGGGTATTTTGTAGCAGCTTCCAAATACCCATTAATGAATCGATGTGGTCATATGTGACAAAGATGATGTTGTCCAAGTTTTTCACTCGGCTGATGAGTAGCAGCAACTGGTCTCTTTTCTAGAGCAGGTATTTCCGTTTTTGGCATGATATCTGGGTGGCTATTCGAGGACATGTATCACCAAGGGCCTTGTGAATTTTGATAAAAAAATAGTAGGTGACATGAAATTGAATCCGCATGGCTTTAGTGTGACCTTTGCCAACAACAACTAATGGTGCTTGAGCTGGTGAAAGATAGAATAACTCCCACTGATGGTCATTCAGCAGGTTTTCCGGATGTACAGGAATGTGCCTTTCTCCGGATGGGACTAGCATGAGGTACAATTGATTAGTTTCAGTTAGCAAATCCATGACAATGCAGCGCTATCCTTGGGAGAAATTAGGTAAATTATTTGTGACAACTGTATTGTTGTAGGTAAGGCGAAGTATCTGTCCCTGAAATAGGACTTTTAATAGGTTTATAATTCATTACTGTTTTAAATTTCAAAACACATGCACTACTGTTAAGCCTTGTTTCATGACATTATAGAGAGCTGTGTATGTGAAACATTAAACACATCATTTTTTGAGAAAATATTTGTTATTGCCTCATAATCATCACCTTTTTAATTTAAAAATACATGCACAACTGTAAAGTCCTGTCTCACAACATTATAGACACAGCTGTGCAGGTGAAACGTTAAACATAGATAAGATGTTGAGAAACTATTTGTTATTGGCTTACAATAAATCACCGTTTTTAATTCCAAAATATATGCAATAATGGAAAGCCATGTCTCACAACATTATAGAGAGCTGTGCATGTGAAACCTTTAACACATCATTTGTTGAGTAACTGTGATTGGTTCATAATTCATCACTGTTTTTTATTCATGATATTTGATATCTCAGTACAGAGACAGCTGTGCAAGTAAAACACTTAACATAGATTATTTGTTAAGAAACTATTTATGATAGGTTTATAATTCATCAACTTTTTAAAGTTTGAAAACGCATGCACCACTGTAAAGATATGTCTCACAACATTATAGAGATAGCTGTGCATGTGAAACTTTAAACACAGATCATTTGTTGAGAAACTGATTGGTTCATAATTCATAACTGTTATTATATTTTAAAACAGATGCACGTCTGTGAAGCCATGTTTCACGACATTATAAAGACAAAAGTTTAGACAGCCAATTTGTCTTGCCATATAATATTTTAACAAACAGGGGTGCCCACATGATTAACATGAGATCCAACACAATTATCTTACTAGAGATATCATACTAGTAAAGTCAAAACCTTTTGAAATCACATGACTCAAAATGACTATAGGGATCACCTACCAAACATGGTCATCAACATTCTAAATGAGTAATTCACAAGCTAAGTAGAGATCCCTCACAGTTATCCCCTAAAAATATGTCTACAACATTTTGACCTTTTGTAACCCCAAATAACCTTGCCCTCCACCAGGAAGAGGCCTCCAAAAGGTATGATACCAATAAAAACTATATTTTGTCTCATAACCTGATAAAGACGTACTTTTAAAACATTTATTTCTACAGTCAAAACTGTGGATATTGTGATGTCTCTTTGTTCCGATGTCTCCATGTTGTGAAATTTTGCACTGCGGTCAGTTCAAGAACAAGGCCTTACCCTTACACTGTCCTCCATGCATCAGAACACAGAGGCATCACAACAGAGAGGAGTATTCCCTTGGCTATTAGTGACACCCTTTTTTATCTATTGGTGAAGTGCCCTTCCCAATAGCCACAGTGTCCATGCGATTGAACTTGACAACAGTACTAACAATACACAATTTGTATACCTATTGCTGACCAGACAAGTCGCGCCTAGCCATGTCGACCTTTACAAAGTCGCCTCCTAATAAACTCGCCCTGTCAAAGTCACCCCCTGACAAAGTCGCCCCTCCACAAAGTGGCCTCCTCAGTTCCCTGAGGTCGTACACGTAAATGTTTATCACACAAATGATTTTGTTGGAGAAATGACAAATAAGACATCGTTCAGTATACTTTTCTTGAATTAAGGGAAAGATCGCTTGTGGGCACACTTTTTGCATGTAGGCCTACTCACTATTTTTTTGCAAGAAACCGATGCCACATGTTCGAGTGATACTAGCTCAACTACTTTCACAGAATTGCAAATTTTAACTCCTAACAGAGAATTAATGATAACATCTTTTGAAGAATGTAGTTATATGAAATAGTTTCAAACTAGGCAGAAGATACTGTGTTTCAATTGGTTTTCATTTTGCGAGATATTAATTTATAAAATAAACATTAACTTTATCGATAGGCAAATGACACAGCAAGGCTAAAAATTTCAAATAAGCAACAGAAGTGCATAAGTTAGGCCTTAATTGGTGAAACTACTTAAAGGAATTATCTTACCATCTGTCATTCTTGTCCCTGCTTGTTGACTGAATTTTTCTTCGGGAAATGTCGTGGAAAATTGGACGACTCTGCCAGGGGTAAAGGGCGACTTTCCTAGGGGGGCAACTTGACTGATACAGCATAACAAACAGTACATATCTCCCTTGTTTGAGAACTTGTGCTATCTAATTAATCAATTCCAATTTCCAGTTCATGCATGCATGCATGTCCTTAAATGTGGACAGTGACACAAGTTTTGCCCAAAATTAACAATCTTTGATATATACTACTGCATGTTTACTTTTGGGTTATCAAAGAGACAAACACTATCGTCCCACCTACGTGTGAAAACGTCGACCATAACTTAACTTCCAAGACTACCGCGAGAATATTTTTGACACTAGCGTACTGTACATGTGAGAACCATAAGAATTCATCCCACATATGGGAGTTATTCTAAACCAGAAATTAATGCACCAGTTGCAGAACCCAAGCACTACGGCATAATTGTGTCCTTTGCAATCAGCTGAAAATGAGATTGGGAGTAGGTAACTATGTCAAATCCTTAAGTTAAATGGGCCACTCAAAAGCCCTAGCCTGCATAAACATCCTGTTGGCAACACATTGTCTCTGCGGTGACTCACCATGAACTTTAGACCAGTCTGTAGCCTAGGCTCTTACAGGCTCTACTTAGCCTGTGCACCAGGTCAACAGCAGCAACCAGACAATGATTGTGCACACTGCAAGTAACAAAGAAACTCAATTATTAATATCATGCTTATGCATGTAATGCTGCATGACATTGATAGGCCTAGCTACTGTAGGCCTACAGGCTACGTATCTGCGTGCATTCTGTGCGTCATGATTAGGCTTCCGTTATGGCCTGGATGCCTCACTTACTCTGCGTGTGTCCATGCCATGGTGTCAAACAAGGTTAAGTCTTGCAATTACAGTACAAAGTTAGTTTTAGGCCTACGCCAAAAGTAGTTACTACAGTACTAGCCTACTTACGTGAAGACAAAAAGCCTAAACACGGGGATATATTCCTTACTATTGCCGCTTCATAAACACGCTATAACTCTGCTGAACTTTCAAATAAAAGACCTATAGCAGTACATTGATAGCCTACCTGGAACTGAGCTAGCCTAGTACGTACCGTACCTGGGGCTGTGTTGATCATCCAGGCCAGCTATACGTTTCAATTTTGAGCTGTCAGATAAAAACGACTCTCGGCAAGTCGGGTCTTGTGGTGTGTTTACGTTAATATGACACCCGGAATTCTCGCATTTTTGTGACGTCATGGTTTCGAAGACATTTCGATAAAACGTTTTTTTTTTTTGGCCGAAAATAATGCTCTTCCGTAACATTTTTCTTCGTGTTCTATTGTTTTGAGGGTATCCGAAGGCATTCCATGCATTAAAACGTAAATTGAGTGCCTGCATCACAGATAACTGGACGTCCCAAATCGTGACCACCCAAATCTGTATAAAAGTATTTCGATGAGTTCCGCCAATGCTTTCGCAGTGTGTAGCGCCAGCTGTAGGTGGGTTCCGGGAACATTGCGTCTTGGACATCAGTTCGGTGCAACGGCTTTTGTAGCATGATGCCTGGGAGTGGTACGTGTGTCATGAATCACATTTTGCCTTTAAATTTACCAATTTCATACTCTTCATCTTCATCGAAAGAAAAGTTGCATGTGAAATAGTGATTTATTTATTTCTAAGTGGAAAAATCCCTTTTTGTGATCGGTGGGTGCTGTTTAACCCTTAACCGTTGTTTGGGTCCTTTTGGACCCATGCGGAGAGCTCGGCTGTCACACATCTTTACTTTTTGACGCGGAGCTCGAAACTGCGAGTAGCTACCAGAAAATTCGGCCACAACAGCAAGAGAGACAATAGTTTAAGGTCACGGGGTCAATGGCCTACGGAAGCCGATGCGGGGCGGGCTACGACCGCTTTTCCGCCCACTCCCGGCGCGCAAATATGCCCCGATCGGAGCACAACGGTAAAGGTTTAACCTCTGATTGCCTCTTACATAACATCAAAATAACACAAACCTTCTCACGGCACCCTCCTAATTTAACTGACTTTAATAATTTAACCAAAGGATACTCTTCTAAAAATATACCTCATATCTTGAAGATATCCTCTTTCTTTGCTCCTGTTTCAGAACTGCTCAAGATTACCTTAAAATGATTCCAAAAAACAGGTCATGATAAAATGTGCACATCCAAAATCTCATCTACGATTTAATTAATAGATACCAAGGGAATATGTAAAACCGATTCCAATTTCAAGAAAAAAGAGCAATGCTGGTTTCAATATCTATGCTGTCTATGCTGTCTGCTCGTAACAATCAGAATTTGTAGCATCCTTATCTGAGCAAACAAAATTTCTTCAATCTTCATCATGAAATACTGCTGGAGGATGTAATAAGCAAATGTCTGAGAGACTTTCTGAACCAAAACTTCCGAGCTTCGATGTGAGGAAAATGTACTCAGCAAATGTATTCGTTACATATTCACAATCCCTAAAAGGGCGCTCAACAGCTTCACTTGACTTATGATGCCTGTTCAAATGAGTGATCAAATTGTTACAGGTAGGTGACACAAAGAAAAATTGAAAGTCTGCTCAATGTTACGATGTCTTTTAAAGGAATGATCTTTTGCCAAGAGAGTTATACCACCAATAGTTTTGGAAGCTATTACGCAATGTTGATTCAAACAAATGCCTCTGCTATGGTGGGCATGTTGCAATCGGTAATGCCTGAGTAACAATTCCCTTTTGTCGCAATCAAAACCACAGAACTTGCATTTCCAGACATCCATACTCCTGCATTACTGGTACTGCTCACAGAAGAAGTTTGCTCCACATGTAAATTTTAGGTGGGCTCATTTTTTTTTTTTTTTTTTTTTGAAATAAGGATGGCGTTTTGAATGAAAGCCACCTGATTAAAAATGTCTGGGCCTAGACAAACTTAAGAAAATTGCTATTCATCTACTATTCATTGACTCGGCAGCAGAGAATTAACTTTTTGCACATTATTTTAGTTTCAGACCACTACAGTAGATACTATAAATTGAAGTAAGTTAGGCCGAAATAATTGGCCTAGGCCTACATTCGGACTTTTTCCAGGGATTGCATTGAGGCTATTGAGTAACACTAGTATAGGGGCCTAGGCCTAGTGCCGCTATGTGCTCAGAGTTGGCCGGGAAATACCGAGATGGTATTTGCCGCTCAGTATTCACTGTAAAAAAATTCTCTGTTGGAAAACAGAAAATGTACTGTCAATCGGTTACTAGCACAAAATCTGTTGGTGAACAGAAAATCTCTGTTACTTTTAACAGAACTTTTCTGTAACATAAGGTGTTCTGTCCATCACTTGCTAGCACAAAGTATTGTCGGCAGACAGAAATTGTGTGTAACCAAACAGAGCTACTCTGTACTGCTTTCACCACAATATCTGTTGGGACACAGAAAATTGACTGCCAATTTGTTACTAGAACAAAGTCTGTTGGTGAACAGAAAATTTCTGTTACTTTTGACAGACGTATTCTGTTACATAACAATTCTGTCCATATCATTTGCTTACACAAACTACTGTCGGTAGACAGAAACTGTGTGCAAAGAGATTTTCTTTTTTCCGTCAATCCACTGCAACTTCTTGCCATCTGCTGTGAAAAACTCATCAAAGTCCCTTCTTAATCTGCCTTTTTTGCGCAACTACAACAGCTACTGCGTTTCACTGCAGTTGTACTACAGAACCGACTATATTATCAAGCTGAAACATTCCTCCGAATATATTAATTACTGTCCTATGAATCTTTTCTGGCTGGTGATATGCATAAGAGAGGCTTTTTGCACATGTTGCTGTAGTGTTTTTGCATCTTAAAAAAGGCATATTGCAACAAACCGAGATAATTCTGCCCATGAGTCAAGTTAATATACGGGTAGCTGTTGGAAAATTACATATAATGAATAAAATTCAATTAAACGAGAACAAAACACACAAAAGTCTTTTATTTGAAATCCTTACAACACGATTTATTACTGGAAAATTTTTGAAGCAAATAATTGAAATTACATTTCCTTTATGATTCCTGCAAATGAAATGAAAATTCTCAAAAGTGCAAGGTAGATGATTTGACACCATGCATAACTTTCAAAATCACAACAATCATGTGGACAAAACTAAGGAGAGACAACTAAGGTTCTAATCTCTAGTGAACTTACTAAAGAAAGAAATGCTAAGTAGTAAACAATTAACAAACAACTACAGGTTAGCATATTAAAATGAAATTTGACTTAATTTTCAAAACAAAATGTTATTCGCACAGATCAATGTTTTGTAGCAATTCATTATAATAACGTTAGTAGCTTACGTACCCGCCTCACCAGATGTAATGTTTGCCGTTATTACCTCTTAACTGTGAAATAAGTGGAAAATAACATTACATGACCTCAGAGATACTGAAGATCATTCTGAAGTCTAGTTTATCCTTTGCTTACATGTTGCGGGAAGTTAATGGGCACAATTTAGCCAAAGTTCCTCGCCAGCCATTTTCACAGAGCTTGCTCGGTTACTGAGTTTGGAACGATATAATAGACAAGTTTGCTAAAATCCCACTTTTTAAGACAATGCCTAGGGTAACTAAAGTTTGTGATTATTCAAAACATGATAAGATGTAAACCTTCAGGGTCTTTTCATAACCTATAATCAAATGAAATACTAATAAAATATCATAATTAACATTTGGCTACTGTTATCTGTCATTGTTATAAGACCATTATAAAGACTGAAAAGTAAAGCAGCAACACAGTGTATTTCCAAAATCACAGTCTTTAAAGATGATTTGAAAATAGATCAAAAACACGTAATGGAATTATCAGTCCAACCATCACCGTGGATAAAGAAGAATGTACAGTTTCCAGACCATCAGATACAATACCTTGACATGGTAAATTTAAACGTAATAAAACAGAATCACGTGAAAAGAATTTTCACAGAAATACTCTTTGGCTACTGGTAAAGTGTAAAGCTTTGAGATTCCAAATTTCACAGTTCAAAGACGCCATTCAATGTCCTTGACCTTTACCACCAGTTTTTCGATTCCTCCAGACTGTCACTTTCTTTCACTGTTTGTGTCCCTCTATTGTTAGCAAATAACCTGTTGAAAACAAAACAAAAGAAAAAGTGTAATTTTGTATGTGAGTCCTACGTAACAAGAAGAAGACTGCCAAAATTCTGGAAACAAGACAATTGTAACTTCTTCACGTTCTGTAATGATATGAGTTGCATCTAACAAGTTTGAACTTAAACAGATCATTGCATGCCCCAACAAATGTACACCTTCACATGAAAACTACTTAATGTTTTGATGTGATTAATCCCCACAAACTTTCAAGAGATTAAAAAGAGTTGCCAAAACCTACAGGGAGGTACCACAACAGTCATGATGCAGGGAAAAAATTATGACCTGTTGAATGCAGGTAAAAAGCCATGTTGAATATGATCAGAAAATAGCCGTCTTTTACACGAGTGGTTTATAAAACATTTTTTGTGGAGGAGGGACAGCTATACCACTCCCTCTCCATAGCCACAGTGATAATGACACACTTCTCAAACATGTTGGAAACGTTATACATAACTGTATAAGTTTTTTCTCCCACTATGGATTGAGACTATCCACACTAAAAATCAGTAGACTCAAACTTGAATGTCTCAATCTATGTCTGATCATGGGGCTATTATATAACATCTCCATGGTCTAAGAAAGATCTGATGAATAGTGCTATAAGAAGACAACAATGTTTTAGCATGTAATCCTTTGAACAAGGTGAAACATAATTAAGTTTCAGTCTAGCCTCTAAACTAAAAGGAAAGAAGACTGCCGTGAATATTTCACATGTATAACTTATCATAAGCTATATAACACTCTTAAAACACTGGGGTTAAACTTAATAATGAATTACTCAACATAATCATGGTTAAATCTTAATGAAAATCCTGGTTAAACTTACACAAAAAATGGTTTGAGTTACTGGGATTTGAGTGTGTTTAACTAAGAAACTAAACCCCGAAATACAATGTATCAGTCATTTTTTCACAAATGATAAAACTAACTTTTACCTTAGTAACTCAGGCACAAGTATTCCACATTCTTCAAAAACAGCTTGCTGAACTCGCATGCCTTCTGGAAAAGAATTACACACAAATTCATTAATGCATGTTAAAAGAAAAAATTTGTATTCATTCAT
The DNA here is from genome assembly GCA_037179385.1 of Holothuria scabra. Lineage (NCBI taxonomy): Eukaryota > Metazoa > Echinodermata > Holothuroidea > Aspidochirotida > Holothuriidae > Holothuria > Holothuria scabra. The sequence continues at coordinate 53,443,751 of CM074184.1, forward strand.
AATATACTACTAAATGAGTTTCAAAGTAGTGAACTGCTGTTTAAACTCCTAGAAGCTCCACAGATGGCAATGATAACGACCAGTGTTTACCTCGTTTACAACTTCTCTTTGAAAATTCATGCCATCTAGCAATGCCGTTGTTTTGCTGCTGATTTAGATTTTACTACTCATACCACTGTTTACACAAAGTATCCCATAGTATACATTAAGGATTGAGCTACTTCATTATTGATGAAATTCCAGTAAGATTCAAAAGGGTTTGATGTTTTGTCCTTTTTGTTGTAAAGGACTAAATGCACAATTCCTTTCGGATGGGATGCTGTCTATGGTTTAAATGTTTTGTCACTCTACATGTGTGAAAAAAAAAACTTCTCATAGTTTCAACGTCTCATTCTGATAAATCGAAATAAAGCATATACAGGAGGAAGCAGCTCTTCCTGTCCTGTATGAATACCAACAAATGTAGTATGAGATTCAAGTGTTCCTAGCAAAAACTTCCAGTTTAACCTGTATCGTTACCTTACACCTCAACTTAGTTCAAAGGGAGATCTTTTATAAATTTACTTCACAATTTTTCGAAAAGTATAACTTCCTAATGGGATATATCCTTTGTCTGCTTCCATTAAATTTGATCAATTTCATCATTTATACAACCCTGTTATTTGCCTTGCTTGAAATTTGTGTGTGACGTACACAGTCACGACATCACTTCACTTGTCTCCGCAGAAAATTATATTTTGTTAAAGATTCCAGAAAAAATAGCAATCCGCATGAGTATTATCTTTTCCCCAATCACAAAAATGCACCTTATTGCAGATGATCCAAACCTCCATCTGAAACCTGTAACAAAGAATATCACTTCAAAAGATGTACAAGTACCAGAATGACGAAGGGTTAAATGAAATGTATGAAACAAAACATCCTGTTGTAAGGATATTTCATGTTTTCAATTGCATTAAACTACCCTTGTTCTTGGCATTAGTGTCTTGAAACTTCCCATTATCATCAGGGTACTACTGCAATATATTCAGATTTTCAAAAGATGAGAAATTCCTCTGACACAGTGCCATCTTCCAAATGTAATGACCCCTCTATACAGGCCAAGTGTTCTACTGACTTAAAAAAGAAAGAAAAAGTAGCATTATAATAAGTATTTGGTGAATAACTCTTAAAATGAGAGTATGAACTGGATCACAGATAAGGTAGTCCATCTTGCCCTATGAATTGGTTGGATATCATTAAAAACATAAAACATTTAAAAAGACCATCACACCACATGCAAGGTGTGTAACTTAGTGTTTACGCCAGAGAGGGGTAAGGGGTTTGTTCTTGTCCTCCCCCTCCCAGATGGTGGGTAACCCCTTTTTGTTTCCATAGAAATAAAAAAATTGTCAATATCTTGGTTTCTAATTGAAGAAGGATACTTTTGCAGCAATGCTTGAAGTTGCACATATAAATTGCCTTATAAACCCTTCAAATTACACCTAACAGGGGCCTGGAACCAAGTTTTTGTCCCCCTGAACTCACTGGTAAATTAAGCCTATGACACCATCAATTTGAAACTGGGATTTAGCAAAAATAATACCCCCCCCCCCTCTCTCTTTTCCTCTTTGTAGAATCCCTGCTTCTGTATTTCTGTTAAACTTGCAGTCTTGAATAATTTTCCTCAAGGTGAAAAAACCTGTTCATATTTTTCTGTTGCTAAAATTTCAAATTTTGAGTGAATTGATTAATCTATGTTGAATTAATATATCAGACATTTTCCCAAATCCAATTTGTTTTTCATCTTCACACATTATTTTCAAAGCTTACATCCAATAAATTTAAATCCCAAGCTTTCAAAGAAATTATTTCGTACTCCTCTTAATTACTAGTGCTTGCATGTGTCGGAGCCAGACTACATTTATTCTGGTAGTATGGTTTTGTGGTGACTGAAAGTTTGAACAAGCCCTAATTATCTGTATGAATTAGTAATCAAATTTTGCACAACCACGTTTTGCTGAAAAGAATCAGTCAGGATTAGATTAAGCATATCTATAGGTCTCAGTTAAGTCTTTTCCTCCATTTTCATTTATTTCAATCAAGCAACCCCTCTGTTCTTGCAAAACTACACCAATAAAAACACAAAAAACTAAAAACAATACATAAATTCGAGAGGGTATTAACAAACTTAGGAACATACCATACCTTTGTTTCAGATGCAGAAACAACTTTCCTTAGTTTTCTGTCCCAATTCCAATTTTTTGTTTTGTTCTTTTGTAACTTCCATGACAGGCTGTGGTCAAGTAAGACATTAAAGCAACCTGTGATGTAAATAAGTGATTTTAATTAAGTATTTAAATCTTTCCAAAATTTCTTAACAATTTGAAAAACATTCCCGCGCCTCCTCTAAACAACAAACACCAAGGTTTATTTAAAGATGGACTTAAGTGCAAAACAGCAACTGATGAAGAACCTCCTTGGTTGTCACAAATTAAAAAAAAATCTAGTGTCACATAAGACTTTAAACTATGGACCAACCTTCAACTGGTCAACTTATTTACTGAACTCTACATTAACCTCTGTTACTTACTGTAGAATATTGTAACTTTATTCTCAAACTAATTTCATTTGATCTCTCCTAGCTCAGCCACTGACACTGACACAGGCAGTATGTGTACAGGTTCTAATCCACCATTTTCATCTCAATTAGGGGGCACAAGCATGTGCCCTTTTGCTACCCGCCCCCTCCCATATGCCTGTGGTCATGGTGAACTGCAATATAGGCCTAGCAAAGCTTTTAATAGCCTGACTCTTAAAGGGCCAAACCTCTAACCCCAAACTACAATTTTGGTACGGGAGTACCAAAATTCTCAACTGGCTCAGCTCTTTGATTGACAGTTAATTCAAACAAGGCAGAGTACCAAAGCTTATATTACACAGCATGAACGTTATTTAGAGTGTTTTAATTATATAAATTGAGTTTTTCTACTCACCTTGAAGCAATAAACTGAGGTTGTATCTGGATGAGGATAAATTTCAGACAATTGTGGAGGGAGGGGCTTAACTTAAGAAGAAGTTTAGGAGAATTGATACCGTTTGGGGTGAGAGAACTGGGCCTTTAAGGGAATATATTCACAACCTTCATGCTCAAATTTCGCATTAAAATTCCTATAGTAACTACACAAATTACCAAATTAATTAAGAGTTCAAAATAGGCCTACTTAATTGTTTCTTAATCACTCCACCTGTAAGGCAACAGCACCAAATAAAAAAATATGCCTAAAGTCACGGATTAGTTTTTGCTACATCTCATTGGTCTAATGGACCGCACACGACAACTCTAAGCCAATCAAAAATCCGCTTAAAACACGATGACGTAACTGAACAGTAAATTAGATTCGTAAACTTTCATGACGCTACTATACGTATAACCCTGTTGCATGATCATGTAAATTACCCCCCTCCATTCATGTGCAATAATCGATAAGAAAAATAATTAACAAACTTGTTATGTTTATCTTGTTTAATGTTTAAAAATAGTTAAAACTATGGACAAAGTACGAGAGCTTGGATGCTTACGCAAAGGTTTTGAGCAACAACCCTGCGTTTTGCGAGGCGATTCTACCAATTATGAGCAGCGCACACAAATAACCTAAGTTAGACACGTTAGGCTCTTACTTCAAGATTACATTAGGATTGCCTCTGGATCTACAGAAGGCCGCCGGCACTTTTCATTTGAAATAACATTTTGAAACGTAAATTAGTTTGAAGGATACGTAGTTAATACATTAAATTGACTTACCATGAACTTCTGCAGCACAATGTATGCTAATGAAACTCCGGTACCTTTACAATTGCAGCGAAATGATAGATGTAGGATGCACGGTGAGTGAGAAAGCGGAGTAACGTTAGAGGTTTACTGCATGCATGCTGGGAGCAAGAACACTTTCGGATATCGGAATCAAAATCTTACACTTTAAATCCCACAGAATGACGTCTTATGTCGAAAATCATAAATAATTATTAGTTTTAATTATTACTTTGTACGACATACACATTTCATAACAGTTTTTGCCGCGAACTTTTCCACTGAAAAGATCGAGCATTGCACGAGGTGCGTTTCAACAGACTCTCTTCTGTTCAACATGGGTTACGGGCAAAATCTGTAATATTTTACAGAAATTGTGCTGTTGACGAACAGAAATTTTTACAGTGTTTCCAAGTATTCTCCGTATGGAGAAATATTATCCACAAGTGGGCAATATGAGAAATACTGGGAATGTTGCTACTATTCCTTAGGCCGGCCCTAGGCTACAGTGTAACATAACAAGTCTTCTTACTTTATTTTTCAGTACTCAGTAGGGGTAAAGTTGCCCTTTTTTGTTTTGGTTGTATTGCCCCTGTTGGCTCCTTTTAATTGTTACTATACGCTGTGCGATGGATCTCTTGGCCTTTTGCGGTTTTTTTTTTTTTTTTTTTTTTACTGAAGACTGAAGTGGGTATAGTGGTAGGTCCCTACGTGCAACGTTGGTTACAGGCGACATTGTGCTACGGTTATTCCGCACATTTCAGTACACACACCAAAGCGGTAGGCCTACGCATAAGTTGTAGCCTAACGTTATATACTTAGATATTTTGTTTATGCTACATCGCGGTTTAAGAAATTAAACTCTGACTTTGGTGAAAAAGAATAAAAGAAAAAATTTGTAGTGTTTCGAATAAACGCTCACCTGATTTAAGCGTCTGGATGACTTTAAAAATTGCTGATATTCATCTATTGTTCATCGGCCGATTTCACCGGAGCAAAATTTTCGTCTGTCTGGAGCGAATATATGTAAGGTGTGTGTGACCTTTGCTCTTTACAGCTAATCTAACCTATCCAGTCGTTTAGATGTGTTAATTTTACATTAACCTCTCGTTAATGAGTCACTTAGCATAAATTAAGTTTATTGTACTTTCCATGCATCAACTAGCTTATTTGGATTGAAACCAACAGGAATTCAGTTTCTAAGTAAAAACAACACTTTGTGAATAAGTTATAGTTACTAGAACCTGAAGGTGGGTTTTTGCAGTGTAGGTACGTCTAATTCCTTCATCCATGTGCTTCAACAAACTCGTAGTATACGTACCGGAGGTCGCACTTCGGAATCTTGAAACATAGCTCATGTGACACATTGAATATTCGGTTTAAGCGGTTTAAGCAGCTCATAATGATTTCTCTGTCCCCAACTTAAGACAAACGTGAGTTAAGCTTACTGTTGATGTTTTAGTTTTATCGCCCTGCAAATGCAAAATTGTTATCAGCAGCTATTTTCTCGACCAGTGCACCTACAAATTTTCCTAGTAGTCAAAGGCAATCGTTTACTAATCTCAATCCTTGGAAAAGTAAAGATTGATACATCTGTTAAAGTAAGGGTTATTAAGACAATAGCAACAAAATGAAGAATGGCTAAATCTTTTCAAAATAAGTTTTTACTGCTTGATTCTTCATACTTCTTTTCGTTTTAGACCACTACTTTAAAAGCTGAAATCAAATTAATATTTATTCATATGCGATCTACCTTCAAAATATGTTATCCTCTGCTGCAAGACTGCTGCTTACACAAGCCTGGAAATGCCTTTCCGGCTATCTTAGGGGTCGCGATGTTCAAAATTTTCTGTACGCTTCGCGCGAATCAATGATTGCGATCCCCCTTAGGTAGTGGTTTTGGCCATATCACACAACGCACGAAATGCCCCTGCGCCTGGGAAAAATCGTTCCACCGTTCTCAAGACCACTGACCTAGAACTTCTGTGCACTTTCCTTTGGCTAACTTAGCCATGATAGTTGTTTGTATGTTCGTGTGTTGGAACAAAGAAGCAAAAGCAATGCACTAAACGAAACGAAGAATGCTTCAGATGTATCAACATAGTACTATACTAAATTCTGGGATCTTTTTCAAATCATTTTTTTTTCTCAAATGCATGGAGGACACCACTTGACCTCATACCCCTTCCCGCAAACGGCACTTACTCAACTTGAACTTTCCTTCCCTTCATTGAAACCTCCTGGATGTACTCTAACAGAAGTATTTTATTTATGGTGAAGTTCACTCCACGAAAAGTCGAATTCACTTCAAAAGGGCTAGGTTTCACTCCTAATGGAGAGTCTACCTTGACCAAACTTTAAAAGAGTGATCCCCGCAGGAACTCGTTTACAGTTGGGACGCAGACCTCACATTTGTGACCATTATTGGTCAATCTTTACACTCTCAGCACTCTCGGTGACATGCATTCTGTGAGACCTTACTCGAGCTAGCCTACGCAGAGCAAAAGAGGACACTCGTTTAAAATGACAATAATTCTTATTCAAGGTGTTGTGTTGTTGAGTATTTTGGGGGAATTGAAGAAAAATGGAAAGTTAGATATTCAAAAGAAACTCCTTTTAGTAGAAAGCGATTGTCAGGGAGTGAACTTTGGCTAGAGTCTTCGTCATAAGCTATCCGAGAACACCGAGGAGCGAAAGCTCACTTGCAAAATTTAAAACTGCACATTTTTCGTCTACAAGGTGAGAATGTGTTGGAATATCATTTAAAAGAGAGATTACAAATAATATTTACAAAATAAAGTGGTACCTTTGTTGTTATACTTTCATATTCACTAAAAATGCTATAAAGAACTCTTTTTCTTTGTTCTGCTTCGTCTATTCATTATATGTGTATACTTTCGCATCACTTTCGTATGTGCACGCCCGATGCATGGCATGCATGCGTTGGATCTTGTACAGCGGTGCTGCAATATACCAGGTACCATCATGCTTTGCGTTTCAAGCTGTTGACTTAAAACATGTGTACCGCACCAGAATCGTAGCAAAAACGAAGCGGGATTGACCGTCTTCCGGGAAGTTGAAATAATTCATCAACGAACCTATGTAGGTAAGTATATTTTCTAAAACTTGTCAGCATTTGGTGTTTTTATGAACTTCGTGGATGATTTTGGGACGAATTTGTGACCATTAGCCCAACAATCAGCCTGGGTGACCTAAAATCTCCCGGTGATTCTTGTGCCTCTTGGCCGATAACTTCGCCTGAAATTGGTTGTACGATAACTTGCGAAGTTAGTCTGGTAAGTATCATAGTATTTATCCAAATTGGAATTATACAGAATAAATAAGCCACTTTTTTTTTTCAAGTGAAGGTTTCCATTAGCGGCTAAAATTCAAAATTGTGTGACGTCATCAGAGCTTAATATATTTCGGTGACCCCGAAGTTCATTTCCGAACTGTTAAAGATTGACTTTTCACCCTCCGTGGAAAAGTTCACTATACACGGAGTGAACTAACACTGTACTGGAATGAATTCATACTTTTCACTCAATGAAGGAGTGAAATTCATTCCTTTGTCTCTATAGTGTAAAGGCAATTAAAGTTACACATATTTGTGACTGAAAATTCTGCAAAATAAAGCAAAGAAAAGCCCGTTTGAACAAGACGGTTTGTACTTGCAGGCTGATTTGTACTGATCGAAGCTACTGAAAATGGTATGAAACGAAACGAAAAAGCCCAATATTGCGCCACTTGATTCCAAGCCTCGATCGAATAAATATTATAAGTGCTGTACAAAAATGGGCAAACGGCCTACCATGCTCACCATCTCAAAGAAAATTGTTCTGCCGCCAACACAACTTTCACCGCTGTGTCAGGAACGTACCTTTCACGCAGGCAACAGATGGCTGTAATATGTTTTTACCTCAGATTCGGGCATCTGCACATGCGCAGATTAAGCGGAGACGTGCCAGCATACTTTTAGCGGTTGACAAGTGTGTTAAACAAGCGGGGATTTTCGATGCCGTGGTCGCGGAGTACTAGCATTAGTCTGCGTAGCGGCTTTCAAGTCTGGGACTATTTTGTGAGTGATCAAATCAAGTATATAAAGAAAGTCAATAGAACTACGGAACGACTTATCGTCCTTCGAAAGGAAGACTTCCTACTTGCTTCAAATAGGCTGATTATTTTATTGGAACACCGTCAAGTCGGTGAAATCGGGGAAGTAGTCGAAATTTCCACTTCATGAAAAAGTCAAAATAACTGCGTGGCAAATGGAATGCTGTATAATGTTAGTATTGTTCGTGTGTAAATAAAAAGAGAGGCATCAAACTGACGATATTCATACGCCAAGCCAAGAAAGAAGGCACGAGTTCATTTAAGAAACTGATCAAATCCAATAATCGAAGCTGTAGGCTTCGATTAATTATTTCCGTTCTCGAGATCCACCTCAGATTCCGACTTTCTGTTTGGAAGCTATGGACCAAACCGTCCAGCGCTAGTGTATTGTGACTGTACATAGTCAGCCGTTAGAGTTGGTCCATTAGCCTTAAATCGACTCCATTTATTTTCTAAATTTAATTTCAAATCCTCATATACAGTGAAATTGAGGGGAATCAAGAGGCGTTTCAGTGTGCAACCATCCATGATACAGGTAGGGACACTGAAAGATAGACCTCGCTATTGCCGACTAAAATTAGACCATCACATTGCCTGTCCGGATTCGTTTATACAACAACAGCATTGTAAACTTTTGTTAGAAATTTAATTTTGGAGAGTAAGGAAGATATTTTGGGCTCATCAAGAACCCTTTGCTAGATTGAGCTCGTGTGAACGAGCACCGGTACGCTTCGCCTTCCCTTTTCGACTAGTGCTCAGAACTTCACGAGGTAAGCGTGTACTAACCCTCCCAATCCTGCTCCCGGGACGTCCCCATACGAGGGAGGTGGGCGTATCCTCAGTCTTTAGCTACTTTCTCAAAGGATGGGTGCGGCAGAGGCCACTTGTTCTGCCCCACTGCTCAACAGCTTCACGGAGCACGCAGACAATTTCCTCAATCGGACAACATCCTAAAAAGGAACAATTCGTAAATGGACAACCAAATACCCAATTCTGTATTTCACAGGTGGTTCCACCTGGATTTGTCCCAGGGACTTTTAGCTTTCAAGGCACTTTAGTCAATCACAGAGCCAACTCCACCCAACACGGAAAGGATAATTAGGCGAAAAGGGGAATTGGGGGGCAGTTCCAGTAGACTTACTAATGTTCGGACACTGTGAAATTCCGACAATCCAACCACTCGAACAAATTTTCGTCATATTGAACGATTCCAATCCAGAGATATTCGAACCACGTTCCAGCTCTCCAAGTGTCCGTTTCCTTGATATGCATCGCTGTATCCTGACATAAAAATGAAACTGTGAGATGACAGTGTAAAACTTCAACACTAAATCCAATTAAAATCTTAACACAAATTGCTTTCCCACCAAAAGGTGAGAAAAATCATTCTTAATTCAATAAATTACCTTCCCACCAAAAGGTAGAAAAACCATTTTTATTTCACAAAACGTTTGGAAAAAGCCTTTACCCGTGGTCCGGGAGGTGCTCCATTTAAAAATGTACACACCGACGGAAGGCTTCCTCTCCCGTCAGGGAGATGATCCAATTTCCTAAGGAAGAGCCTTTATCTGTACAGTAAAAGGTATAACCCGATTAACTTCAGGCACCACCTCCCTCCCCTACCATGACCTTCTTGATTTTGCTTATAAGATAACCATATTCTTCACGGCAACTTTCACAATTCCCAAGTCTTGATTTGGGGCATATTGATCTTCAACATTGCTGACTTAGTCCAATTTTTCAATTCCTCCCTGCAAAAAAAGCCTTTTTGCAAGTTTTCTGTCACAAAAGTCCCTCAGATACTAAGGCGCACGAAGGCAATCTGCCATCAAATTCCTCACACTTTAAAAGTCGTAAAGAATTGTGGGAAACAATCCAGCAGTCACTTGAGTTTTAAAAATTACTTGATATGATTTTAAAACCATTTTTTTTCTTTCAAATTTTCTGTAACAAAATTCCTTCAGTTTACTTAGGCGTTCGAGGGCAGTCTGCCTCAAAATGTCGAATTTCCCGAAAGATTAAAAGGTACTATACATGTTCATTTTAATGAAAAATGGAAAGGTAATATTATAATTTAGCGACATCTTCGGAAAGCCTATGACTTAAACACATACCGTATACTGGGACAAAATTTATTAATTTCAAAATATGCAGAGGAACATGTTCTTTCAAGTAAAAACTTATAGCGTTCCGAAAGAGACAAGTTTTTAGAGTGATGTAATTTTTTCTTGAGATTTGATGCACCATGAGAAATCTGTGATGTCATTGAAGCACATTAATTTGACTTTGAATTTAATTTCTTTATCATTTTGATGCCGCTGAGGGCAATACTAAGCAACATTGCTGATTGTACTCCAACAAATGGTGAAATGTAATGCTAGATCTACAGGGAAAAATATTCAAACTTTCCAACATATTAAAATTTTAAGGAAAAACAGAACATTCCATTATTTTTTAAAAAGGAATCTTGGGCAATCTTTAAAGTGAGATAGGAAAAGGATATGCAGACAGGGTTTAAACGATATGGTGTGAACACTTTTTGTCGGTTCTACAAGATATAGGTGAAAAGCCACCTAGATATGCCTTTAAAAGAAACAATGAGTTCTAAACCTGTTTTTGAAATAATGCCCAATGGCCTGTTATCTAAATTCTTTCAAAACTTTGCCTGAAAAAAACGCTTTGTTCAAATGATGGTTTTCAAAATTAGAAATGGTAACAAAGGTCTAGGCCACATTCGGACGGTTTATGAATTTTTTCCTCATTCCACTTCACACTGTATCCTTCCAAAAATTTTTGCCAAAGTAGGAAAATATTAGGGCAAAGTTTGAAAAGGGGGTCTGGAATTCAGGGGAATATGGTGCCCAATGGTCGAAATTAAGCAACGATAATGAAAATCGACCAGGCCTGTTTTACATAAAATGATATATAATAGTGTGAGAATGTTGCCCCATAAGTCTGATTGAAAATTCATCTGTACCCACCTTGTAACGTGACATATTTTCAAAGATGTGATTTCTTTTTCAGTCGGGAGTGGGGGTAGTCATATAGAACATTTCATTAATTCAGTGGACCTAATGGTGGTATTATTTTTTATTTGATAATTTTTTGATCAGTAAGCAGTTTGTTTTGTTACAAGTCTGAGAAATGCGATTTACGGCTGATTGATTGATTCGAGTTTTTGATTCCTTCACGTAGTCAGAGGAATGTTTGCGATGTTGAATGTGTGTGCATGTGTGCGTGTGTGTATGTGAAGCTTTTCTCTAACTTTTCTCTAGAAAGTCTCATGAACGATTTCAAATCCGTTCTGTAGGATGACTTAATTGGTAATAGAAGTTTGCTCACAGAACGATGTGACATTAAGCAAAGATTAAAAAACTAGTTGGAAGTTGGCGATTGAGCGAAGCTGTTTCCGATAGACGGTAAGTGTGCCAGATAGCCACAATAGGATATTATAACACTAAGACGCCCAGGTTGTGATTGTAATGTGAGCTGTGATTGAAGTGCTTTTACTTACCACTGTAACGTGTTGTCATGTAGCGCCGCCATTCTTGGGCGTCTCCGAAAGTCAAGCCTGTTAATACATACTAAACGAAGAAACAAGTCGCCGTTTTCTTCATCTTATTTGTGATCACATCCGTTTAGAGATAGAAACGAAACATGGTGTCAGAAGTAAAGATCTTATACAATGGTTTGGTAAAATTTTCCGAACATTACGAACCCTGATTACGACGATATTTAGCGATCGCCATTTTCAAGCTATTAGCCACCTTCGCAGATCAACGTTAGTGTCGTTATATACCAAATGTTGCTGTATCATGCATGTGCGGCTGAATTGCTATATCGATCGCTGCGTGCAGAACTCGGTACTCGGAGTCCATAGTAATCAGTACCCTTGCCTGGTATGAAGCCAATGTTTAGAATATTCATGTGTATTCTAAACATCTTTATTACCCTTACCTGTGTTACGGTAACCTTCAAACCGTAATTAAGAGTGAATTAAGCCGGTTGCAACGCACTCCATGCATTTAGTCACTTCGAGTACATAATGGACCCATTGTATGTTGTCGAGCACATGTCTAACGTTACAGTCATCGATCATCGTATTGAATATTGTACAGTAAAATTGTAATTATCATAATCTGTGCATACTGTATTTATCTTGCTCATGTTTCGACATTGTTCATTAAGGTTTTTTTACTTGCGTGTGTTTCAGCAAAGGGTCAGTTGGAAGCTACCTATCATGAGTAGGCCAACTTCTCAAAATTTTCCGATTCCATGACCCCAAAATCTAAACCTCCGAGGCAATTTGTAGAACTGGGAACTCTTCAAACAGTTGTGGGACAGTTATGAAATTGTTACAGACATAGTGTCAAAAGACGAAAAAATTAGAATACCCACCTTCATCACGGCCTTAGGACCAGAAGCGTTGGAAGTCCACAATACCCTCCCATTTCAAAATAAGGCAGAAAGGAAAAATATAGCCAGAATCCTAGAACTGTGTGGGACGTACTGAATCGGTAAAACGAATGTTATTTATGAGAGGTACACGTTTAATAATTGTGCACAGGGTCAGAGTGAGCCGTTTAGTGAAAATGTTGTTAAACTTCGTACACTTTCATCGACATGTAAATTTGGAGGTCTAAAAGACGAAATGATTCGGGATAGAATTGTTTGTCGAATTAGGGATACTACTACTAGAAAGAAACTGCTTCAAACCACCGGGTTAGATTTAACCAAATGTATAGACATCTGTAAAGCAGCCGAGACAACGTCTGCTCACATCAAAAATATGACAGGTGATACTGAAAACTCTGTCAGGGTTGTGAAACACATGACTGATACTAAAGTAAAGTCATGTTTTACAAAAGATTGTAAATTTTGTGGCTGTGCCCACCCTCTTAAAAAGGAGGAATGTTTTGTTTATAGTAAGGTTTGTACTAGTTGTGGAAAGCTTAATCCTTTTGCGGCCAAATGCCGTTCAAAGAAACTTAAGAACGGGAAAGTCCACAAGGCAAACCAAAAGCCCAAATCAAGTAGGCAGTTAAATGTGGCCAGTGATCAAGAGTTGTCTAGTTCATCAGATGAATCGGTGTTATCAGTCACCCAGGAGAGTGACATTAACTATGTGTATTCTCGTAGTAATGAGAGCTAATATGAAACTAAAATATTTGTGACTATGGAGCTTTGTGGAGCACCAGTTAAATTACAGGTTGACTCTAGTGCTACTTTAATGTGTTGCCAGTGATACACATATTCAAGAGTCTAAAGAGAAACTTACAATGTATAGTAATGCTAGGTAACAACACAGATGTGTCAAATAATGAGGTTAAGGAATTAAAGCATACCGTTGGTCTGACTAAAGAAGATATAGATGATAAGTACAGTGATGTGTTTAAAGAATAAGCGCACATGCCAGGCAAGGTGCATCTAGAAACAGATCCCAGTGTGACCCCAGTCGTAATCCCTTTGCGTCGCATTCCAGTCGCAACTAAGCCGTAATTGAAGCAAGAACTTGCCCGCTTAGAAAAGCTTCATGTTTATCAAACAGGTGCACAAGCCAACAGATTGGGTTTCAGCCTTAGTGACAATTTCAAAACCAAGCGGCAAATTTAGAATGTGTATCCAACCCAAGCCGCTAAATCGAGCTTTGAAAAGGGAACACTACCTGCTCCATGTCACAGAGGATGTGTTAGCCGAGCTGGAAAAAGTTAAAGTCTTTAGCAAAGCAAACTGTGAGGAAGTCTTTTTACAATGCGAATTGGATATCGAATCTTCGTATTTAACCACTTTCTAAACCACTTGGGGTCGTTATCGCTACAAAAGACTCCCTTTTGTAATTAGTCCAGCACCGGAACTTTTTCAGCGTAAGTTAGACCAATGTCTTGAAGGTCTAACTGGAGTTTTCACAATTGCATATGACATTTTGATAACTGGAACCGGTAATACCATGGAAGAAGCGAATCTCAATCACGATGTTAACCTTCAAAATTTCCTACAGAGATGCCGTGAACACTCTATAACCTTGAACAAAGATAAGTTTGAGTTCAAATGTCATGATGTTGACTTCACAGGACACGTTCTTACCAGCAACGACTTAAAACCAGATCCTAAAAACGTCGAAGCCGTACAAAACATGCCCAGGCCACAAAAGGTTGGAGATGTACAAAGATATGTGGGCATGATAAAATACTTAGGGAAGTTCCTTCCAGCACTTTCAGACAAGAGTGAACCACTGCGTCGTCTCACTAACAAGGACACTAAGTGGTGTTGGTCCAAAGAACAGGAGGACTCATTTCAAATGGTGACCGCCACACCAGTTCTAAAGTACTTTGACCCAGAATGTCCTACAGAGGGTCAGGGTGATGCCTCAGACAAAGGCCTTGGATTCGCGCTGTTTCAAAATGATCACGCTGTCACATATGTAAGTAGAGCATTAACGCAAACAGGAAGAAATTATTCCCAGATCGAGAAAGAACTATTAGCCTTAGTCTTTGGCCTTGGAAGAAACCATCAGTATGTATATGGACGTAGAGTCATACTCTGGACTGATCATAAACCGTTAGTCCCAATCTCGAAGAAGCCATTGTCGGGCGACGATTACAACGATTGCTTTTGAGACTACTCCAGTACGATACTGAGATACGCTGTACCGAAATGTTACTTGCAGACACGCTGTCGAGAGCATATCTGAGTACAAGCGACAGATCAGCAATTGAGGAGGAAACTGAGAAAATTTATATGGTTAAATTTCTCCCAGTTTCTAGTTCCACTCTAAAAGCAATACAGCAAGCAACAGAAGAGGACAGTCCTCTTCAGTCAGTAAAACAATACATTATAAATGGCTGGCCAAACAACAAACATGAGCTGCAGCCACTGACTCATCCGTGTTTTAATATCAGAGACGAATTGTCAATACAAGACAATGTCCTGTTTAAAGGACAGCGTTGTATTACCGTATTCCTTCCAGCTTGAGAAACGACATAAAGGACGAGCTACATAGTGCTCATTCCGGCCTACAAAGCACCCTTCATCGTGCACGCTACAGTGTATATTGGCAAGGAATGTCAAAGGAGATCAAAGAACTGATCGAACTCTGTGAAGTCTGTAACACCTTTCAGACTGAACAGCAAAGGGAACCCCTAATATCTCATAACACACCAGACCGTCTGTGGGAAAAGATTGGAGTTGATATCTTCACCATCCACAACAAAGATTATCTCTGCACCGTTGATTATTATTCCAACTTATTTAAGGTAGATAACTTGTAATTCAAAAAGGATGCGCAATCAGTGATCAAACTTCTGAAGAAACACTTCTCTAACCATGGAATACCCGATAAAGTATTCTCAGGCAACAGACCACCTTTTAGCTCTCACAAATATGAAGACTTTGCTGCGGAATATAGCTTTGATCATACCACAAGCTCGCCACGCTTCCCACAAAGTAATGGGAAAGTAGAGAATGCAGTAAAGACTGCCAAAAGTCTTATAAAAAACAAGGAACAGAGCAAAGGGGACTTTTACCTAAATCTCCTAAACTGGAGAAAAACGCCCACAGAAGGTCTTTAGAGTAGTCCAGCACAGCGTCATTACGGAAGTCGTACGAAAACGCTTGTTCCTACGTCTAATGCTCTCCTTCATCCCAAAATAGTTAAGAAAGTAAAAGACAAGAAAAGCAAGCGAAAGAATAAGCAAGCGAAATATTACAACAGAGGAGCTAAAGAACTTAGCAAACTGCTAAGTGGAGATGTTGAAAGAGTAAAAAGCAACGAAAGACAACACCTTGAAAAAAGCTACAATCCTCGAGGAGACCAACATCAGATCTTACAAAGTCAAAACGCAGGACGGCAGCGATTACACCCGGAATCGCAAGGATCTTATCGCGACCAAAATAACAGAGCCCGTAGAGCATAGTAGTTTGCCAAGCGAAAATAAGGTAGAGGACTCTCAAGCAAGCGAAAGCGCCAGTGGTAGTCAAGCAACCGAGCAAAGCGAGTCTAAGAGTGAACCCCTTAAAAGAAGCGCCCGTATCAGGGAAAGAAAAACTCTTAACAAAAAGGACTTTCGGTCTGATGATTTCTACTATTACAAGGACCAATAAGTTTGTACATTGTAATTGCTAAGTTCATCTGTTAAGAAATGTGCTTACTCAAATCATTTTTGTTAGATTAAGTGTAAAGTATCATTCTCCCAAAAAAGGGAAAGGTGTAACGTGTTGTCATGTAGCGCCCCCATTCTTGGGCGTCTCCGAAAATCAAGCCTGTTAATACATACTGTAAGAAGTAACAAGTCGCCGTTTTCTTCATCTTTTTTGTGATCACATCCGTTTAGAGATAGAAACGAAACAACCACTTTCACACCAAAGAAAGACGGGAGTAGTGTAGTGTTAGTAAGTTAAAAATTTTCTCGCGTGAAAAATGTTCAGTTTGTGTGTTATGAAGACTTTGGAACGCTTTTATCACAATTCTAAACATTTTTGTGAATTAAAAGTTGTCGAGACCGCAAATATGCCCAGAAAAAGTGGTTATGTGTAAAATAAAACGTTAGCCCTGTGCCAGGCCTAGGCTAGGCCAAGCCATATACGTAGAGTGTAGCCTTGGCTTGCTCATGTTTGCAGAATGATGTAGGCCTACAAACGGTTGATCTAAAGAGGGGGGGGGGGGGCATTCGTGATAGAAGAAAGGTATAGTAAGTAATACCGTAATTTGTCACTACCATTATCTCGACTGTGGCTTTGGCTCGACTATAAACTAATGTTGAGAAAGGGATATCAGAACGTGGATGTCAGTTAATGGTTCCTTGGAATTTATTAGTTATATAGTAATAGGCCTTACCTGTGTCCATCATGTGGTGCTATGGTGGAAGGTAAGAGGGCGAACTATACCCTTAAGCGGCCATGATTTTTGCTTATGGTCATGCGACCACTTCTAGGTTGTCAACCTAGGAGGGGTGTAAGGGAAGGGGGTGGTATACTTAGTACACAGGTGGATGCAGGGCCTTTGCGTTTGAGAGTGGTTGTGCACAGGGTTAACATATTTCTGTTAGCAGAAAGTGAGACACTGGAATATTTGTATTGAAGATGAATATGGAAGATGGTTGTCCCTCCCCTCTTTGCCGAAAATTTCGACTTTGATATAAACCCCAGCTTAGAAGCAAAATGGTGCAATATCTAAAACAGATTTAACTTGTTCCAAGTTGTTTGCCCAATAGGCCAATGGGGACAATTTCAGGGCCTTGATGTTTTAAATGCAAAATGGGTTTGCACCAAATTTAATGCAAAGACAGAAGATCACAAAATCAATCGCCTGACATTGCGTCGTGCACCCTTGACTTTCAAGTAATACACACTCCATCTGATTGCGGCTCTGCACGCAGCGACAGATAAACCTAAAAAGTGAAACAATACTGGCAATCAGTGTTTACGCTAAGCTGCCATGACGCGATGTTGACGCAATGGCTTGTCAATTTGACGAACTGATATAAAAAGAGGGTTTAATTTTTTCCCACATTTGATTTGTGTACAGTTCCACATAATTGAAATTTCCAGTGAGTCAAATTTTCTATACTGAGTGTATTGACCCAAAGATAATTTCTAAAAGGAAACAGTGGTGACAATACTTAAATTGAGTCTACACCAACACGCCATATGGAAGTATCCATTCTCCAGCACTGTCTCATTCAGTTCTGTCAATGTGTTTCGTAAACACATTTACATATAAACGACAAGATGCAGTGGTTAAATGAAGAGTTATAAACAGGACACAATCACTGTTCAGTCGTGGATCCAAGGGAGGTTTACAGCTTCAGCCCCCCCCCCCCCCTTTTCGTCACATCAACGAATAACAAATACACTAAATATAAGCATGATGTTTATATATGTAAATATTCAAGGGGCTATTTCAGGCTCATCCTTTCCCTCACAACACAAATCCAAACACACGAACCTCTTACGATATTAAGCCCGGGTGAATACTAGGCTGTCTGCTTACTTTTCTGCCGCCTTGCCTTCTCCACAACAAGGAGCTGCAACTCCCTGGCCACAGCAACAAGATTTAAATAATGTGAATAGCTGTCGGCTGACAGGCCTATGTCGTCACGTTATGAGCGTTACCGACTGAACTACATGTTCACACAGTCGCACATCAGCCAATGTGTGCAATGTACCGTAGTGGCTCTGAACAGTCGGCAAGTTAAGTCTTGTCTCAGCTTCCAACGGTGGTTCAGTATGGTATAGAACAGGGCCGATTGTGCAAATTTTTGGACCAAATCATGTTGCTGTGGCCATCTGGGTGGCTCCAGTGGGGCAGATATAGGTGTATATTAGGTGGCGTCTTACCGTCACTCCTTGCTTAAATCCTTCCCCCGTTAGATTAACCGATGTGCCCAGACCCACATGCACACCTCTAGTATAGAGGGACAGCGATCAAAAACAATCACATGACTATGGGAGAAACACAAAACGCATCTTACAATTTCAAGTATGTTTCAAGTGTTAATTACAATGCGTCACGTAAGAATTGAAGCCCTTGAACAGTTTGATGCTGACAACGAAGAATTGGGCTGTACGTTGATTTTAATTTCTGTTTCAGCTAATCAGGCTGCTCAAACACATGGGATCCTTGTAAAGTTCGATGTAAAGGCTGAGTAGCCGGTATGTGATGCATTGCCATCCTCCCTTGAAGTTCAGAAGGGATTTTCGCCTGTCAATGAAGGTGCTCGAATTTATACTCATCATAGTCTAATGTCGCAATGTAGTCAAATAGTTTGTAGAATGCCCTTACCAGCTCATTTTCCAAAGATTAATATCTTTTCATTACCTTTTTATAACTTACTCATTTTTTATTGAAGTATTAATCTTATAGCAAACGAAAGTTCAAAAAAATGATTGCTTAGATTCTACTACAAGTCGGTGGAAAATGCCGTTTCCAGCGCTTTCTCAGTGATCGTGATTTTTCAAAAATTTTTGTACGCTCCACGCCAAGAGATAGTGGCGCTCCGCTTGGTCTTTCGGGCAGAATTAAAGATTCCATATGCGTAGGAAGCGGGAGGCTGGGGGCCACAGCCACCCCCCCCCCCAGTAAAAAATGACGGGCGGAAGCAAGCTTCCGTCCCCTTCTTCCCTGATCAGAAAACCCCTTTTTCATTTTCCAAATCTCAAAAAAAGCAAAATTTCTGGCGCCCTTCGCGCGCCGCAAAATGCAATAAGAAATGCATCATTCCTCTCTCATAATTTAGTTTGGTAAACTTTTCCGAGCTCTGTAAATGACAAAATCGGATGTTACCATATGTGACACCACATCATCAAGAGACACGTCGGGCAGCTATAATGCTATTTTTGTAAACTGTCTTTCTTAGAATTCCACATTTTCTTCCATGAAAGCTCTTGATTTTGAAATATTTTTTTCTTAAAAGGAGAGCAAAGTTTGGGAAACTTGAAATGTCATCGGAGAGTGTTAGTTCGTAGGCCTTAGATAACATTATGTAGCAGCAACAATTCAGTCGTCGTGCAATCGTTCTCAAATTTGTCACCAATATATGACGGAAGTGCAGATTCTTCAGTAATCCCCTAACTCTTTAAATTTCTTTACAGGAAACCCAGAATCCAAAGCTCTGTGCAGTACCAGCTCCATATCTAAATATATTTGTTGAAAAGGGGCAAAAAGTTCGGTACGATTCGCGCCCTGCATTACTCCCCTGATACATTGGTATTCACACTTGAAAGAAAATTCGGAAAACTTAGCTACTACTTGCAAGCCCGAGATCGGCTGTCTGAGGGATCGCGGTTTATGCTCTCATTATCTCATACACACCTTTTGTTAGTTGTTAGTTGAGTAGTCTGTGTAGACAGATTCTTTAGTTCTTGAAGTGTGAAACTGTTTTCAATGATCAATGTTGCAGAGCAGTGTCGTAGTTACAGGAAGAAAATGTTATCAATGATCAATGTTGCAGAGCAGTGTCGTAGTTACAGGAAGGAAGGCTGATTATTGCCCCTGGCTCGAAAAGGTGAAAAATTCAGAAATTTGACATTTGAGACACCGGTCAAATACAGTGGGGTTTTCCCAACTTCTCTTTCATAAAAATCCGAATTCTTCCTAATTAAAGCTTCATGTTTGTAATTTTTAGTTTAAAAAGGTAATTTTTTCCGCGAGTTTCGCGCGCTCTTACCTGCAACCCTTTATGCAGTTATTGGTCGCTCATAAAGCAGTCAGTGGTAAACTTTTAGGAGCCGCTACAGTGCAGTTTCCGATGGGAGATAAGAGAATCTCGATGAGAGAATGGAGATAGCAATCATCATATTCTCCTCTTTAGTTGTTTCCTATTTCACCGTCACTTTTAAGACTATAATTAAGTGTTATTTAGTACCGGTGCCCTCTCATAGGGTAGGACCGGTGGTGTCGGAAAGTTTGACACAGATTGGGATTTTCCGACTGAGTGCCCGTGTCTATAGAAGCATTGCAGGTTTTGTTTTAGCTCTTTGCTTTTTGTGCAGAGTATATCGTATTCTCATTGTTTTAAATGGTCCTTTGAGCTTGATATTCTGATTCAAGGGCGGGGTAGCCATAAACTGTTACCCCTACCTAGAGCTATTTTATATTTATCCGACAGAGATCTATCGGAGAGGTTATTGACGAAGTTAACATTTCATTTTCATACCGTAGTGTTACAAATCATATTTCACAAGTTGGCAAATTTTTAGCCCTTTCCGATCAGAGATGGAAAAGATATTTACTAAAGAAAATCAGATCGCAATCGATCCGAATTCGTGGTAGTCTGATCGTGGCTTTATCCTTGTATTTTTCCCTTTTTACCTAGTTCCCCTTTTCTTTGTTCTGAGTTCCTCCTCGCCCCCTCTTATTTTTCTTCTTTGATCTTCCTTCTTCTTTTTTCTTCTCATTTCTCTTCTCTCGCTATCAATTTCCGCCACACCCCCCCCCCCCTTACCAGCCTGAGTATCCCCCTGAATACCCTCCTGCAAGGAATTCACTTGTGGAAAAGGTAAAGTTGCAACATTTTGGTGTACCCATCAAACTCGGAATAAACTTAGCTTTTTTAAGGGTCAAATGTAGTCCCCTAAAACTTATTTCGAAGCAACAGCTAAATATCACAGTTTTCCGTCTTGTTATTTCTCTTCAAAGTGCCTTTAATCATGTTTTTTTTTTTTTTTTTTATTTAAGGCTTTTTTTTAGACTTCAATATTGAATATCCAATGTCAAACAAGCTGTTACTTCTAGCATATTTCACATTTGAAGAAAAAGTTGTTGTCACATGACTCCAATCAATCAAGAAACAGGACAGCCTACTGCACTTACTTCAAGTAGGGGTACCTGCTCTTGCCCACTTAACTGCTTAAGACAGGCCCGTAGCCAGCCCATGTGGAGGGGTGGGTCTTTTTTCCAAGATGTGGACCTTTTTCCAAATACGGAGGTGGCTGGTGGGTCCGTAAGCATGCTTCCCCGGAAAAGTTTGAAATCTGCAGATCTCCTGCAATCTGGAGCATTTTCGGTAGACTTGGCCAAGTCTCTCGTGAGTGTTCCGCGGGGAGTTGACAACTTTCTCTTCAAAATCCCCCTACTGCAGCATAGTACAGAATATCGTATATCCTTTGATCTAATACGCCCTCTATTGGTCTACTTATTCTATCGTTTCTCAACGAGAGACTTGGGACAATTGGTTTCTATGACGTCATACTAATAAGGCTATTTATTATTCATTTTTAAACTGTATCAGCACTACAAACCAATCAGCATTCTCAAACACAAACTTTAGTATCGCCCAATTGAAGATTTGTATAGAGACGTGAGTGAAAAATATTTAAGAAACTGATCATACCCATAATAATTAAATATTTAAACATATCTTACCTAATCCTTTCTTAAATATTTAAGCGTATAAGGAGTAATTAAATTGATATCTCTCGTGGTAAAACGAA
Source organism: Holothuria scabra (assembly GCA_037179385.1). NCBI lineage: Eukaryota > Metazoa > Echinodermata > Holothuroidea > Aspidochirotida > Holothuriidae > Holothuria > Holothuria scabra. The sequence goes on from CM074184.1 coordinate 53,465,583, forward strand.
AATACGATCGTTCTTCATAACCTTGAAAAGAAGTATCGTCTTCCATTGATGCGTAACGGAAAACGTAATGTTTTTGAGCCCGTACCATAGTGGAATACTTCTAAAATGGGAAATTCGCATGATGTAAAATAAGTGCTACAATGTATGTGACAATTCAATCTATCCTGCCGGCACGAAATCGGAATTACAAGCGACGTAACACATTGAATTAGAAATTGAAGCATTTATGCGAATTGATTACAGACACTAACGTTAATCATTGTACAGTTGTTGTCAGATTGTAGCCCGCAAAAAATGAACAGCATTGCAACGAACGAAACCGTCTGAATCCAAAAAAGTACTCAACCGAGATTACGAGATTACAGACAGATAGGTCAAATGGTTAGGAGAAGAATATGCGGGTATTTCCTGGATGAAGGATAATGTTGCTGTCAAACCTAAGGGGACATGTCTTTAGTCTCATCTCTTTACTTCCCCGTCAATGGTCCCCAATCCTTGATACCACTGTAGTGGCAGTCAGGCGCATAGCCAGGATCGTGTCATCGGAGGGAGGGGGTTGGTGTCTTGGGGCACTAAATGAGGGAAGAACTGGGAGAAAAAACCGCTATTTTAGGTGTTTTTTTGCAATGCAAGGTTTTGACCCCCCCCCCCCCCCGTGGCTATGCCATGCACTGGCAGCGTTGGTGCCAGACTGTCAAAACTGGATGGGGGTAGGGACAAGTACAGGGCACAGGATAATGTTGGGTGCAAAAATTTTGGACACATCTCCAAACAGAATACAGATCCCAAAACGTTCAATCGCATTCAGGCTGGGGGTAGGCATGTCCAGGAGGCAAAAACCCAAAAGCGTCCAAGGATATATCTCAGTATGAAAAATTAGATCTGGAGAGGTATATTATTTTTTTCTGTGTACTCAATTCTTAACTGACCTAATTTGGGGAGAGACACAGGCCAAAATCTTGGGAAGGGGGACAAATAATGCATGCCATGCATTATTTGTCCCCCTTCCCCGGGCTGGCTCCTCTGCAGCTGCACCAATGGGCGTTAACTCTTTTTATGTGGGCCAATTTCACCTGGGATTAATAAGTGGCCTTTATATGATAGCCCACTTCACTGATATGAGAGAGCTCTGGGGCAAACAACTGATATGTGGGGAGAATATGGGTCAGCTGCCCAATTAATATCCCTACCTGTAAGCTACCCACATGGTGGCCTTGTTAATCTAATATAGTTTTGTTACCTGTGATATGCATTGGTTCCTCGTGTCATTGTTCCCCTCATATTTTTAGGTGCATGCCCAATAACCATATCTCTAACCCAAACCCTTATAATCCCAACGAGTTGATTGGTTGGGGAGCAGTGAGTGAGACATGGGACTTTTGAGACAGGGGACCAAAACGAGATGGAATATATGAAAGTGGGACTTATGAGACATGGGAACAATATACCCTATATGTGATAAGGTAGAAATAGCCAGCCATCTTGTAGAGTATTGACCACAGTGATTCTTTCATACAGCCAGCAGCACTAACTAGGTATGACACTTAATTCAATATAAACATGTGTTTAATTTGAATCTGATAATTTTTTTCCTCCTTTTACTAATTGCTGCCAGTCTCAAACAATAAGCAACATAAGACAAGACATGCATAGCTTACTGAAACAGTGATCCAAGCTCAGAGAGAGAGTAACATGGCTATTTTGCAAATCTGTCAGATTATGTATCATGTAGGAGGCACGGCTCGATTTTCTTGGTTTTCCGATTGTCCAGGAAAACTAAAATTCCATAGGGACAACCAAAAGGTGGAAGTTGGTTGTCTGATGGACAACCATTTTTCTCTCACAAAGAATAATATTCCAGCAGCTTGCTTTCATCTGAATGAAGAAGTATGCTGTATATGCTGACTGATCAACTCGTTGCAAAATTTTCCATCATAGTTTCACACTTCGATTGCCTTTGTCTTGCAAAAATTTTATCTTTTCATTCTTCCAGACCAATTATACGTAAACGCAATTACTCTTTTGTGCTTTAATTGGTCAAAAAATGTTTTGGACACAAAATGTTTTGGACAGCCAATTTTTCTTTAAGACAACTAAAAATATGGAATTGGTTGCCCAAGGACAACCACAAATTTTTCTGAAAATCGAGGCCTGAAGGTAGGCCTTTACCTTCCCAGGACCATGAAGGACAATAATCTTGTCTCAGACAAGCAATTCATAATTTTAAATCCCACCTGTAACCTAACATCACTTACATTAAACACTCTTTATCTGCATGGCCTGTGTGGTTGCAGTTTTATGGAGCCCTAGGTCTCTACCCACCCCCCACCCCTTAAAAAACTAAGTTGTCCCTGAAACCATGTGCATAAGCCTGTCACTTGTAAGACTTTGGCTGAGTTTACACTGTCTCAAGAGGTTATGGAATGTAGAAATAGACTGTAGTAACTGATTTGTAACCAGGCTGCATGTGCTATGCATTACAGTAGTTGTAATCCTCAAATTAACTTACCTGTGATGATGGGATTGTTGCTAATCTGAAGTGATCACCCAGTCGCATGTCAGAATGATGCTCAGTTACAGATGGTAATGTATAAAGCATCTCTGCACTTGTCACTTTTGTGCAACACTTGCCAGATTCTTTTCCATCACCCTATACCCACAAACACACAAAAAATCCAAGTACACAAAAATATTGCAGAGGCTAGTAGTGGTAAGGACATGCTGTGTATACATCATACAAAGTTGCTGAGAAAATACCCCATAATTTGCACTTAGCTCCCCCTATACTTTCTCCCCCAACCCTCCATAAAAATGCTCCTTAAACCAGTGAGTTGCTATCATCATACCACATTTGAATGTGAACAGTGCAGGTCTCAATAAGCTCAATAAAACTGGAAACATTTTTCAATCTCAATTTCACGAAGCTGTATACTACTGTAAGACTTCTACAGTTGTTGAAATCATCATGCATTACATCACACCACCTCTATTAATAAAGAATTTTTACTCATTGCTCCCATAAAAGCAGCGTGCTTTATTAAGCAAAATAAAAAAATCAACAAAATTCCTGCTACATGCTAATAACTAAATCATACTGATTGTTGAAAGTATCTCTTCTGTGAACAGCTACAGTAGTCCTTGTTTTTCTACTACAGCAGTTGAAAAATATTTTCCCAGTTCATCAATTAAACCCTTTTCTTTAATGTTTAATTGGTAGGTCCCTGTTTAAAATGTAACTCCATATGTACCAGTTATTGCTTTATTGAAGGACAAGTGCATTTACCAATCACGACAGTTCAATGATAATTTCAGACTGTTCTCTAATTAAACACCACAATTGCACCAACTGGTTGTACTGGTACTGGTATCAGATGATTGTCAAGTGCAGTCTATCTCTCTTTTCAAAAATTGCAATGAAATATTTTCCAGGCCAAAGATTTTATTTACATAGTTCATGTAACCACTCATTCCATGTAAAATTGGAGTCAAGATACTGTAGGTTTTCAACACATACACTATACATTCCATGCCTAATATACTCCATATACCGTGCTAAGCTTGGTGTTAAATGTTTTATGTACTGCATAGCCTGGTTGCCTGCTGACTGTGCCAAAGATGGTGGCTGTGCAGTACTGTGTGCATAGTCCCACTTTCTCCAATGGCTCAAGTTCTGTGTACTGTAAAAGAAAAATGAAGGAGAACTAAGTAAACTTTAAAATGTTTATACCATTCACTCTTGAAGCAAATATTCCACCAAGGAGACTTGATGGAAACACTGCACGATGAAACATGCAGTGCTACAGCACTAGCGAGCTAGCATGTAGTCTGATGACCTAATTTTTTTACTCAGAGTACAAGAAAACAACACACATTTAGCCTGGCTACCTCGAATTTATGGTATCAAAATTTTATATAGTCTTCAACTTCTACCATATTCTTTGTGTAGATATTCACATTCATAAAAAACACAACCAGTGCAATTTACTCTACTGTACCTGTTCCTGAAGTTACAAAATAGGCAGTAGGCCTACATATGAATACACATTTATTGTAAATTATGCTAGGGCTCAAAATTAGCAGTTGTACGTGAAACTTGTTAAGTGATCTTTCAGTGCCTGGGTAATTAAAGGCCCAATTTTCTCATTCCAAACAGTACCAATTCTTCTAACCTTCTTAATTAAGCCTCCCACAATTGTCTAAAATTATAACCCTCATCCAGACACAATCTCTTTTTATTGCTTCAGGGGGAATAAAGAAAGCTCAATGTGCACAGTATAATCAAAACACTATCAGAATGGTTCGTGCTGTGTAATATAAGTTTTGGTACTCTGCATTGTTTGAAATAGCAGTCAATCAAAAAGCTGAGCCAATTGAGAGTTTCTGTTACCCTATACTAGAAGTGTAGTTTGGGGTGAGAATATTGTCCCTTTAATTTTCTGGTTTTCTGCAGGATTGACAATCCCTTGTACTGTAGCACAGTGTTACACCTAGCCTATAGTAGCTTGTATAAAGCAATTATTTTGTTAGGAAGCAAAACTAGTCCCTTCAGCAGGGTTCCTATAAAATGTATGCATGCAACTCTGTGACTAAGCCTGTTAAGCCTGAACAAAGTTGTAAGCAATTGATTATGACCTATGCAGCTACCAATGTCCCAAGTCCTGTATGTTATAGTGCCTATAGCTGTCAACTAAAAGGGTCTGGCTGCTATAATCTTGCAATGTCTTGAAGATTTATGCACTCATCAATTGCAACACTGACACTTCCTAGGCCAGGGGATGGTCGGGTCTTGCCCGGGAACTTTATTTTTGAAATTGTTAAATCCCCATGCAGGCAGAGCCATGGCCATATCCATGCTGGGTTGGGTATACATTGATCGTGGGTAAATCCCCTGCCAAGTCCCCACTGTCAGCTAGGCACTATGCATACCACCAGTAAAAGACAGGTCTGCCAGATTACCTCGGCCTTCAGATCCAGACTGAGATGGAGTGAAATCCTAGCACACTCAAGTCTTGACCGGGTGGGGACAGAATGACTGTGAAATCCGTCCCCATTCAAACCCATCCCTGGGTCTAGGAGACTAGGCCGGGGTCGAGGTTACAATTGGTAAGTAGCCGAAGTGCATTAGTTTACCTCAATTATTGCATTATGCCAGATATGTCTTCTTCTTTGCAGACTACGTCCCAGTAGTTCAACTTGCCCTCCTCTATGCTGATCAGTGGCTCATCATATTCATTAATTAATCATAAGTTATAAAGTTCCTCTGCTACACTTGCGTATGTCCAACACGGTCAAACTTCATTATTGCAGAGCACTAACGTTACACACATCAACAGCCCACTTGATAAAATATTTGTTGACTCACATAATTGTCTATGCAGTGTTTACGAAATAACGTTGTTGTTAGATCTCGTACTAGTACTAAGCGTCATTGCCTTCTCTGCGATTCGTGTAACTCAAGCGCTAAAAGTGGTCGATCGATAAATTTACATCTTAAATCCTGCCGGTAATCAAACTCCGACGTCTTCTTGGTGTCCGAAAACATTAATAATGACACTTTTTTAATCACTGCGAATGTCATTGGGAATAATTTCAGATGTTATTGCAAAGAAAATAGTCGCTTCATCGTTACGGTAAGGGCTCTACATTTGTCGACTGCTAGCACTGCTGGCTGACAGATATGAATGACAATGTCATGTGACCTAATGTATGTTTATTCATATCATGATTTACAGACTGTCAACTTTGATTGGACAAGATATTGAGAAACTACTACATATTATTCATCTTAATGAGGGATGAATAAAATAAAGGAATAACATAAAAATTATGACGTCATAGAAACCAATTGTCCCAAGTCTCTCGTTGAGAAGCGATACCTTTATAGGCCGATAGAGGGCGTATTAGAAAAAAGGCAAATACGGTATGCTGTACTGTGCTGAAGCACTGGATTTATGTAGAGTTAGTGTTGTCAGCTCCCCGGGGAACACTCACGAGAGACTTGGCCAAGTCTACATTTTCGGGGGCTTTTGAACACAACAGATGTCCCTTTTCCCCAGGAATTCCACACAGTACACCACCTTTGAAGAAGTGAGCGGAAGTTCGTCCTCAATATGTCAAGATAAAATATATTTCATAGTTGACCCTTCAACACAGGGCTGGAAAAAATGGACCTCCCTCAAGTTGGGGTGGGTCTTTCGAACGCTCCGACCCCCCCCCCCCCCCCGGCTACGGGCCTGTAAAAGACTCATTGGGATTAGGCTGCACCCATGTGTAGTGATTTTACCTTAAATCGGTCGCCGTGTATTACTTTATCACATACACAGTAGGGAGTAACACCTTTTACTAATATAGTATCACAATGCTAGACAAATTCATGCAGTCAAACGCCTAGCTTTCATAGAGAGTTCATTGAGGATTTGTTTAGAACAAGCTACGTGCAGGTATGCATAACGCATTCAAAGAGATCTTAGATCTAGACTTAAAGGCCCAATTCTCTCACTCCAAACAGTACCGATTCTCCTAACCTCCTTACTTAAGCCACTCCAACAGTTGTCTAAAATTCATCTTCATCCAGACACAATCTCAGTTTATTTCTTCATTGTTAGTGTAGGAAAAATCATTGTGTATAATCAAAACACTCTCAGCACAGTTCGTGTTGCGTTATGCCAGCTTCGGTAGTCTGCATTGTTTGAATAACCTGTCAATCGAAGACCTGAGCCGACTGAGAATTTCAGTAAACCACTACAAAAATTGTAGTTTGGGGTGAGAGTGTTAGTCCTTTCTTAGCCTGAACGTCAAACCCATTTCCTTTGTCCCCCACATTCTTCAAAAGTGTTCAGATGCATGCTTAAGGGGATAACCTTTTGCTGTCAGATTTCCAGCTGTGTTTTAAAAGACAACAACAATTGCTCACACTAGTTGAAACACAACTGTGCTCTACAGAAGGTCTTTCGTCAGAGAGAGGTCTTAACAAGTTGAAGGAATGCACATGTTTTCATTACGTGTTATAACTGTTTGAACCTTTGAGTCTTGGAAATCTCGCATTTAGTTGTTACCATTTCCAGAACACTTATGCCTGTATTTTCACGTTGTTGCAGAATAAACGGGGTTTTCTAGTTGCATTGAGACTCGTCCATTTGGGGATATGCAAAACATTCTTGAAGTACGCCATGGTCTATTCTGATTTCTCTGTCCCTTAATTCGTTGTAACGTTGGTACAAAGAAATCGATTTGCGTTTTCTCCCTACCGCGCAGTTCTCGGCTTCGGTGCTAAGCACCAAGCGCAATGGTCGAACTCCCGACCTCCCGCAAGTCAGACTGCAAGTCGGATGCTCCATCCACGTGACTATTTGAGCTAATCCATGGTTCAGTTACATTGAAAGCACAACATTGTGCAATATGTCTTTTCATGGCGCCTATGTCATAGATAGATGTTGTCATGAAATACTCGAACAAACACCCATATATGACCGACTTTGCTTGGCTTCTCGAATCTGTTTAGAGACTGGGGTATAATAAAGCGTTCAAATGGCAATATGTACACCCTAATCGTTACGTCCTGGATGGCGCCTATAAAAAAGACTGATGTGGTAATTAAATACCTGAACAATCACACATATAGTCGGTATTGAAGAACTGTCACTAACAGTACCATGTCAGTTAATCAATATTCAGCTAACCTCCTGTACTTAATTGATTGATTTCATTCACCACCCCACCTCACCACCCCCCACCTCCCCCCTCCCCCCCCCCCAAAAAAAAGTAATCCAGCCGGCGATGACGAACCCCAAAATAGTAACCATTGCAAGATATGTGACAACATTATAGACAAATCCGAATGGGCATAATATTGGTTACATTTAGTCAGCCATAACTGGTGCCTATCAGACTTAATCTTTCCAAATCGTTTCAACTTTTATCAACTTGTACATTTGAAAACTCCCTTAATCCCCGTAGTATCAGGGTTTGAATTTGCAACCAAGTAGGCCATAAAAAGAGAGTTAAGACTGATGGACCAGTTAAATACCGCCTTTACGGGGCTCCTTAAAAACCGTCTATAGATGGGGTATAAACGTCGAAATCAAGTTCAAAACAATCTTTTGCAAGGCTGCCGTCACCCTTCGTAAACACCATCGCCAACGCTGCAACTTTAGTATCTGAAGGTAAGCAGGAAAAGGGATAGTAGGAGTCTTCCTTCGAGTGAGAGCGCCCTCCACCCCACTGTGCTATTAGTCTCCCGGGTTTTAGTTGCTGGTAGGCAGGATTACAAGTGTGAATAGTAGTAAGTATCGGGACTCGTGGTATAATAAATCGAATCACTGAATCAAATGTATTTTCATTGTGGTTCCTCCGCGCTTTTTAAAGCGTAACTACGAGATCTCTGATAACTCCCAACGGCAAAGAACAAGCTTTGCTTCATGTTCTTCACGCAAAAATATAACGAGGGGTAAGTTTTCTGGCGCAAAAGAACTATTAGTAGGAGAGAAAACAAAAACAATTAAAAACAGTTCGTTTTTGTTTTCTGTGTAGGCAGTCATTGGCACTTTATGAATATTCATTTATCAGCTGCTTTCGAGATCGCATCGACCATACCGTCAAGATGCAGCCAGTGTATACTGATAGTGTTCGTACGCAATTTCATCGACGACGAATGTTAGGCTAGGATGTGCTCGCTGTACGAAAAATGTATAGCTATAGGGCCTTACTGTACATGTTCATACCTGTAGTCTAAGCCTATGCTGCCTCGCTGTGTCAGGCAACGTTCTCCCCTTGTTCCAGTTAGGATTTAAAGTGAGATTTTCCTCCTTTTAACACGGTTATTGGGCAAAATTTCGATGGCGTGGGTAACGTTTCTTACTACAATTATAGACCTATGCCTAACGTTGCACTGAGTATAGTACTGAGCTGTTTGTGTATAGGCCATCCGTCGAAGATACGAAAGAATGCTTTGCACTGTTTACGTACGTGTATTTCATTTTACTTTCAGTTGGGCATGTACGCATGGCACCCACAGTTGTCTAATCCGTGAATAATCATAAACAAACATACTTTCACTGGTTCATATGCTTCTGACTGATGGGATCATTACAGGAAAGAACTCGAATTTCATTTGGCAAACCGAATTCAACAACTGCACTTCGGACAAAGATTTCTCTCAAAAGGAGCTAAGACTGTGCTCGTAAGTATTTTAGAACCAAACGGTTTCCAGCTTCAGCTATCTGGCTCTCGAGCTATCACGAATTTTGGAGGTTAAGTATTTCTTTAACAATCTCGTAGTTCCGCTTTTTTAAAAGTTACAAAGTTTGCCTGCTTAAGGTGTGACCAGAATGACAAGGGTAGTGTTTACAGAGTGTCCAAATTATTTCCCGGTTAATATAAAACCTTTTTTGAATAAAAAATCGGATTTCCTAGTTATTTTTAAATCCTGAAATATATGTGCAATTTTGGTGACGGTCTTTGTCAAACTAACCCGAGTTAGGTGGTGCGAAACAAACTTGGGTGTAATGCATGAAACCTAGAGAAGGATTTTGTAAAGAAGTGGAAAACGTCAAAAACGCAACTTGCTGGAAAAAAACAAACAACAAGCTCTTTTAAACTAAACATTTTTACAAAGACAGGACTAGTTACCACATCATTAAACACTGCTATGTCTCCCCCACACGCCTGACAAAACTTTCTCGATTCCGTGAAGTTCATTTTTGGTTCTGATACCAGGTAGTCATTATTCCCCACGGTTTTCCAGCATGGACAACATCGACCTATGGGTAAAAAGACATAAAACGTTACATCGACATATGAGTAAAAAACATAAAGCGTTTGCTCCAAACATTATGGTGTTCCATTGCTTGTATAAAGACTCACAAATTCATAGTGTCATTTTAAAACCTGCTGTTTGAAACATTTTCTTCTGATTACTAAGGACTATTCTTACGCTGATGCATAAATTATTATTGGCGACTTATTTCTTACCAGTCAGCTTCGGCTTCTTTGCCTATGTTATATTTAGTTCCTCAGGTAGAACTTCATTAGCAAAATGAAGAATCACGATAGGTGAATACAATGAATTTTTACGCGGCAGACCTGACAGGATCCTGCTTATACGGAGCATCACTCACAATAGCAGCAGGTTCCATTTTAATTTTTTGCCAAAATAGAGCAAGGAATCTATACCATGCAGACTTCGTGCGCGTACGTGTTTGTACTTGTTTTGAATTCATATGGCGGACCTAAACAGTGTATTCCAGGCTCCTGGATTAAGTTCAATATACTTTTCTTGAGTTCTCCAAATTTTGAACAATACAGAGTCTATTGTAAAGATTAGGATCAAGACGGAACTACAAAAGGAAACACAAAGATGTCCTCCTTGTGTGTGCCGTCAGAACTGAAACACCGACACTTTTGATATTTAGTATATAGATTTGTCATGAGAAGAAAAAGAACGTTGTTGTTTTTGGTGGAGGTCAAAGGTCATTTGAGTTCACGTTCAGCAAAGCTGCTAAAACTTCTAAAATGAGTTGAAAATTTGCAATGTTGAGAGATAGAAGCCTCTTAGGTCATTGAAGTTCAATGGTTTCGAAACTATGCCACTGTGTGCATTTGTAAAGCCAGGGTCATTTCCAGGTAAAAATTGTACTACCTTGCTACTATAAAGGGAAAATCGATCCTAAATGGGATTATTTCCAGTTCAAATAAACAAACATATCTGATGGAAGAAAGGGTTAATCGTAGAGTAGGCGAGGGGGGGAAACTGATTGGTGTTTAAACGGCTGAGAACGAGTGACAGAAGAGAGAAAAAAATGGCTTTCGCAGTAAAGGATAAAGAGTTCTCTGTGGTCTTTTCGGAGCGATCGCGGTGCTGCATATAGAAAAGTGCGCAGGAGAATTGTCAGAAGGAATAAAATTACGTACTGCATGATTTATTTCATTGATGCAAGGGTGTAAACAAATCGATTTTACTGTGTTCGATCTCACTGCAAAATTACAAAGTAGCACTTAATAAATACGTTGCCTATTAATGGCTTATTTTTGAACCGTGAAGTGGCGGGTATAGGATACAGTGAAGGAACAGGATGCGTTGCTTTATTAACCCTTTACCGTTGTGCTCCGATCGGGGCATATTCGCGCACCCCGGGAGTGGGCGGAAAAGCGGACGCAGCCCGCCCCGCATCGGCTTCCGTAGGCCATTGACCCCGTGACCTTAAACTATTGTCTCTCTCGCTGTGGTGGCCGAATTTTCGGGTGGCTACTCGCAGTTTCGAGCTCCGCGTGAAACAGTAAAGATGTGTGAAAGCCGAGCTCTCGTCATGGGTCCAAAAGGACCCAAACAACGGTAAAGGGTTAAAATAAGCCCGTGGAGTGTGTTTACTGCAAAGCTGATGCCACTTTTTCTGCGTGTGTGCACTTAAACCTTCAGCCGAGTGGTGCAGATATTTTATCTTAAGATATAAACGCCTAATTGGTGAGACCGTGAATTAACATTTTTTGCTAACTTGATATAAGGACACGAATGTGTTAATTCATGCTCTATCACTACCTGACTTTAAAAACTTTATTTGCACTTTAACGTGTTAATAATCTTATCTCTGAGGCGTAAATTTATTAAGAAAGTGACACACCCTATATATTCAATATGTAAGCTCAATTTCATCGTATTGTTATATAAAGCCAAATGATCCAACTCCAACATCGGCGATTTTTACTAGGCATCCCTGATCTGAAACAATATGATATGATCTCACTGCAAAAATACAAAGTAGCACTTAATGAATACGTTGCCTATTAATGGTTTATTTTTGAACAATGAAGTGGCGGGTATACTGGGGGTACAGTGGAGGAACAGGATGCGTTGCCTTATTAAGATATAAACGCCTTATTGGTGAGGCCGTGAATTAACTTTTTTTGCTTACTTAATGTAAAGACACGAATGTGTTAATTCATGCTTTATACCTGACTTTAAAAACTTTATTTGCACTTTAACATGTTAATAATCTTATCTGTGAGGCGTAAATGTATTAAGAAATTGACATACCCTATATATTCAATATGTAAGCTCAATTTCATTGTACTGTTATATAAAGCCAAATGATCCAACTCCAACATCGGCTATTTTTACTAGGCATCCCTGATCTGAAACAATATGATTAAGCTTATTCACGCAATTTAAATTGATGGATTAAGGAGATATGTGATGTTAAACTCAGTCACTCTGAAAAAGTTGGGCAAACTATCATTGACTTACACTGATGTCCAGCCACGTATCCAACTAACTGTTGATTAACAATACGTGTTATTCAAGCTTAAAGTGAGTATAAAAGTGGCTAAAGTTATATTGCATTTCATGCTTGTATATACAATTAGCAAGATGCCTTACCGGGTGTAAGGTTTGGCGCGGGCCAGTCGTGTTGGCAAGTTTTATTCCTGGTAGGTTTGGCAACGGTAGTTTTTTCGTGAGATGAGAACACACTAGGTCTATGAGTCTCTTCGTGAAGGGTCGATGTCTCACTTTTGGTAGTCGTTGTCTCGCTTGAAATCGATGTCCCTCCTTTGGCAGTTGATGCCTCACTTGAAGTCGATATCTCTCCTTGGGTATTTGATGCCTCACTTGTAGTCGATGTCTTTCCTCTGGTCGTTGAAGCCTCACTTGTAGTCTTCTCTTGAAGGGTCAGTGTCACTCCTTTACTAGTCGATGCCTCACTGGTCGTCTCTTCTTGAAGAGGTAATGTTTCACCTTTGGTAGTCGATGCCTCACTGGTAGTCGATATCTCTCCTTTGATAGTAGTTGTCTCCCTTTTGGCCTCGCCTTTAATCGTCGATATCTCTCCTTCGGTAGTTGATGCCTCAATTGTAGTCTCTTCTTGAATGGTCGATGTCTCTTCTTTAGTAGTCGGCGCCTCACTGGTAGTCCCTTCTTGCAGAGTTGATGTTTCACTTTTGGTAGTCGATGTCTCTCCTTTGGTTGTCATTGGCTCACTTGTATGCTCTTCATGATGAAGGAAAAAAATGTTTTAAGGGTGAGATCGGCAAAAGTGTTCACAGTTTTTTTTTTAAACTGTCTAATATAAGTTTCCTACGAGAAAGCTACTTTAGCTGTTCCAGGGTTAGATGTTGGTCATGGGTCGGTTTTTTCTGAAACATCACTCCTTACTACTGAAACATCGTTATTATGTCTTGCCAAATGGAGTCTCATATCTTTATCTTTTGTCGTTTATATATGTTGACATCAGCTAGTTTGTGAGCACAAAGCTCATTTAAAGAAAATGTCATTCATCAAAATTAATTATGCACACACTAGCATTGCGTTTTTCACCATTTTTGTCGAGCAGATTATTTTTTAAGGAAAAGGGACATCAAAAAACACGTTTTACCTTCCTACTTTTTCAGTAATAGTTCTGAAATTTGCTTCTCAAATATATCATTTAAATGTGTAAGATTCATGAAGGTTTATGAAGGATGCCTTACCTTGCTTAGTCATTAACCCAGTCGTTGACTGCGTGAGTTTTCCTTCTGGTGAAGTTGATAGGCCCATAGGAGAGCACTCAAAAGGTCTTTCGTCTTGTAACATCGATTCGACTTTGGAGTCTGGGTAGTCGTCCAGTTCTGTCTCTATTGCATTAGAAGGAGACACATGGTGCAACAAAGTGGGAGGAAACCTTTATAAATAGATGTGTACTATAAAACCATCAATTGCCCAAGATGATTTTTAAGCCAAAATGCATTTACCATTTTAAGTCAAAGTAAAAGATGTCCCTGAACAAGTATGAATGTCACAACGATTTTTTCTTCAGAACCAGTTATTTGCCTTGCCTAACCATGACCCAAGAATTATACTTCACCTGTTTTAAAATAACAGGTAAGGTCCAAATCCAAAACACTATGCAAACCGCCATCTTCGAAAAGATCTTGAAACGTTTTCTAACTTTATTATATACAAGTCAAGAGTTGGTCCCATTCAAGCACACCACTCCCCTTCACTCAGTGGTGCGGCCAGGAATTAGCAATCGCTAGGTCGTGCCACATGTATGTTTCATACCCTTCGTCGAATGTGTTTAGAGTCATTAGCGGTTCGCCATAGGAGCACGGGGGAACTTGCCCCCCCCCCTTCCTCCAAACGTTTCCAAAGCATAGTCTTCAATTTTCCAAAAGTAACGTTATTCGAGATGACATGAATAAAAAGTAGCCTTTTTCTTAATCTGGGCAAAGTATCCCAGCCTTCTTTCCGATACGAATGCCGTGTATTATTTATAACGTATTAACTAATGCGTAGTTGTCAAGGATATACTTCGTAATTGTATCAAAATTTAAGCCCAGTACCGGTCGCACAGGAGTGTTGATAGCGCTACCAGCATCAATAGCAGTACTGAATCAGTACTGTTACTGGTGCTGGTAGCGCTATCAACGCTTCTGTGCGGCCGGTTCAGGTAAGTTTGCAGCCTCATTCTACCACTGGTCATATGAATTAACATATTCGAAAAGTCATGATTTCAATTTACTTTCTGACGGGTGTGGAGCTCCTTGAAACAGAAAAGGTCAAGAACCAAATTTATGTTTGATATTTTGAAGAGAAACATATTCTAGGCATAGCTTACGGGTGACACTTTTACTCAGTTCCCATGTTTGGTTCTCCAGATATTAGAATTTAAGTTGGCATATTTCCTACAAAGAGTGAACTTGCAACAAGTAGGCGTGATGTCATGTGTTCACATTAATGGGCAATGTTTAGTTGTTTTTCTGTAAAATTTAACACCATATTTATACAACTTAACTATGATATGTTGTTACCATAAGTGCATGCATCCCGAGCAATTGAAGTTTAAAAACTTAATTTGCCTTAGGGGCAAGATAGCATCCCTAATCAATTCAAGGTCAAACAGCAGGATCAAAAATAAATTAAAAACAAAACAAATCATTGACCATCAATATGAATACATGACATAGCACCGGCTTGGTTCAAGTTTACTTTTTGTAAAAAATGTGTCAACTTCAATTGCTAATATCTCGAACACCGAACATTGGAAATGAATGAAAACTTCACCAGAGTGCTTAGAATATGTTCTTCTTTACATATTTAATACCAATTTGGTTATGGTCTATTTTTTTCGATGGAGATTCTACTTTGCGACAAAAAATGATAAAATGCCACATTGTCCTGTAAAGGGGCCAGTACATTTTATCTGGTAATTTTCTGATCATTTTGCAATTTGATCATTTTCTGTTTATTAAAATGAAGGTTTAATTGCAGGGGAAAGCTCCAAATAACGACTGCTTAAATTCTACTTACAACCCTGGCAAATGCAATTTCCGGCTACCTGAGAGGTGGCTATTTTTCACAATTTTCTGTAAGCTCCGCGCCAACTGATGGTGGCGCTCCGCTTAGATAGTCTTTCGGGCAGTCAGTCACCACTTCTGTTGCCCCTCCACGAATCCCCCAAAATATTTTTTGCACGACATCCCGTAATACTACGTGAGACGTCTTGGTCGCAAGTTGAGTTTGTCCCCCCCCCCCCCAAACAAATTTCCTTACATCCACCCTGGTTTAGATGTCGTGCTCCCAAGCCCCTGCGTTGCGTATGCTGTGCTGTAGCTGGTTGGTAAAGGCGGAGGCACTTGAAGCGATGACGCTTAGCAGCCGGAAGGTCTGGAGCAGGGAGTTGCAACAGTCCTGGCCGGGCCTAAGTAATGTGGGTCTTTCATCCAAGAGCAATCTACGGTTATTCCATCTAAACTGGTCTTTCAAAAAAATATCAAATTTGATCAAAATATTTAGTTGGATGCCACCCTACATGAAGCTGTAATCGTAAGCCAAGGGCTTTCCCCACATTCGTGGTCACACAACGTGGTAAAAACAACCGCCTTTCAAGTCTCTGCATCGAAGCATTTCATTACCCTAACAAAATAATATCTTCTTTAAATAGCGATTGTTTTGTCTGCTATGATAAGAAGATAACATTGAAATAAGGTTGGAATGTACAGAGGTTTGGAAGTTTGACCAGAATTTGAAAACATTCATATTATTTGAGAATTATTTTTGATAAAACCTGCTGATAATAGTTAATCCATCACACTACCGGAAAACTTACACCTCATAATCATTTTCTAACAAATCTGAAAATCCTTCAGAAGTTACTTTTGGGACACCCCATCCTGTACCGATATCACCGAATATAATGCCAGTGCCACTGCTGTCACACCTGATATTTTAGTAAGAAGGATATAAAATTTCCACCATTATTTCTTACAAGGGCTGCAATAATCACAAAGGTATTTTTGTTTCATTCAGCAAGGAGACTTAGTCGCTTTTGTAGTATCAGCAACAACGTTATCACCGGAAAATGTCAGACCAAAGTTAAGTGTAAGCAAACAAAGAAAAAAAACATGAAACCCAAGAAATAAACTAAAATACAACGGGCCCGAGTAATCAGTGAACCATTATACCACCTAAAATAGAGGAGGGCGTCATTTTATTTCAAGGTAAATAGGATAAGGGTACACTCACTGTAACTCAATCTTGGGTAGTTTGAAAAGCCAGAGATACAGGAAAAAATCCCTCTCATAGCCAAGACAACGAACGTTAGACTCAAGCCATCTCGGTACGAAGGTCTGCCGTATTTGTAGGAAGACATAATTTTCTGATACTCCTTGGAATCTACTTTCCCCGAGTCTTTCCAGAAATCTCCCCGTTAATAAATTTTACGCAGCTTTACCGCAGCTCAGAGTTAATGGATAAGTTGGGCAGGCCCGCGAGCAAATAGCGCAGTACTATATGCTAGTCACACAATCGTTGGTCATTTCAATACCCAAAAAAGCGTCTCACTCAAGTCACTTCCAATAAGTCCTAAAACCTTTGCAAGGTCCTGCATTTTGATTACTGTGCGGATGCAGCGGCGGCACCATGATAAAAAAGTAGGGGCGGGAAATGGAGGGCAAAAGAAAATGCTGGGGGCCAAAAAAATTTCGCGCGGATCGCGAGCTGTAACAGGTGGGATCCAGGGGAAAAGTCCCGGTGGGTGTCGATGGGGCGAAGCCCCCGACAGCTCCGAGGTTTCAGCATATCTTTATAGGGAAAAATAAGTCTCGTGGTATATATGCTTTTGTTCATCATGCACAATCCAATGCAAAATTTCCAAATGATTTTAATGTGTTACGCTATTCCTCTAAGAACACAAAATGAAAATTTGGACAAAACTCTTTAAAGAAGATAATAAGCAGACTGGTAACACTTTTTACCTTTAAACAGAAAGTGTGCAATATGTACATTAACAGGAAATATATCTGTAACACTTAATTTTATAAAGAGGGCAATCCTGGTAAAATCAGGCAATACGTACGGTATTAAAGGAATTTGTTCAAAACTACAGCATGAACACTTTCATTTAATGATTACATATCCTTGGGCATTGTTTCTGATTTCAAATATTTTTCTTAAAATACTAGCAAACAGCATTGCTAATGTATGTAGGATAATGCATGAATATTGAAAACAGAATAAAAGAAAACTAGCCTCGCTAATCACCCTAACAAATTTTAGAGGCAGTGGCTGTTTTCTTCTTCTCTACTGGAAAAAAGTTCGTGGTGGGCTTGACTTGAACCAATAGGTTGGAAACTGGGCCGTTAATTTCCATCTAACCCAACCTCTTCTTTTGTACTCCATTAAGTAACTCGGTCCATGTCGTTCTCTCAAACCTAAAGACTTTCTGATCGTGTTTGTGTCGTTCCGAACCGAGGTAGACACTATTGTTAGGCCACTATTATTCCGGAGCTGACTGGGGGGGGGGGGGCAACCTGGGGGTGCAAATCTCCCCCCCCCCCCTTAATGCCGCCGCGGACGGAGTTGCATGCAGTAAGATAGTGGTGTCCATATTCTTCTATATAGTTAATTATGCAAAGTACCATTAGACTACCCATTCTCTTCATAACACTGACTTACCAACTATGACTTCGTTTTCCAAGAGTTCTTTGTTGTCTGCTAAGTTTGACGAAAATAACGGTCTGGAGAATAAAACCCCACTGGTTCTTTTTGCTGACGTAGGTTTTTTACCTGAAACAGAAATATAAAGAGAATGAAAGTGACTAGTCAATAGAAAACATCATCTTGTTTAATCTTACTTTTTGGTCAAGCTTAGCAACCTTCGTCACGGAACATTCTAGTTCATGATTGCTATTATTAACAGAGTATGATGCTTATTTTTGCCAAATAGGATATTTCAGGACATAAAGATACCTGATCAAATTAATGGAAGCAATGACAAACTTTGACTAAATTCGACTCATAAATGAAGTGAATAGTTTCATTTTGGAGCAATTTCTTGTCAACTTGAAACCAATATTGGCAAATATTTGACAAGATTCCGGTTTGTGTTCCATTTAACTACATGTTTTGTAGAGTGTACTTATGACAAAATTCTGAGACTTCCCACTCGCCAGAAGACCTAAAATCGCACGCTCTGACCAGCTATCAGGATTAATGTTTCGGCGTAGTTGGGAAGTTGGAATAGTAAAGGGAGTTGTGATTGCGTATGTTATTTTGAGGATTCAAAAGTTCCCCATGTTGACACTACTTTGGACCCCGCTGAATCTCTTGGTAGACGTGCTCATAAACCTCTATGTACCTGTGACACTCCTTCATATGTGTTGGGTTGGGGTGGGGGGTTCACAAGTTGTGACCTTACACTGCACACTTCACTGGTGAGAAACATGTTACATTATTTTTTCATCAGAATATTAAGCAAACCTAATCATAGAAGGCAGTGAAAATGGTTATTAAGACAGAGTAACAGAATTGTCACAAAAAACAAACATATATTCCCTCTTTCACAGTAAAATAATATTCTTCAGCAAACACGACTTTATTACGAAAAACAAATGGTTGATGGATTTGAAGGATGAAATTTTCTAATGTTTGAAAGTAGTTAAGACTGGGGAGATTGTACTAATAAGAATAGACACTTATATGTCTCCATGGAGACAATGTATTGTATCCTTCTATGCAAACACAGAAAACATACAACAAGATGGGCGCTGAATTACAGCTTGAATATATTAAAAATGGTAAATCATGGTAGATAATCTGTAATAAATTGTATTCATGGAATACAGAGGCATAAGATCTATAAACGGCTTCTTTCAACACGAATATAATAATTCGGTAATGATGCGATACTTAATGTTGTCTACCGGCGATAGGCGTCTCCTTTCTCCACGTCAAAATTAATAAATACCCAATTGGTATTATTCTTTGACTGATATCAAATTCAAATAATGCCAAGTAGATCATATTTTAAAGTATAAATTGAGAATGATCAGGTTGCACATATGGGCCTTGTTTCGTGGAAATCACTTTTTCTTAAATCTTTGTTAAAATGGATATTTTTTTTCCCTGTTCAGTTAGTTAGATTTTTGCTTCACCCTCTCAATATTAACTCTTCTCATTTCTCTTCATGTTTAAGGAAAAAGTAAAGATCAAATGAAATGAAAAACTGTAAAATTTAACCCCGGTGCGGGGGTCAAATAAAACATATGTGTGGGTCAGTTGTAAAGATGCAAAATATTACGTAAAAACATAAAAATAGAAAGTTTTATAATGAAGTGTATTGTATTGTCTTAAAGGGAAATATTGTACTAAAAATTCCCCAACGAAGAGTACAAAGAAAATGGCTGTAATACTATCCAACAATTCAGTCTTAACCTAAAACCCCAGAGATAGCTACAACTCTCCAAAATACTATGCACAAGAAGAGCCATGCCATAGACGTTGCATCATTTGAAATTTTAAAAGTTTGGGTGAAAAAAAATTAATTCTTGGGCAACAAACAACAGACTTTCTATCTGTGGGAAACTTATTTCTGGAAAAGTAGGCTACCATTCTGCCTTATTGATTCCTTGCCAAAGGCAGGCAAGTAATCTATGCGATGGTGATGTCGTGTGTGTATATGTGTGGGTGGGTGGGTGTGTACATGTGTGTATGTATGTATGTATGTGTGTTTGTGACACTTTGTTCGTAATCGCGATATCTCAAATTAAGAATGACCAACACATTTCATATTTGGTATATAGATTTGTCATGTTGAGAGAAAGTACCCTATTTTTGTGGTAGAGGTCAAAGGTCATTTTAGCTCACCAGAGGCCAACGTCTAAAAAGCTTGTAATCGCGATATCTCAATTTAGAAATGACAGACACTTTTCATATTTTGTATATAGATTTGTCATGTTGGGAAGAAGAAACCTACCGTTTTTGGTGGACGTTCAAGGTCATATGAGGTCACCAGCGGTAAATCTGCGAAAACCTCCTAAATTGCTTGTAATCGCGATATCTTACGTTAGGAATGGCCCACACTTTTCATATTTGGTATATGAATTTGCCATGTTAAGAGAAAGAACCCTATTGTTTTTGGTGAAGGTCAAAGGTCATTTGAGGTCCCAGATGTCAAAACCTGAAAACCTCGTAAGCATGATATCTCAAGGTAGGAATGACCGACACTTTTCATATTTGGTATATAGATCTGTTATGTTGAGAAGAATAAGTGGACTCAGCTGCATGGGCTCCGCTTCGATTTCAGCGGGTCCAGTTGCAGCCCATTCCGGGCCATTTCCGATTCGAGGACCATTCCAGACAATTCCAAGTATAGGAAAAACCAGATTGATTTAGGAATTGAGTCCAAGTTCGGCCCTGATGCTGTCCATACAGTTTTAGCCGCCATAGGCCTAGATCTATACCAGAAAATACTATTCTTGTATTACTACTTTTGGACTTGGACTCGAGAGCACTGGACTCGGACTCGGACTTGGACTCGAGCCCCTTGGACTTGGACTCGGACTTGAGCTTTTGGACTTGGACTCGGACTTGGACTCGAGCTTGTTGGACTCGACTACAGCCCTGGTAGCGTTTTTGGTGGAGTCTTGAATACTGCAAATTTCACACATAGTATGTGGTTGTAATATCATCAGCACGACCCTAGTTCTCGGTGGTCAAAGGTCATCCGGGATCTCAATGTAGGAAGCTTGGATGCCTTGCATGTATACTTTGTGGGTACATTACGGAGCACTGTCAATTTGAAAAACATTTCGGAGCACTGTCAGTTTGAAAAAATAGGCTTAATTTTCAGCGGCAAGGAATCACTAAGCCTTTTGGCTTTTCTGGTGTTTGATGACTTCACCTTGTGTCAATATATTTTAGTTTTAAAAGGATGAATTTTTCCCGCAAAACAAACGCAATATTTCCCTTAAATGGTCTCCAAACTCCAACAGACAGTCCCCACTGGTAACTAAACTATAAACGCAACGTGAGGAAGTTATGAAACGGGTTATTTTAGTGTACGTAAAACTCTCAAACCGTTAACAAGCTGTACCCCACAGTGTAGGCCCCATTTGGGATCAAAATGTTACATCCGTTACAATTATCCCCACATTATATAGGAAGTGCACCTCTGTTTTATACTAAAAAAGGTAAGGCTTGGTAATTGCATAGGTGAAAGAAAGAACATCCATATGCAGGGCCCGCGGAGATGGGGGAGGGGGCTGGGGGGCTTTACCCACCACACTTTTTTACAGTTTTGGCCCCTATACATGAGCCTCCTGGGTTACTTTGAAACAGTAAGAGCATTTAAAAAGTGTTTTACAGAAATTTAAAAGGAATAATAAAATAAACGGTAGTACAATCTTGGACAAAACTCCTTGGGACACCCCCGCTCCCCTTCGCAATGTTGACCACAGTTAGCCTATTCACGGCATACAGTCACTCTTTCAGCGCAACATTGAAAGGGGGAGCGGGGGAGGGGAATTCATGTAAGCCTTTGAACTGAAATTCAAGAATATTATGGCAAAGTGTCCCAACAGTTTTGTCCAAGATTGTCTGAGAATTTCGGGAAGTTAGAACTACTCGCGTCACACAGTACAAAGTGTCATTTTGTCTTGATGGGTTGATTTGCAAAAGGGAATAAGTTTAAGCGCCCGATCGTTCATGTAGCTGTTCTCGACAGTGACTTGTTTTTGGTTTACACTGTCTTAAAATAAAAAGAATATTGAAAAAAATGTTCGTGTTTATGTATTTTAAATTTGTTCAAAACAGTGACGTGTTAACTGATAAGTGCATTTTGGAGAACAGAGGCACTGATGTATCCTGCCTATTACTTCATTTTAAAGTAATTTACCGTGTTTTCTCAAAAAATATGCCGTACATGCGAACTTGACGAGACCGGCAGTGAAAGATAAGTTTAACCCAACGGTCTACCAATTATTTTGAAAGCAAATTTCGAAGCAAAACGCAATGAACTTGCTTCGGTTTAAAGAGGGAAAAAAGCATGCGTAACTAGTTTCATGTCACGTGAAAAATGGAGTCACAGGGGTGCAATTTGTTTCAAAATATGCCAAAAACCAGCCTTAACTAACGATCTACCATCGTTATATTTTAAAAGCTTGGATCTCAGATGTGCCTTATGCATTTCATGGTAGATCGTGGCGCTCCTTCAGTTAAAATCTCGTCTCCTTAACACCAGTTTGCAATAGAAGTCAGACTTTTCTATCCAAGAAATTGTTTTGGTTATATGTATATATAGAGTATCTATCGGAATAGAACGTATCCTGGAGATTACCCGGGCCTGAAAAATATTCAAAAGTCTCTTTCCATATTTCAAATGTTAAATTATTGGCTCTAAAATTGCCTCCTCCAAATTTAAATATGTTTTTTAATTGGTTTTGCATCTGTATTACTAGGAGGAATTGGTAGGCGTTCTGCCCGTACCTCTGCCCATGGCTTACGAGATGCAAATTCCCCAAGAATACCTGCAACAGTCTATCCTTTATTATCGTCCCGACTCCAAATAAATGTATACAAATGAATCAAACAACACATTAAAACAACTCTTTATGCTACTAACTCTTTATGCTAAAATCCTCAGACTTATAAGCCTCCGAAAAAGTCGGCCCGAAAAATGAAGCATTATCTATTGAATTTGTTCTCGTAAATAATACGCGTGGAGCTCAGACAATCTTGGACAAAACTCCTTGGGACACCCCCGCTCCCCTTCGCAATGTTGACCACAGTTAGCCTATTCACGGCATACAGTCACTTTTTCAGAGCAACATTGAAAGGGGGAGCGGGGGAGGGGAATTCATGTAAGCCTTTGAACTGAAATTCAAGAATATTATGGCAAAGTGTCCCAACAGTTTTGTCCAAGATTGTCTGAGAATTCCGGGAAGTTAGAACTACTCGCGTCACACAGTACAAAGTGTCATTTTGTCTTGATGGGTTAATTAGCAAAAGGGAATAAGTTTAAGCGCCCAATCGTTCATGTAGCTGTTCTCGACAGTGACTTGTTTTTGGTTTACACTGTCTTAAAATAAAAAGAATATTGAAAAAAATGTTCGTGTTTATGTATTTTAAATTTGTTCAAAACAGTGACGTGTTAACTGATAAGTGCATTTTGGAGAACAGAGGCACTGATGTATCCTGCCTATTACTTCATTTTAAAGTAATTTACCGTGTTTTCTCAAAAAATATGCCGTACATGCGAACTTGACGAGACCGGCAGTGAAAGATAAGTTTAACCCAACGGTCTACCAATTATTTTGAAAGCAAATTTCGAAGCAAAACGCAATGAACTTGCTTCGGTTTAAAGAGGGAAAAAAGCATGCGTAACTAGTTTCATGTCACGTGAAAAATGGAGTCACAGGGGTGCAATTTGTTTCAAAATATGCCAAAAACCAGCCTTAACTAACGATCTACCATCGTTATATTTTAAAAGCTTGGATCTCAGATGTGCCTTATGCATTTCATGGTAGATCGTGGCGCTCCTTCAGTTAAAATCTCGTCTCCTTAACACCAGTTTGCAATAGAAGTCAGACTTTTCTATCCAAGAAATTGTTTTGGTTATATGTATATATAGAGTATCTATCGGAATAGAACGTATCCTGGAGATTACCCGGGCCTGAAAAATATTCAAAAGTCTCTTTCCATATTTCAAATGTTAAATTATTGGCTCTAAAATTGCCTCCTCCAAATTTAAATATGTTTTTTAATTGGTTTTGCATCTGTATTACTAGGAGGAATTGGTAGGCGTTCTGCCCGTACCTCTGCCCATGGCTTACGAGATGCAAATTCCCCAAGAATACCTGCAACAGTCTATCCTTTATTATCGTCCCGACTCCAAATAAATGTATACAAATGAATCAAACAACACATTAAAACAACTCTTTATGCTACTTACTCTTTATGCTAAAATCCTCAGACTTATAAGCCTCCGAAAAAACTTTTCCGAAAAAGTCGGCCCGAAAAATGAAGCATTATCTATTGAATTTGTTCTCGTAAATAATACGCGTGGAGCTCAGACAATCTTGGACAAAACTCCTTGGGACACCCCCGCTCCCCTTCGCAATGTTGACCACAGTTAGCCTATTCACGGCATACAGTCACTTTTTCAGAGCAACATTGAAAGGGGGAGCGGGGGAGGGGAATTCATGTAAGCCTTTGAACTGAAATTCAAGAATATTATGGCAAAGTGTCCCAACAGTTTTGTCCAAGATTGTGGGTTTAACTTTTATTTTGTCAATAACCATTCTGTTTTATCGTAAAATATGTCCCTTGTAGCGTATTTTACGGCTATATTTGTGGTATGTTCGAAATGAGGAAAGGAACGCATCTTTAGCCGAGTACCACCTCGTCAACCAAGAGCGTCAAGGTACCAAGCTTGTCTATTATAATTTTATGCAGCGTTAGGGTAACGTACTACTTTCATACTGTACAGCCATGCCGGCATGCCCACGTATATCCATATGCACACTGCAAATACGTTCATTATGGACAACGTTAAAAAACAAAAGAGTGGTGCCGAAAAGGAAAGAAGAAGAATAACTTTCAAAGAATTTGGACCCTTAAAAAGAGAAATAATTAGCCAGTTCATAACTTTTGTGCAAGGTTCTTCAGTAATCCTGCTACTTTTGCTAAAAGCATTATTGTTCTTAGAAGTTAAATTCGAGAAACAGGATACTGAATCAAGATTCCTTCCACAAAAAGTTAGAAGACTTCTCGAGCCCCCAAAAGGGGAAGAAACTTAGTGCAAAGTCTCAAGAGTTTCGAATAAAGTGCACAGCCTTATAAAGGCCGAGTTAAAACTGCCAAATTTTGTCTGAAGGCGGAAAAAACAGAGCACTTAATCAATAACCTGTCCGATTAATCCTATCGGATGAATATAAAATAGCTCTAAGACGGGGTGACAATTTATAGCTACCCCGCCTTTGAATCAGAATACCAAGTCTCGTAGTCCTCAAAGGACCATTTAAAACAATGACGATACGATATACTCTTTACAAAACCAAAAAACCTAAAAAAGCCGTCAGTGCTAAGACCCTGGCACTTAATGTCAGAAAGAATTTGTGTCAGATTTTCTGACACCACCGGTCATAGCCTTTGAAAGGGCTCCCGAACTAAATACCTCGTTAATTCTAGGCTTAAAAGCGAAGGCGAACTGTAAACAACTCACGAGGAGAATGACGATTCCTCCCTCGATTCTCTCATCAAGTCGATCTAAACAGCCAAAAGAGACTATTTTCTTCGGAATTAAAACCAAAGATGCTACCTGATTTTTAACTTTCGTGACGCACATCTGAGGGTCGGCATAAAAATTACCCGCGAAGGTCAATTTTAACCTTTTGAACATCATATCAATTACCACAAGCGAACGAGTTGGCCTACGAAGAGAAATTTGAGGGTGAATTGTTGGCTCATTGTTCCCAACGTTCATTGTAATTACTAGTTCCACGAATTTTCTGACACGTACAAAATTTGTACAATATGCG
Organism: Holothuria scabra; assembly: GCA_037179385.1. Lineage (NCBI taxonomy): Eukaryota > Metazoa > Echinodermata > Holothuroidea > Aspidochirotida > Holothuriidae > Holothuria > Holothuria scabra. The sequence goes on from CM074184.1 coordinate 53,491,368, forward strand.
CCGGGCAATAGGTCAATGTCAATTAATTGACCGGGGGGGGGGGGTATGACAACTTTCCCCTCATCTAGGGAAAGGTTGAATAAATCAGGAACTGGAACCAAAAAGGGATAGCGAAAGGATAGCGAAGAAGGAAAATGAAATAGGCCTATAGGACAAAACAAGAATAAGAATTTGGAATAGAAAAGAGGAAGGAAATAAACACACTTGACATGAAAAACAAGAAACAGAGAGAAGAGATGCGTTTAGTAAGGATACCAATAGATGATTCACATGATATTGTTCAATCAAGTCTGGTTTGCAGCAGAGTTATGAGAGAGTAAATAACGTACGGCAAATGGTCAAGTGGTTAAAGCATCCGACTTCAGGCGCGAGTGCATGGGGTGGGGGCTTACGCCCCAGCCCTCTCTTTTTCGCCACATCAACAATAAAATATATGGAAAATTAGCAGTGCAGTTCCCTCTCACCCCTGTTTTCTCTTAGGTCAGCCCCCCCCCCTTTTTTTTTGAATGTGCGAATCCGTGCCTGGACTTGCAGTTGGGAGGTCAGGAGTTCGAGTATTGTCCTGGTCATACTGAAGACTGTAAAAAACACAGCGTAAAGCAATTGAGTGGGAAAAACAAGCTAGTTAGTCACAGTTGCACATTCTATATCAAAATTTTTTAAATGTTCTAATTAAGGTAAGCTAAATCGGTTATGCTTTGGAATGATATGTCAAGGTGAGAGGAACTCATGAAATGCCGATTTTCATTCAAAATACTTGATTTTTGACGATTTCAAAATTTTGTGACGTCATAATTTGGGGAATTTCCCCAAATTAATGGGCCATTTTATGTCTTTATTGCAAGCGTTTTACGACAAAAAAAAAAGCAATTCTTCTCCTCCTGTTACCTGTGACATGCAGCTCCCAGAAACGCGTTTAGCTGTGTCAATATATTTGTGGAAAGGAGACTAGTGTTAATCCTCTAAATTATGTAAAATTGGGATGAAAAACACTTTTTAGCCCATAGACATTAAATCCCATAAATTAATGATTTTCGACAAAAGTAAGAGGGGTGTCCAGTCAAGAAAGCATTCACTTGAGTTTGCAATAGTATGAACATCACAAATCCAGTTTAGCCAGACCTTAAGACACAACCCCGAATACTACATGAAGCGAAAAAACCTAAAAATGCAAAATGCGCCCGCATACTGTAACGCATTTGGGAGGTTTATGATCAAAACTTTTCGAAATGTTTCGGCTCGACATAAACCAATTGGTTAGAAGCTGGCCATATGGGCCGTTATGTAAAACTCCGTCCATCTAACCGGCTTTAGAGGAAAGGCCTCAATGGACACTCCTTACGGCCAAGCAGAACTTAATTCCCATTGAGATCTTTTGTCCAAATTAACCAAAAGGTTTCAACAGTTTCCAAATGGTAACGGGTTTTCAAAAGGGTTTGGTTTATAAAAAGGGTAATTTTATAATTCCCTTTGAGTTTTGACCAATTTCCATCATCTACCAAAGGGACTGCCCTTTAAATGAAAAGGGTATTTACAAAAGGTATCACTTGAAACCCTTTGGGTTCAAAGGGTTTAACCCAAAAGGGTTCCAATTTTCAGCTGGGCTGCCAAAAAACTTTGACTATACCTTAAGCTGTAAAGTATAATCTCTTCTAGTGAGCATGCCTGCATGATTTTGAACCAGCGTCGAAACTCCATGAAGCCTTGGCCGTTCACTCCAAGTATAAGCTCAAACTATATGATCTATCATCAAAGAACCAATCTCAAATTTCCTGCGAGAAACTTAGCATCATGTAGTAGAACTGATCGCCAGCATCTCTGTCTGCCAGGAAAAAAGGGAACCGATCGTGGGGTAAAGTTTACAAAATGTGGAAAGACCGGGTGAGAGCTGTACTGTATCAATACATTATCTTCTTTCAGATGGAGAGGGGCCCAAGATTCCTAGAGATAAAATCACAACAACCAGTGGTTCGAACCTGCCATGCACTTATTCATAACGCTTGATTTTGCATGTATTTTATAGGTAAACATTTCATTTGGAACCCTTTGAGCACAATTGGTTTGAAATGGTAGGCATACCTTTCGAAAAGTAAAAAGAAAAAAAAAACTTTTTTAAGCATTGGAGTAGGAAGCGGGGGCTGGGGGAGAAAGCTCCCCCCCCCCCCAGTGAAAAATGAGGGGCGGAAGCATGCTTCCGCTCCCCCTACTTCCCGTGAGTCAGAAACCCCTTTTTTAATTTTCCAAATCTCAAAAGACAGCGAAATTTCCAGCGTGCTCGCCGCATTATGCAACATACATAAAGTGCGCTAGTTCTCACTAGACTTTTCTGAGCTCTGGACATAACTTGAACAAAATCGGATATTTAAATTACCATTGTGACACCACATCATGAAGAGACACCGGCAGCTATGTTCCTATTTTTGTGACCTGTCTTTCATAACATTCCAATTTTTCTACAATTTAAGTTCTTGATTTTGAAATATTTTGTCTAAAAGGACAACAAAATTTGGGAAACTTTTGAAATGTCATCGGGGTCTGCGGGTCTGAGGGGTCGCGATTTTTCAAAATTTTGTATGCGCTCCGCGCCAATTGAAGATAGTCTCTCGAGAAAGACCGTTCCAGGCAGGGAAGCTTTGGCCTACCGTAGTCAAATGTTCTCATACACACCGCATGCGGGACATCGAATCCAAAGAAGCGCTTGCAGTGACCTTCCGTATATCTTTGCCGCACCCGCACCAAGTTCAAACGAGTTTCAAGGATTGAATTTGTATCTGACTTTTGACGGAATCGAATTCAGTCATAATCAGACACCAAATGATCTTGAACCAAGGAAGTCGGTCCAGCTTTAGTAAAGTTATGCTTAACCGACTGAAACTAAGATTAAAAATGCGGAAATAGAAGGTAAAAAATTTTCAAGTTGATATATTTAAAAAAAGCATATCGGGTACCGTCATTTCAAAAAATCCACAAAGGCGTAGGCTACGGCAAGAGGCGGATCTTGTTTGCCGCGAACTGAATATAAGTTCAAGTCCTATTTTGCCCGGCCGTATGTCAACACGGTCCGCTGCATGCCGAACTGACTAGCTGCATGCTACCCCTTGCCCATAAATATATGTAAATGTCAGTGCCCTGAAATAAGCACTTCCCCTGCTCTGGGAGAAGTGCAGCCCCCTACCCCCACCTGAAAGGTCTACGCCTAGTAGCAAAGATGCCAGGTCTGAATTGCGATTTTCTATTGAAAAACCTGCCCTTGTCTAAAGCTATCGGCCATGTCATGACACCCAGTCTCCAGGGGCAGGAATTTCTGATGAGATTTTGTGCCAGAAAGATCAAAATTTTAATGCATGGCTACTTTGTCGAGTGCCACAACAAGCATTTCATCGGGAAAGGGCTGAAAGCTTTTACAAAATGTGGTCAGTGTACCGTTTTCAGTTTGGCACTAGCACTGAGCTCAGAGGCTCATACTGGGAACAGAAAATTAAGTACACGAATTCCGATATTTTTTCGGAAGGGAAACCGTTCCCAGTCGCTAATAACAGCTCGACAACCAAATTTTAAGTAAGCTTGTAGCGGTTTAGGATTTTTAGATAGCATGTAAGTTACTGCTAAGCCGAATTAAAGCTACAACTATTCCATTTAACTTGAGAACCAACACACCCCCAGATGCCAGTGCCTATTAGAACCTATTACACGAAACAAAGCTTGATGACATGATGGCCCGTATTCGTATTGTTAATCTTCCAGATTTAGACGTTCCTCGATACAAAAATGATACAAGATGCGTTGAAGGGTATTTTTCTTTTTTCAGAGATCGGAGTGACCCAGATTATACAATTTGGATCGGTATCCAGCTCGAGTTTCTCATTCGCAGTTAACGTTACGCGCGAAACCGACGTAGCAGGGACATAAACAGTTCTTCGTTCGCGAAAAAGTGTCCTTTTTCTTTCCACATCTTTTTACCAATTTTAATCCCACGTACCCAAAATAATATTTAAATTTGTTTAATTTTTCATAAATTTAACATTACAGCGCATTTCAGGTAATTAAAGTGCCTTTGGAACATGATTAGAGGCTGCAGCTGTAGTTTTAGTGCTGTTCGAGGAAAAGTTTACTTAAAACGTGGAAGTTGTGTGTCTAATTCACCTTCGCCAGATTTTGAATTTAAAGGGATATTTTTACTTATTTTTTCTTGATCCATAGGCCAAACGGATCGCTTGTGGTAATTGCATGGGTTATTATTTCATCTTTTTCCATCGATTCGGTTTTTTTTTCCATCAGACCCTTCGAAGTGCGTCACGAAGTAACACGAAAAAGCAGGACAAATTTTGGTCTATGATGGGCTTCTTCAGTTGTTAGCCCCCTTTGACCATTTCATGGAAAAAAGACGAACTTATTTGGAAACCCACCTGCATAGTACACCAAAACATTTTCACACTTTTGTTTTTACTCGTTAAAAAGGTTTTTTCAGTATATTTTTTCTCCAGGCTGCGTCGCTCCCCTCAGGAATTGGTGTGTAACTTAGCAGAAGTGGGATCCTCATAAACTGAAGTGATATAAAGGGTGCGTTTCAGGGGTCAATCAGGGATACTCACATAAAAAAAAAAACATATAAAGTGGCAGGGCTGTCTGTAACCGAGTCCAGTCCACCTAATTCGAGTCCGAGCCAATTCCGATTCCAGGGACCCACATTCCGGGCCAATTCCGAGTCCAGTACCCCCGAGTCCAAGCCGAGTCCGAGTCCATCTCATTAGTGAATGTGCTGTTCACTGTACAGTGGCAGCTCAACAGGGGGCATGGGGGCATTTCCTCCAGATTTAGCCCTTACCACCCCATTGCCTTCTACCAGACCTACTTACTATAACCTCTAAGCTTCTGAGGGCTTCGCCTGCAGCCATGACCCCATCCACTGGAGCGCACATTTCACTTCTAGTTCACTCTGCATGAAAAAAATTTACCCGTAGTCTGCCCCCCCCCCCCCCCGCCACTCAGTTTGACATTTTTGTATATAGCCACTGGAAGTGTGGCACATGTTCAAGTACAGGATCATGTGTATGATGGGCACAGGTACCAGCTCATGAGTACAGATACGGAGACCAGGTCAGGAGTAAAGGTAAAGAGTCTAAATTAAAATTTCTCAAGTGAGCTCAGGTATAGTTGGGAACCGTGACCCACTGGGTGCTTTTCTCAGAAGAACGTCAAATCTTCCCTCCACTCAGAAATAACACTTACTTAGTCATAAGGCTAGTCGAGCAGTATATTAAAAATCCCCCCTCCACCTTAAAAATATGTCCCAGATTCCCCCTCCCCTCTTTTTCTTAACTTCCCCCACCTTAAAAAATATGTCCCAAGATATTCCTACAATTGCCCATTGCACCTGCGAACACCTTCATTTTCTGATGCCTGCATGTATACTGTATGTAATTCACTGCTGTTTGTTGTGACTGGACCTAGATTTTCACACATTGTCATCCTTGAGGTTCATTGTTAGTACTTGAATAGCTTAATCAGCTTGAAGCAAGGGCTTTGTTGTATGAATCCCAGGGTCCAGCAACCTGTACCTATATTCCAAGTTGTTCAACAACAGAAGTTTTTTACAACAAAAGCAGTAAGAATTGCTGGGTATGAAAGTGTACAGTAAGAGGAGATTACAAAAATCTTGAAGTACACAACTGGAAGATTCTAGAACAATACAAACTACTCAAGCTTATGCAGTGGTATTTGATAATCCCTTGAGTTGAACCTAATCCACTCAACTTCATGGGACAACTATTGATTGATACACCTTGCATGATTGCTGCTGTAACTATGAACATGTGGTCTGTGCCAGGGGCGTAGCCAGGATTTTCTTGTGGGGGGCAAAGTCGACTCATCTTCCCCAATCTTGACCGACAGGACTATCTAAGCGGAGCGCCACCGTCAGTTAGCGCGGAGCGTACAAGAAAATTTTTGGTTTAAGAAACCCCCCAGATGGCAGGAAACGGCACTTCCCGAGTGTTTTATGCTGCATGTTCCCAGTCCGGAAATATGGATCTCATTTCTGAAATTTGTCATTTAATGCAGAAAAAATCAGTCTATGAAACATGTTAATACATGTTTCTAAGCGGAGCTCTACCATCGATTGGCACGGAGCGTACCAGGAAATTTTTGGCTTTACAAACCCCTCGGATGGCCGGAAACGGCACTTCCCGAATGTTCTAAGCAAGAATATGTTCAGCCCGACTTCGAAATTCTCCCCGCTTCTTAATTGGAGCACTTGACAAATATTAAGGGGCTGATTATACCTTTAGTCCCCACTTTTCCATTTTTCATCGTCGCCACTGGGGTGCGGCATTTCCTTGAGGGAGCGAAGCGCACTCGTGAGGAGCCGATCGAAGGAACGGGGAGAGGGCGTGGTTCTCCCCCTCCTTCCCCAAAGAGATTTTGCAATTTTACATCAAAATTGAGCGATCTGGTGAACACCTAAGCTGGAATTTTTTGACATTTTCAATCTTGTATCAATGTTTTCCTTATTCCCTCGAGAGTTAGTGTGTGGCTGTAGGAGGGTTACTGTATGAGTCAATGAGGCCCTAAGGAATTGTGTTTTGGTCTGGGCGGGAGTAAGTGCGAACTATAAAAAGAATTTGTACTTATTTAAAACTTATATAGGTCAATTGTCCCGGCATTTGGGCCCTATCGGGCACAACTTATATTGTACTTCCTTCAAGGAGTCGGTACCGCACGACTGACACAAGAGATTATTAACTAAATTAGCGAAATGAGATGAAATTCCCGACATGTACATTAATCCATTTGTTCTACTTATTAATTTACTTGAAAAGATGGGAAGGGTTTGTACTTTATTAGCTCTAGGTAACGGAACTAAGGAAGAGTGTGCAAAGCGTACCGAACATTTTGTGTTTTATCGCAGAAATAACTCTTTTGAAAGCCAAAATAACTAACCCGACCATGGGAAGGCGACAGATTCCCGACACATGGGCGGGCCACGCCAGCGACCAGAACAGCCGACAGCCCCTATGTCGAGGGTGTGGTGAGAAGGGGATAGGAAGGAGCCTAACTATACCATGTCATTGCAGCCTGGAACACATTTTGCACCATATCACTTAATATTTTACTAGTAAAAGCCGAGTTGCGCACTAATAGTGTTCTTTTGGGTCTGAATCGTGAAATTGCAAAGCGCGCGAAGCGCGCGAAAATTTTTGGTAGGCTTGCAAAAATAACATAACCTATGTAATCATTAAGTACAAAAAGAAAAAAATAGAAACTGTAGGGGTTGTAGACACTATCGGGGGAAACATACATTGTGTCGAGACCACCTGGAATACCCGATAAAATAGCCAAACTATGCTCCGTGAGTCGCTCACCAACTGACCTATCGCAGACACACACAAGAGAACAGCAACTAGGCTTTGTGATATGGGATGAAATTTACGACCTCTACAAAACATGTGTACTCTGCCTACCCGTTACTTGGTAAATTAGCAGTACTTACGATCTCTATATATGTGGAATGGAAGTATTGAAAAAACTGGAGTGAATCTACATCGCGCGTAGCGCGCCGAAAATTTGGGGTTCTTATAAGGGAAATTGTCCCTTGAGAGCAAAAAACAGGTAAACCATCGGGGAGACTAGTCGCCGTCGGGGACTGCATACTTTATCGTAACGACTAAGAGCCCCCCCCCCCCTCGAAAAACTGTAGAAAATGCCCCCGATTCCCTCCCTCCTCTTGCCTTTTATCTTTTTTTTATTTTTTCATTTTTTCAACATCGCCCATCCCTCCTTGCCGCCGTCCCCCACCCCCCTCCCCGCTGGCTACGCTAGTGGTCTGTGCCTTACTGTATTTATTTGCAGTTCATTTTCAGTTAATCTAGCTAAATTGTCAGTGCTACTAAGTTTGCATCCTGTGCAGTTTTATTCCATATACAATTTTTTTCAAAAGGGTATCTTCTGTGTACTATAAGAAGCTTGGCTAAGCTAACTGCTACAAAGAGACTGGTTATTCTTTCTGTCAGCTTTGCACTACAGATTGGATGCAACCTTAATAAACTGTCTTTAAAATCATATTAAGTCATGGCTTCCAGGGCTACTGGTCCTCTTCCTTTATTTTCCAGTACTAAACTTGCTGAGTAACAGTAGAGGTATGAGTCAGGTAGCCTAGTAACAGTAGTTGCTGAGTAACAGTAGAGGTATGAGTCAGGTAGCCTACAGACACAACATTAGAGGATATATTTAAATTCTGGAACGACTTCTCCTATAATAAATTGATGAAGGGGTAGGACAGTGGTAGATCATGTTGGGACTATCTGTGCTTGCGGAGTATGTCCGGGGCAATTACCTCAGGATCTACTATGTTATAGCTAATTAAAATCAGTTCTCATACAGATCTTAATCAACCCATTCGTTTTAACTCAAATACCAACATGATATGAAGTATAGCATTAATATAAACCGTTTTTACATCATATTAATTAGTACAATGCTCCTTAATAATTTAGTAGGTCACAGCTATAGGTCACCACTAGTTTCTGCTAGAAAGCTTAGGATGGAGCTTTTGACCAGGCTGCCGAACCAATATGACAGCAATGCAACACTACGGCATACATTACAATAACTATTAGTATTACTGTTATGTTATTGATCTGGCAGTCGGTTACACATAGCCAACTGCCGGTATGCAGATATGTATGGCACGCCAAAAGGCTCACCAAATATGATGATGTTCTAAAAGTACACGTTCATGTACTAAAAATACACGTTCATGTACTAAAAATACACGCTCATGTACCAAAATTACACGCTCATGTACCAAAATTACACGTTCATGTACCGAAAATATACGATGGTGTACTAACTTCATACGATCATTCATGTACTGATTTCATACGATCATGTACTGATTCCTTACGATCATGTACTGACATTTAGTACATGATCCTATGAAATCAGTACATGTACGTAAGCAAACAGTACATGAACGTATGAAATCAGTACATGATCGTAAGCAGTTAGTACATGAACGTGTGCTTTCACTACATCACATTCGGTGAGCCTTTTGGCGGACTTCTGGTACGCCGAAAGGCTCACTCTGTATGGCGTGCGGAAGAGACAATAATAACATGATGATCTTACGTTTTTACATGTACAACGTGTGTTTTTAGATGTACAACGTGTGATTTTACATGTACATCGTAACATTTTAGTACATGATGGTGTAAATTTACATCATGATCGTATGAAGTTAGTACATCATCGTATATTTTTGGTACATGAACGTGTAATTTTAGTACATGAACGTGTATTTTTAGTACATGAACGTGTATTTTTAGAACATCATCATATTTGGTGAGCCTTTTGGCGTGCCATAGATATGTTGCTCTAGGGCTTACTTCAGAAAAAAAATAGCTCAGTGACTAGGTTCAGTTAACTAAAAGGTTCAGGCAGCACTTTCTCACTAACAGTAGGTCCAGGGGCCGAGGTTCCCTGATAGAACGACTCATCCTTCCCGTGGACGGCACAGCCACAATGCAATGCGACAAACCCTTTTATCCGACAGGTAATAAGAACTAGCGTTTGTAACGTCTCCTGAATAACTCGCCACTAATTGCCCACAAGGCCAGCTATACTGAGTTACTGGTACTGTAGTCTATATGTAGTATACTACAAGTGTTTCGATGCAGTCAATGCTATAAAAATATGGGTATGTCTATAACGAAGACCTCGAAAACGAAGACCGAAGACAGAAGACCTCGAAAACGAAGACTGATTGTAGCTTACGAACATTGCCGTGTGTTGGGAACATAAGGGCTCAGCGGCTTCCGTAGGCTTATCGCGTAACATAATACTTTTCATATACGGGAAATGACACGTAATTTAAAAACGATACGGGTAAAATATGAATTTCTACTCGATTTAAGACTTAACCACTTCTTAAACACCGTTCTTGAGTGCCTATAACAGTTTCATCACTCAATCCAGCGATTAGAACAGTGAAAGGTTTCATTTTCTTCGAGTCTTCGTTTTCCAGTCTTCGTTTTCGAAAATGGCAGAATAGGTCAAACTCGAAAACGAAGACTGGAAAACGAAGACTCGAAGAAAATGAACCCTTTCACTGTCGCTGGATTGCTGGATCGCTGGATTGAGTGGTGAAACTGTTATAGGCCCTCAAGAACGGTGCTTAAGAAGAGGTTAAGCCTTAAATCGAGTAGAAATTCATATGTCTTCGGTCTTCGTTTTCGAGGTCTTCGTTATAGATATACCCTATAAATATACGTAAAAAAGTTAAAATCAGTAGCCTATTGTTGTGTGTTGTATACTACGGTCACTGCACTATACATACATTAATGAAGACAATTAATTGGCGGCTGGCTTTGCATAAGCATGGCCAACGTGGTTTTGTAGGCTTTACTAGTACTAGATGGATATGCCCCTACAACCAGCTGGATGGCAGAAGGCTGTGTCAGCTGCAGAAAGCATGATCAGCTAGGTCCAAAATATGAACAGAGACAGCGTTAGCCTGCCTACAAGCTTTTCCACTTTACCATGCAGTCACTGGTTAGGGTTCCTGAAAAATAATCTCTGATCATAATTAAAGCCAAAGCTGTTGCCTCTACCAGGCCAAACAGTATAAACTTGGCATGCTAAAACACTAAACATGATGAATGACCCTCCCAAGTTTGGGTTTCAGGTGCATTGCTCAATTAACTGCCCCCCTCCCCACCCAGCACCTACAAATCATTGTGGGCACTGCATGCTTTCTTAGATGATGACTGGATATAGATATACTGCACTTTTATCAGACTTCCTTTGGGTTAAAAGACCAGACCGCAATTCCCCCAGCTAGGGTACCCAAGAGGCCACACCTAGGAAAACTCCAAGTTATTAGTGTAAAATTAAATCCCTTCCTCAGGAAACAAGGCCTACAGAACAGTAGCATATTAATCACTCTCATTCCCCGACTTTTGTAACTTTACCAGGCTTGGACACAATTCATCGGCTGATAGCCTAGCCCTAAATATAAGCTTGTATGTTGAGGAAGTATCTAATTTTCATTTGAGTGGACTCGACTGGACTTGGTTTCGAGTCCGAGTCCAATGGCAGCCCATTCCGGGCCAATTCCGATATCCGTGCCTTCCATTCCGAGCCAATTCCGAGTCCAAGAAAAACTGCCGAATCTAGTCCGGAATTGAGTCCGAGTCCGGACTCGGGCGTTACAGCCCTGTAAAGTGGACTAACCCCGCGAAATGGGGATATTCCTAGTTTTAAATGTCCAGAATAATGCAAAGTGAGATGTCAAATAACTGCCTGTATCTTTACAGTTTGATCTGAGGTATATCCCCTGTTCCATATTTTAAGTTTTTATTCATGTTTACATGCAGGGGCGGATTTAGGGGGTTCAAAGCCCCCCTTCCAAAAATGATGGAATTTTACATCGTCAAAAAAGAACAAGAAGAAGGAAAAGAAAATAAAAAAGAAGAAGAAAAAACCCAACAATGGCAAGGCCCTATTTCATTTAAATATGACTAATGTGACGTGTTAAGGTCAGTGAATATATTTCAACATTTTCTACCTTAGCAACGAGGTAACAAAAAAAATAAACTTGTTCCTAGACTTTAGGTCTGCTTTATGTCATGGTGACATGGCGCTAGTAGAGCTGTTTTCACTTGGCAGTTAATGAATAAAATACTCCCAAAAGATCAGCAGGAATTGTTTTTATATCTAGTCCTTCTCTATGTACCTCCCCAAACTTTGATCGTTTCTGAAATATTTCATTGCCAATGAAAAAATGATGTGCATACTGTTAAGATTTATTTGCTAACCCTAAAAATTTTCCTCGTATGTACTACATAACGTAGATGTAGGATGCAGGGACAGACTGTAGCCCTCTAAAAATGTTTGTGTGAAAATCCAGGGAAAAATGAAGACAAATCTTCAGGCACTGGAATAATTTAAATTATGTTCTATCACAAATGGTTCTGAAACTACCAAAATTTTAGCATGCCTGGCGTACTTAAGACGTTTCCTCAATTTTGTCCTTAATACTTATAACTTCTGATAACAACTCCTGGAGAAACAACAGCAAAAGATCAAACTTTTGTAGGAATAATTAGGTAGAAGACTTCCCTTGTGATTTGGAAACTGGTTGAGATGGGGGAATTGAAACTGTTTTGATGCCAATCCAGAATGCAACTTTTGTCATGGAAATGTCACATGTAATGCAAAATTTCAGCCTGCTTCCCGGGCATTCATTATGTTTGGTATTGTTTCTCGATAACTTTTTAAGTTACAGTATACACTACTTCAACAAATTTTACAAAGAGAGCAATCTTAATTATCTAGGTTATCTTCACTTATATAACTTCCTCCAGACCTCTCACAAAGCAAACGTCTGTGGAATATACTAGAGAGGCTCAGTCTCCTTCATCTAAGGTTACCAGACATCCGGCTATACGCTGGCACCTGGAGGAACTTGTGAAATTGCAAAAAATGTCAGGATTTTAGCTATTTTTCACGGGATCTGAAGGTTTTCCCTAAATTCGCTTGCTGACAAAATATTTCGAAAAATTTTCTGGTCGTAGCATTGGCCTGACCAGGTAATATGCTGCTGCTGTGAATAGTCGATAATGATAATAGTATGCTACCTCATATTTTTTCACAAATGTAAGATGCCCTCGTACCCTCATCCCACGTTTGCAAGTTGTACTACTTCGCGTGAAGTGACGGCCAAGGGCATATCACGCAATCCATGTCCTCTTTGCCAGAAAATAAATATGGTAACCCTATTTTCATCACTCCCCAACCCCATTTCCTGTAGTCCCTGAAAATTGAAACCACCGGCTGAAGCTCAAGGCTGGGTATATGCACCTTAGAACATGCAAAGAGTGCAATTTCCGCCCATCTGGAGGGTTTGTAAAGCCCAAAATTTTCTTGTACGCTCCTTGCCAACTGATGGTGACGCTCCGCTTAGATAGTCTTGCCGGCGCTTTCCTTGGCCTCCCCCTCCCCTTCTGGCAACTCCTGGATCCGCCACTGATATGTATGTAGATTTTTCGGCATCACCTGTTTCCTAGTGTGAAACCAGTGATTACTCTGGTTCCCTAAGGGGAATAGAATGTCCCCACTTTACTAGTGAGTTGCGCAAGTCCCCGGTACCCATCGCAAATGAGTATAGGTGGGTGTACAAAAATGTGACATTGAGCTAAGCCTTCCGTTACAATTGACACTTTTTACAATTGATCGCGTTTAACCCTTTTAACCAGGATATGTCCAGAAACAAAAAAACTATAGTATTGTATCTAAATAAGGGCTTTATACACTAATGGGAGGGGAGCACTAATCCCCCCACAGAAGGGGAAGGTCGGCGGTTTCGTCCGGGAAGCCTAAAAATATAAAAAAAAATACCTACACAAACTGAATTAATGGATGGGTGATCTTAAACATATATTTTGTTTTGAAATGCTTCTTTTAATATATATCAAAATTGATTTTCAATCACTTCTCCTTAGCTCCGTTGTACCTCATTCCATGTACCTTGTCCTATCTCCTCCCACGTTGGGGAAGGAAGGCAATTTCCTTCGGAGAGGCTTAAAAATGAACGTAAAGGACACAAGTTACTGGATTGATGATCATGAACTTTTTATGAACTATTCTTTTTCTTCTTTTGTAATGCTATTTCAATGCATATCTGAATCTGTTTTAATCACACTCTAAAAAAGTTGGTTGAAAAGACTTACCAATACTGGTCAAGCATTTCAAATACCTGAAATTGGTTAAAATTCACCCAATAATTGTTGATTAATGGATTATCTAAGAGGTTTTACCACTAAATTGGGTAACCAGCCTGTTGGTTAACGAAATAAACAACACATATTAGGGAAAACTTTACCCAATTTCAGGTATTTGACATACGTGACCAGTGTTGGTGAATATTTTTAACCAACTTTTAAAGAGTTCACTTCTTTCTAGCTTAGTTATGCCTCATCCCATTTTCAATCCGCAAGGTCATGCCCTTGTCGGGTAAGGCTGCCCTCTTCCTGTTGTTGTGAAAATCCAATTTCTTCTGGGAGTCCTAAAATTCATTTGAAGCCACCTTGTAACGTGATATATATTCAAATACGTTGGAAGTAAAATAACTTATAATCAGGGATTCGAGCAGGCACATACAAAATCTCATCTATTTCGCGGATCTTGCAATTGAGAACAACGAATACTCTTAAAAGAGACAAAAACAAACACTTGTATGTTTTCAATTCCGTTGCATACTTTACCCCCGAATGAGACAAGAACATTACATCTAATTGTAGCAGTATTTTTTACCTGGTGATTTTCTGATCACTTAGCAAGTTGGGTTTTTTTTCGGTTGAACTTTCATTTCAAAGGAAATCTCAGAATAACGACTGCTTCATTCCTAGAAACAAGTCAGGGAAATGCCATTTCCGGCTGTCTGAGGGGTTAGATTTTCTAACAATTTTCTGAACGCTTTTTAATGGTCCTCACAAAAGCCAAATTTTTTTCATTTTTTTTTTTTTTCTAATTTTGTCTTGAAAATAAACTCAAGATTTTTTAGTATTTGTAGAAAAGAAAGCCAAAATTTTCCCGCTCTGCAAGTGCCTCAAAATCTACTAAGTTGGGCCACAACGGGACTAATTCAAAGCCTTTGTCGGAGTCTTGAAATGATGGCCCCCTGTCGGCTAAACTCAAGATACTCAAGTCCTGGCGCCACCCCTGAATAATCGTCACGGTGACGCATTTGGGTAGCCTCACAGTTAAAAGAAACAACCATTCTTCAGCCTGAAAACGATACATTCAAAGTAAGTTTCATGGAAAATAAACATGATTAACAAACATTTACGACATATTGGTACAGGTTATTGATAAAGTTTTTCCTCTGCCGCATTCTGTCATATTGATGTAGTCTTGCAAAAACATTGCACGAAATGGTAAAATATTTCGGTTTTGCAATACCAAATTAATTACAGACAGACGCGGGTGTTTAGTTGCAATACCCAATAGTTTGAAAAATATCCCCCGACCACTGAACCGAATTCGGGCAAAAGGAATGAATGCCACATAATTGTTTTTTAATGCCATAATGATGAAATATCAGAAAGCCTTTCTGTAAGTCTGCCTGAAAATTCATTTGGAACCACCGCGTAACTTGACATTTTGAAAAGGTGTTAATAAAAGTAATATCATTTATTATCTGGAGTTCGGGCAGTATCATAGTCAATTTTACCAATTCAATATATATATTAAGTTCATCCAAGGCATACAATTGAGTGGAAACATCACCGTAATAATTGACAATCCCGTTTTAAAATAGCGACTGCTTAGATTGTACTTACAAGGCTACCTCCCGCCACCTGAAGGGTCGTAACTTTTCAAAATTTTCTGTAGGCTCAGTGTGTGTCTACCAACTGACCAATGGTAGCGCTCCGCTTAGATAGCCTTCTTGGAAAACTTTTAGTTTGAAATGAAAGTTTTTGGCAAACGAACACCCAAAATACCATTTCCGGATGTCTGAGGGGTACAATTTTCCAAAATTTTCTGCACGCTCACTCAACCGAGTGGTGGCGTTCCGCTTGGATAGTCTTTCGTCTAGTCAGAATTCCCCTCTGCTCCCCCAAACCGAACTTAGTCCTCCCTTACATCTGTGGCTGGGAGAAATGCAACTGACTGGGTTATGAATAACTGCCCATAATCGCCACATGAAACTTAAGAAATAAGTTTTGGGAGTGAAAAAATCAATTTGCAAAACTTGATGAACTTAAAAGATCAAATTGATCATTTTCAATAATTGGTCAGTGAGGATGATTATTTAACTAATAGACCATGGGACAGAGTCCAAAATTCTTTCATTCCGTGGCAAGCATCGGGGGTCTACACCAAATGTCCCTGAAAATGTTCTTTAAAATATTGACATTGTTGAAAGGGTGATTCCCAATCCTGATAATTGCACATTATTGAGAAAAGGATTAAAATTCAATCATATTTTCGCCAAAAAAAAAATACTTATGACGTAGTTACTGCCCAATCACAGTTCTTCATTCAGGTCACATGAGGATCACATGACAAGATCTGCCAGGTACCTCACAAAGTATAATGTCGTTAACAAACAAGACAGTCTTAATATCAAAACAAAAACGATTCAGGTGCTTAATTCATTGTCTGTGAAACTCTTCATGGGATCTGTTATCATTCATTAGAATGACGGAATCTTAACATTTATCCTGTACCAAAGAACTCTTTGAATTGTTTGCTAACAAGAGAGATTTTGTGTGCGCATTTAGATGATCGGAGACGGTGAACTGAACCAATGTGAATTTCCAAGCACGATTCCCTACTGTTAGTGTTAGGCCTACTGTAAGTTACCACAACTTGAGAAGTCGAGCGATTTACCGGTGTGTTTTAGGATGATCAGAGCAAGAACCAAGGTACAGAACACAGGTAAGGGCCGAATTAAATTACTGTATAACATAAATCATGAAAACTTGGTTGAATTACCAGTTTCGATGGTCGTAAGAAAGTGAAACTGTGCAAACCTAGCCTAGGCCTAAGCACGTTACAACACAGAATTGCCATAGACCTCAGAATCATAGGCCTAGTGTATAATCCCTTTCTAACCGTTTTTTATTAAGGCATAACGTTATCCTTACTTATTAGCAAATAAGTGTGTGTATACAAACAGCATCAATGATGATCGTTCGAAGGCAGTCTCAAGGCACAATTAAAGTTACTAAATCACGAGCAACTAACAAATAGCCCTTACTAGGCTAGGACTACACTAATTCTGCAAGTACCCAGCACAGTACTAGCGTAGAAACAGGGTGGTAATCTGTGTCACATACATGTGTGATGATTGAAAATGGAATAAGCTAGGCATGAGATTTTAAATTAATGCTCACATTGAGTTACTGTGCTTGTCGAAGAGCTCAATTTTTAATGGGCCAAAGTAAAGTAAGTGTTGGGGGGTATTCTAAAACCTGTGATAACATCACGGCAGTGATGCATTGAATTTACCGTCATGGCTCACCATCATGTCACGTCTTGGAATTGGGTCCTGCTGTACTTTTTCAATGTTGTGTATAAATTCTTAACGTTAGGTGCGCACTCATGAATCAGTCTAGACTGTAAATTAATCCATGGAACTTTACCTTAAAGTTTGCTGTCACAGGCTCCATCAAACCAATAACTTGACGTCACATCATCAGGGTATAAATCTGCAGCCTAGATGCAAGGATAATATTTTATTTATAAACATAGGTCCCAAACTCCTTTTCTGCACACTGTTAGATTTGCTGTGTCAGCATGCATTCATTTTTAGAAGGCATTCTTAACCCACAGAATAGATTTCTCGGTGTATACTGTGTGGATCAAGGTAATAGACGCAAATTTCGGCATGTTTGGAAAACAAACGCACAAGCTGATTTTCCATTGCCAGTGTGTAAAAAATGTATATGCATGCAAGTTTTGAAATCATTGTAAGCCAAAGTGTTGTCAAAGTTATCATGGTACCGTCACTGATTTTGGTCATCATCACAGATTTTAACCTTGGTCACATACGTCACATAACTGAGTCGTCACAGATTTCAGACGATCTCATTTAAATTTGCCACAATAGCTTAGCCATATTTATGTTTTGCTTTCTACTTCATATTTCAGTCTTTTTGAAAGAAGGGCTAGAAAGGCATGATGGGATGGCAACCTCAGATGAGAATCCAGCAAGGACTTGTCTGGTAAGTTTTATTTTAAAGTTGGCGCAAAATGACAAATTACCTAGGACTTTGCTTCATGGACCATTTCCATACACTGTTATACTTCAAGAAGTGGTGGCAGTGTATACTGTAGCTGAGGGGATGTCTTTTCTTCACTTGATGCTGTTGATAGTATGACTCAGCTTAAGTTTTTCACTGCTGTGATGAATAATTCGTTTATGAAGGTAAATGTTCAATCTTTGCCAATGATGCTGCAGGAGTCAGGTTTCGAGCAACAAACAGCTACCAAAGACTCGCTTTGCATTTGAGCTAGTCGGTTTCAATTTTCAGGGTAGATAGCTAGAGAATTGGCTGAAAATTACCACAACAGTCACATGCAACCTTATCAAAAAATTTTGGGCTGAAAGGTGCAGTATGTTTCTGGAGGTCATATAACAGACTTCCTAATGTGGGTCAAAGTCAGTTTCAATATGCTCGTTTAACTTGGATTCTCGACCATTCAAATTGCCAAGTCAAAAACATTATATTTAAATTGTGATCTGTCAGTGATTTTTCTTTATTGCAATTTCTTTAGTTGAGTAAATTGCCAATACAGAAACCATCACTGCATTAAATTTGTGTTCATGATTATATGTTGCAATGTTTGGCTGAATGATGTATTAATGTCCAAGAATGATGTCATGGCAAGGCTCCTGGTATCTCAGTGGTCAATGAGATCTTTTAAACAATAGATAATAATAGTTTTTTGTTGAAGATCAAAGGGGTAGGGGGCATCTCTCTCTTTAGACCCCTCCAAGGAAAGTTGTAGGTTCTGGCAGTGAAATTACAGTACTGTAACACAGGAGTTTGAATTTTACATTATTCACAACTTGATGTGTACAGAAAGTAAACAAAGAGATACAATGAGGTTCAAGCATTTACTTCAGTTTTATTCTATTCTTTTATTTCTTTCAGAACCCACAGACACAGGACCAAAGCTGACACAGTCCAAACAACACCTGTTGATTTATGCGGGTTTTCATCTGCAATGTCATTTGTCTCCTGCAGTCTGCATCATACATCAAACAGATACAACAACAGTGCGAACTGGAGTATTTGTAGGAAAACTGCAAAAAATAAAAATCATCAGCGTTTGCAAAAAACTTTTTTGTGTACCCATATTTGCTTGAACTGACTTTTCCAACTGCAAAAATAGGCCTTGATAATGCTGTGATGGGTTAGGTAAATGAAATGAAGACATTCCTGGATGTGATTCTGTGGTAAATTATAAGGAAATTTATCACTGAAATCGCATAGATGCTCTTTGACTTGATGTTTAAAAACTGTAATGTTAATCAGAATTGTAGTGGAAGTGTTTACCAGAGATTTTTATACCCTGTTACATGTTCCTTTCTTTGCATGTTTTTTTTTTTTTTTTTTTTTTTTTTTTTGCAAAATCAATGAGTTATTTCACTTCGAAGCCAAGGGATAAGGATTGATATTAGTAAAGGAATTCCAAAAGAAAATGTGGCTTTGCCTTCTACAGGATCAAGAAAAATGAAATGAGGTTTTTAAGCTTACAGTATTGTATTTTCCAACTTTTTTGTGGATAGTATTTTCAAAAACAGTGTATTTTTAGCTCTTAGCTCAACCCACAAAGCGAGAGTAGAACTTACGTTATACTGTAGAGGGCAAAATGTCTGTCCCACTACATGAATGAATACAGATTCCAGACATTATCATTGTATCTGTACCTACTGCCCACTCTCCTAAGTGGTGGTGCAAGGATATCAAAAGTGTTTGGGGGGGGGGGGGGGCAAAAGAGAATGTTTGGAGCATAAAATTTCCATGCAGAAAGTGAGCGGGATCTGCGGGACAGGTAAAGTGCCTGTTTCAGGTCCCCTGTGGTGTCCAGGGTGCAAAGGCCTTGGAAGCCAGACCCATAGCCCCCTTAAAATTCTTCACCCCTAAAAACTTTAAAGTGTGCCAATGAATAAATACATCTGTGCAAATGTGCCCCCCCCCCCTTAAATATTTTGCCTCTGGAAAGGTTTTAGCCCACTTTCAATGCCTTGTCTTGTTATGGACCTGTTGGAGGCTTAGGTTTTAGCACATCCCTGGGTGAAAATTGAAATCTCAGGTTAAGTGTATTTAGTTTGGGAGATGATTGGGGCACAAATGTTTTGACACGGGGGAGGGGCATGACTGCCCATGCCTCCAGCACCTCAAATTTTTCTTTCGCTTTGACCGGTCACCTCCATATACAGTATTGATTTAGGGTAGCAATACTGGGTGTTGATTCATTTACTTCCATGAGCATGAATTGTTACACCAACATGGTGTAAAAAGGAAGCTGAAGTAGAGGGGGTACAAGGTTTGAGTAGTTGCTTACATGGGTGGGGCCTAAGGGAAGGGTTTTCCTGTTCACTTTGGAAATATTTGCTTTTGGAAGATACATTATGGTACTTCATATATGACACATTGTGAAGCATATATAAATTACACATGACAGCGAATGGGGGAGGGGGGTCTGCGCCCCTTCCCTGCATGTGCCACTGTTATGTGATATCCAAATAAAACAACCCAGCCTGAGGACTGAAGAATAACCAGGCAAGCCCAACTAGCATCTACTACGTTCAACCCAAGAAGTTTAACCGTTTGTTATTATTCGCTATGGGCCCCTACGGGGTGTGGTGGGGTGGGGTGGGGTGGGGTCTTGTGATTAAGGTCAAGATGGCTGAGTAAGCAACGTGCCACCAAATACACAACTGAACTTGTCATAGAGATATATGATGGTTTATCTGCATTTAAAACTGTATTATTGTTGTCTATAGATCATTTGGACAGCGCCCTCTATTTCAATTATCCTCTTATATCTTTGCCCCAGATGACATCTGTTTGAAAAAAGTATGCAAATCCAATGAAGAGGACTATCTTGATGATCCCATATCTGCAAAACCCAATTTTTGAGTCTACTTTGAACACAGGAGAAATTGTTTTGTTTTGTACACAAGTATATGGGAATGAGTCGGCCATTTTGTCTCATTAATCATTAATGTGCAACTTTTTAACGTGGGAATCATTCTTTTCACTAAATTTGATCAATTTTCTCCCAATTGGTCACAGTTTTGCGTAGTCCCCTTGATGTTGCCACGGAAGTCAAGATTTAAAGCCTTTTTTGGACTCTGTCCCATGCTCTAGCTCTTTCGTTTACATGTTCGCGTCCAACTACCTGTTATATCTACATACGTTTACTGTAATTAATCGAAGCCACAGCTTCGATTGTAGGAATTGCTCGTTCAGTCACGTGTTTTCGTGCCTTCGTAAGCAGTCGGTGCGGATGAATATTAAATCATGTTCCGTTTGGATTCATATTGCAGTCCCGAGCTGTTCGTTC
Organism: Holothuria scabra; assembly: GCA_037179385.1. Classification (NCBI taxonomy): domain Eukaryota; kingdom Metazoa; phylum Echinodermata; class Holothuroidea; order Aspidochirotida; family Holothuriidae; genus Holothuria; species Holothuria scabra. The sequence continues at coordinate 53,512,452 of CM074184.1, forward strand.
GTACAATGGAACAGCTACGCAGTCATGTTAAGTTGTTCCGTAGGGGGATTTTCAACAAAGTTTAACTATTTCTATATAAGGGGATTTGCTCGAACAACTCCTGTATAGTAAGGTGGTAATGTGCAAATAAAAAAGTAGTTCCACATTCAAAGGTATTGTTCTGCATTGAAGGCTTCCTCTCTGGTTGAAAAAAGGTGTAAATATAGTTTGAAAACAATTTATACCGTTCAGGGATTTCAAAATAAATTTCAAAGGTTGCATTTTCCAACATATGCCACTTTGTTTTGTCGGAACTGCTTCATCAAGCAACTTCGTCGACCGTACTCATTTCAATGTAAGTAAGTCAAGTCCACTAACTTACGTTCATGCATAAACGCATGCAGCTAGCTATATAGTGTACGTACTGTGTCGTTAACGTGATGGCGACAGTAACCAAGGCCAGGGAACGATCCACCAATTTTAAGGTATTCAATTTGTCGTTCATTTCATCACCCTGTATGGGTTGTTAATGGCTTCTCTGTTGTATTTTCAATGTTTGAAACAAAGTAAAAGACTGTCTACCCACGGTTGTCGTAGTTCTCAGTAAAGGACTAACGTTATGCATCGACGGTCGCGTAGTTGCTACCAATACATTTGTATAGGAAGCAATTACGCGACTCTCCATATATACTCTAGTCCTTTAGGCTTCATGCACTGAGGACAAAAGTTGTCGTAGTCTTACCCAAACACAGTTACGAAGGCCTAAAGCCAAACGTTGCAGAACAAAACAACTCTTACATTAACACTTAGTCGTGTCCTAGTGCAAAAGGTGCGCTCAGCGTATATAGGCCTAGACACTGCAGATACAATCTTGGACAAAATAATTTGTTGGGACACCCTGCTCCCCCTTCTATTGCCACCTTGACGAGGTTGGGGATGAAGGCTTAGTTAAAACCAAGTCTACCATTGGCTTGGAAAGCAACTTTCAACTAAAAATGTTAAGAAACTGCTTCGGTTGAAAGAAGGCATAACAAATTTGTTACCATTTGTAATACAACATGAAAAAAACAGCCTCAGATGCAAAATTGGCTGCAAAATGTGTTCCAAACCAACCGTACCTAACAATCTACCAAAGTTATGAAAGAAAGTCTGGCTTGCAGAGTTACTTTAACAATCTTATGGTAGATCGTGGCCCCTTTTCAATAAATTTCTTGTCTCCAACTATCAGTTTAAAAAAGAATGACTCTTCTATCCAGGAAGAGAATCATTCCACCCGTTGCGATTGTGGATTTGTGCGTCTAAACAATGCATACTTTTGGTTTGTAATGAAATTTATCCTACGGTCGCCCTTAATTTGTTAAAAATCCTCAAGAGTATTGTTGGCGTCTGGAAAAGGTCTTAAACAACCTTAGAACACTCAAAAAAATTAAACGTTTTTATTGAATTCGGTCTCAAAAATGTATCTCTTGGTACCCAGACAATCTTGGACAATAACTTGTTGGGACACCCTGCTCTCCCTTCCAATATTGAACACTGTTATGCTGTTCTGGGCAAAGAATCTTGTTCTTCTTGACGCAACATTGGGAGGGGTAAATGGAGTTTTATGTTGGCCTACTTCAACTAAAATTGACAAATAAAATGTAAAGTGTCCCAACAGTTTTGTCCAAGATTGTAGTCTACTGCTTGTTAGGAAAGTCAAGTAAGTCTAGGGTCAATACTTTTGCATAGTGCTAGGCCTGTGTCACCACCAATAGTGTATCACACAGTCTCAGGCAAAGTGTAACTAGGTACAAAAATTTTGGGGCAACTTTACATCCAGGATGGGCAACTGATTAAAAATAATAGCTAATCGATATTGTTACATCCAGGTGAATACTTTCATTTAAACATCAGTGTTTAGTAGCATATATAATGTTATTGCTTTATCTCACATAGATCTCCCCCAAAAAGTTGCAAGGAACAATGCCCCCCTTCCCCTCCCCGGCATATGTGGGAAATATTCCACTTTTGTTGGGGAATCAGTTCCAACAATATGCTTCATTTTTTTTATAAGAAAGGCCCAAGTGTGCACATTTTCAAGGCTTCGATTAGTACTTGCCATGCAAGTACAATTGTCTAGTTAAAACTGATATTGCTTGAAGGACATTGCGATTTGATAAGATGATTTTGCTCCAATGTCTTGATCAAAACGTGCAATGTTCATAGTTAAACTGATGCATTAGGCATTCGGTGTTGAAGACCAAAGGCGTAGGAAGGGGGGCTGGTGGCGACAGCCCACCCCCCCCCCCCCCCCGCTGGATAATTAGCCCCCCCCCACACACACACAACTTGATGGGTCTGAAAACCCCTTTCTTAATATATGAAATCACAAAAAAGCAAAAGTTCCGACGTCGCGCGCAGCAAAACAGAATGTAGGATGCATTAGTTCTTGCTCAAAAATCAGTCTGATGGACTTTTCCGAACTCTGTAAATTACAAAATCGGATCTGCACCACATGTGATGCCACATCATCAAGAGACATCGTCAGCTGTCTTGCTGTTTTTATTAACTGTCTTTCAAAGAATTACAAATGTTCTTCAATGAGAGCTCTTAATTATGAAATAATTTGGCTAAAAAGGAAAACAAAGTTTGGAAAACTTTTGAATTGTCATCGGAGAGTGTCAGTTCGTAGGCCTTGGATAACAATATGTAGCAGCTAGGGTTCAGTTGTCGTGCAATCATCCTCAGATTTGCCAATAATACATTAAGGAAGTGGACATTCATCGGTGATCCCCCAACTCTTTAAACGTCGATTTAAAGTTTTATGCAGTAAAAGTTCTATATCTACATATATTTTTTTTAAAGGGGCAACAGTTTCGGCGCGCTTCGAACGCCGCAATACGTCCCTGACACATAGGTGTTTACACATGAATGAAAAATTGGAAAACTTAGCGACAACTTACAAGCCCGAAACACGCAATTTCCGGCTGTCTGAGGGGTCCAAATTTTCTGTATGCTCCTCACCAACTGAACATAGTCTTTCGAGCAAGGTTTCATATTTCAGGCAGGGAACCCTTGGCCTATCGTACTCAAATGTCCCCATACTCACCTACCATCAGATACCTTTCAACCCTGTCAGTTGAGTACCGTAGTCTGAGTAGATGAATTCTTTAGTTATTGAAGTGACAAAAGGTTCAACGTCCAATGTCACAGAGCAGTGACGTAGCTACAGAACTCCAGGGGCTATTGCCCCGTGGCTCGAAGAAGTGAAAAATTAGGAAATTTTCCATTTTAGACACCAGTGAAATATAGTTTTCCCAACTTTTCCTCCATTAAATTTCGAATTCTTCCTAATAAAAGCTCAATATTTGTAATTATTAGTTTTAAAAAAGGCAAAATTTTCCGCGCGCTTCGTGCGCCCTAAATTGCAACCCTTAATGCTTCAAATGGTCACTCGGTATAAAGCAGTGAGTGGTAAAATTTTCCCAGCTGATATAGTGCCGTTTCCCCTAACATTTCCTTCCATACAGGCTTTAACTTTTTAAATATTTTGTCTAAAAATGGCAAAAAATTTCCAGGAGCTCTTTGAAAGTTGCCGAGAAGCCTCAATTCGCACTCTTTAGATAACATAATGTAATAACAACACATATATGTTAATGGGAAACGCAGACTCTTTGATAGTCCCCAAATATTCCGTCAATTTTCCTCACGGGAAACCCTGAATCCAAACTATTTTTTGCTCCGTATTTACAAAAGTGTAAAATCACCCAATTTTTGGCGCGCTCCGCGAGCCGCAGGTTACGTTCCTTAAACAGTAGTGTTAACACTTCAGAAAAATCATTCTTTTTTTTAAATTGTTCTTGCCTTTACCTATGGAGTGAAGCTTAATTCACTTTTCATTCATAAAAGGAATATTTGAAGTCGCAGGGCCGTTGTGAACTGAGGAGTAGAGTTGTCAGAGGAGACTTTGTTAGGGGCCATTTTGTGCGGGAGACTATGTGGACTAGAATTTTTAGGACGAGACTCAACACCCCACCTAGTTCAATTGAAGTTGCACTTAGTTGTCACGTGAAAGAGGACTGGGACGCTTTAGCCACACAGTCAAACTGAACTTATTGAACGTTTTGCGCTCAATATAACATTATCTTGTTCAGTTTTTAAAGTAATTGACATTTTCTGTTGAAAATGAGCACGTTCTACAAACTAGAAAATGTGGTTACGAAAATCGTAACCACTTACTGTGTCCATGATTGTTTCTGTGCCAACGTACTTTGGTACGTACTAAAGCTTAGAATTTCGTCCAAAGTTTCGCGTTTGTTGGCCTTGTGATACACCTGAATATAAACAATGCAGTACTGTGTTGGTTGCTTGTTGTAGATATCAATGCTTCGTTACTTTCGACTCGCAATCTCGTGATACACATGAATGATGCAGGACTGCACTATTTCTCCTAATGCTAAACAGGCTAATTGAAGAATCACCACTGGCTATTCATGTGACGCCGATGTAACGGCAGAGAACAACCCGTAAGTCGCAAAGTATGCCTACATTGCTCACGGTGGCACTGCAGGTAGGGTAACTTTAGACGTTCGGTTTTACCAGGGCACGTCCACTTTTAATTGTTTCGTGCTTTTGTCCGGGCGGTTTTTGTAAAATTACCGCCAACTATCCGGATTACATGTATTTCTCACATGATCTGACAGGTTTTCCCTAATTTTGCTTCAATTAAGTCAGGAGAAATTCTAGGAAATGCAAAAATTGCACCATTTTGCATCTAGACACCATTGAAAACCAACAAAATTTCCAAACTCCCCCACCCCCTCCTCTTAGACCTCATGGCACCAGGGTTGCGGTGCATGTCCGCCTTGAGAGAAAATAAATAGGCCTATGGCAACCCTAAGTGCAGACAAAAAGAACAGTATAGACCCCTATGCTAACTAGACGGTTTGTAGTTGCAGGCAAGAACTGATCGCAGCCACTGAAAATGGTATGAAACGAAACGAAAAAGCCTAATATTGCGCCACTTAATTCCAAGCCTCGACCGAATAAATATTATAAGTGCTGTACAATCATGAGCAACCGGCGTACCATGCTGCTCGTCTCAGAGAAAAATGTTCCTGGTCAACACAACTTTAACCGCCGTGTCAGGAACGTACCTTTCACGCAGGCAACAGATGGCTGTAAAATGTTTATACCTCAGATTCAGGCATCTGCACATGCGCAGATTAAGCTGAGACGTGCCAACGGACTTTAAGCGGTTGACAAGCGTGTTAAACAAGCGGGGATTTTCGATGGCTAATTGAAGAATGAGCAACCGTGTGGTGTGGTCGTGGAGTAAGTACTAGCGTTAGTCTGCGTAGCGGCGTCAAGTCTGGGACTATTTTATGAGTGATCAAATCAAGTATATAAAGAAAGTCAATAGAACTGCGCAACGACTTATCGTCATTCGAAAAGAAAAGTCCCTACTTGCTTCAAATAAGCTGTTTACTCTATTGGAACACGTCAAGTCGGTGAAATCGGGGAAGTAGTCGAAACTTTCACTTCATGAAAAAGTCAAAATAACTGCGTGGCAGATGAAATGCTGTATAACGTTAGTATTGTTCGTGTGTAAATAGGGAGGCATCACACTGAAGATATTCATACGCATGCCAACAAAGAAGGCATGAGTTCATTTAACAAACTGAGCAAATCCAATAATCGAAGCTGTAGGCTTCGATTAATTGTGAGAATGATACACAAGCAGCGATGGGCCTTTGCGCGTATGTTATGCCCACGGACTTCCCAAATAAACATGGATATAGGATTATGGGAAAATTAGTCGCCACCGTTCGAACCAAAAAGACGAAGAATGATGTCACCGACTGCTAGACCAAATAAAAGCTATGTTTAATTCAGACTTCCTATATACATTGACAGAGCAGACTGCACTAACGTCGCTACCGTGCCGCCGTACGTGTGATTATAGCAAGATGGCTGAATTGTGGTTTTCGTTCGTAAAGAAGGATAAGTTTATTACTTCTCAACATACAACTAGCGTTTGGCAAGCCTAAGTTAAGCCTCACGTAACTGCTTCCAAGAGAGAAATATAACATGAGAGCAAACGTTAAATGCTAAGATTAAACCTAGGCCTAGATGCGTACATAAATGTCATGGCTGTTCTCCCAACTCCTTCGTTCTCCAGAGGCGAACTACAAGCACTTGCCAGATACGACAGTAGTCAAAGTACAGTGTGTGTGCCACAATACTACAATGCTCTTCAGCTTGTTAGCGTTTACCGACACTGTACGGGTACGCGATATACTCAGGTACAATGCGGCGGTTGTGTGATGAGCAAGTATACTGTATACAAATTTGACTTACTCAATCATTATTTTACAAAAAAAAAATAAAATGCATAAATGCCAAAATAAAACCGCTCATTTTAGGCCATATCATAACCAAAAGTGACCATGAAGTCTCGTTCCTGTCTACATGACTCACTCTACATGATGAGCTCGATTGGAAAGCAAACCGCTCCGACTGAGAATCAAGAATCATTGAACGAAAGAACTGTTCCACGAAAATGAGAGGCGTGCCTAAGGCACTGCCCATGAAGTCATGGGCAGTACAAATATTTGGCCTTATTTCAAGCCAAAACGTCAAATTATCAAGCCGTCATATCAAATTGCCTATCTCACTGCATGGATAGGACGCTGTTGCACAACGCTTTTGTCACACACAATACGGCGGCTTTGTTGCTTCAATTTTGGGCACCACCTTACATCCAGGTATGTTTGATCAGTAGTGCGAAGTATATTCAAGGAACGGTACTGTGCAATAGGTCAAAGGACAAAGGGTAACACTTATAGACGAATCCGATTAGCGCTTGGGTTTAGTGACTGTAGCCATAGTGGGGTCCATCAACCTTAAATGGGCTCATTGAGTTGACATGGATTACTTAATTAGAGTATTAAAGGGTCACTTTCGCATGACACTGCTTTTACTAATCATGATAAGTCAAGTGCTATACCCAATAGTTGTAGAAAAAGTAAACATTTTGAAGTTTGTGGTGTAGCCTACTGACTTTAAATGATTTTGTTTATAATTTTAAAAGGTGTCTGGTCACAAATATTTGAAGACCGAATTGAACCGTTCAGTATACTCACTCGTGAAGCAGTTATTTGTATGGGGTTTGTGGCGATTGTCAATATTAACCATTTTTCATTGGTATGTTAAGAAACCTTAACAGGTTTGGAAAAAAAATATTGCATTCAAGAACCAACTAAATGAGCCGCTTTAAAAGGTCTAAAAATATTGAGTGAAATTGAGGGAGTTATGATACAATTTAGCGTACAACCATCCATTATACAGGTAAGCGAGGAAATTGAAAGATTAAAAGGTGATAGACCAAAGTTGAGGCCGACTGATTTTAGACCATTTCTTACTGCGAGGATTCGTGTATATGCAGTAACTCAGCCCGTGCTATACTGTGTGCCAATGCGTGTGTAGCAATACTGTGTATGCTGCAGAGCAGTGTGTGTAATATACAATTTTGTCATATTGTCAAATTGGTTTATGTCAGTTTAAATTGGTACGTGTCAGTTTAAATAGGTATCTGTCGAATTAAATTGGTATGTTTCGGTTTAAACTGGTATGTGTCGATTTAAATTGGTATGCGTCAACTCCCCATGATTTGATACCGATTGCTCGCCATAATGCTGTACATTTAAGACTGGGCACCTTCGCATTTATCCCCTAAATAAGATTCAACTTTATCTATTCAAAGGTCGTGTGACATGAAATGGCAAAATCGGGTTTTTGATGTGACAAGCATTACACACTAAAAAAATGACACAATTCCATCGAAATCTTCCAAAATTTCATCCGGTATCAGGATAATTTCCGGTTTGCACGTAATGCATAAAAATGAGCTTAATATGCAAATTTTGTGATTTCTAGGGAGGGACATGTCATAAGTGGTTAATCGAATTCCCTGTTTTTGTAAACGTTATTTCAAGAACAATTGAAACAGTAGTATGTCCTGATGCCTTCATTATGAAAGTTTATATTGTGTCCTTGAAAATTGTCAGTATCAAAAAGGTAAAAATAGTTTAGAGATTATTGACATAGGGTTTAACCCTAGCAAGAGAAATGTCAACACTGTGCATTGTTCCACATAATTACTTTAACAAGAGCAACAAGTTGTTTCAGAAACATTCAAACTTTGAAGAAACATATTTAAAGAAAATGAAAAGATGAAAATTCCAGCGAATGTTTCCTGAAGAGAGTTTGTTTGTTTAACTTTAAGCCATTTAAATGACTTGCATTTCGCTGACATATCACATTACCTTTAAGGCTGTGGGAAGTGTATTTTCTATTAGGCTAATCGTGTGAGAGGTCATCTTTGTTATTTCTTTTACTACCGTGGATGAACGATATCATCAGACCGTTTACGGTTTTTTCTTCTATATAATGCTTGATTACGTATTTCGATAGGCAACCTGTATCAACTCGCCTGTAGGTGGATCGGTCTATGAGACTTAACTATACCCTTAGAGTTTGACAAAGAATAAAGTGAATTCGGTGCCAAATGAGTGTTCCCAAAGAAAAAAATAATTAGCTCATACCAATTGGGGATACACTAGGAAAAAGGTCAAACTTTGCGATACCTCCTCCATTTCGACTGTGAACCCTATGTTGAGCATTAAGTTATGAGTTGTGGTATTTTGTAAACTATACCCTTCTCAAACCACTTATCAACAAACTGTTTGAAAGATATGTAAACAAAATTGTTGTTTTTTGTCAATCGCGTCAATCAGCGACACTTTTGTTCCTGATTTGGCGCTATATAAGTTCAATGTGTTATTATTTTTATAATTATTATTGCAATTTATTTTTTGCAACACGATTTCTCAAGCAGCTACTGAAAAAACACTTAACCTTTAAACTTATCCTTTATTGTTTACAATGAATGCGTGACTAATGTTTACTTTTGCTTCATTTTTTTCAAAATAAGAATATTTCTACATAAATTCAAAATAAGTTCAACCTGTAAACCACAGTTGCATATAGAAGCCAATTTATCAAAAACTAATTTGCGTACCACTTGAGTCCATTTGGATTTCAATATGACTGCCCAGTTTCAGGATTTGGGGCCGACAATAGGAAATAAAGAGGGATAATATGGGGTTCTTATATACATGCTCATCAAACACTACTTTCGTTTCGTTTCGTTTCGTTTGTTTGATTTATCACTTCACGCATAAAAAAGAAAACTATTTCAAACATTAGATGAAACTTAATAGAGGCATATATGAATGAGGTGAAGGGAAGTGCACGAAAAACCCTGTTGGGCTTGGAATATGGACTCCCTAGCATAACAAAAAAACAAAGCAACGTACAAAAGCCGCAAAAAAAAAAAAAAATCAACAAGAGACAGAGAAAACAAATAAACCAACCCTCGGAGAAACCTAAACCACTAAAACAAAGAGGGTACGAAAGAAAACACCATACCCCACCCCGATTAACCCCCTCTCCCCAACCCACCTGAGTAACAGCGAAAAAACACGGTGTCAGTCCAGTGCAGCACAAGATCAAGCTCCACGATTAAAATAGGTCCACTTAATAGGTTGCAATTAAATATCGAGAGAAGCTACTCCTAAAAGATTTAATACTAGGCCTATCTGTAACGGAGAGAACTTTGTTGTAAAGAAGCCTGAATAGTGTCTTGATGCAGGAATGTAGATTGACGGGTATTGTGATCATGGATTGAAGAGTTGTGTGTAAAGAAGTTTAGAAATTGATCGGGTATGATTTCTTTAACAGAGCGGTAAGTAAAAGTAGCAATGCACACGTTTATTACGTCACAGAGTTTCAGAAGGTGTAGTGACTTGAATAAATCGTTTGTGTGATCACGTGGTTTGGAACTGGTGATATGCCTAATAGCTCGTTTTTGGAAACAAGTTAACTTGTTCAGTTGGGAACGACTGGCAACAGACCAAATAACAGAACAATAGCTAAGGTGTGGATAGATTAAAGTAAGATATATAATTCGAAGAGCATTTCTGGGAATAAAATACTTAAGTCGTCCGAGTATACCAACTACTTTGGAAATTTGAGATGAGATATTACAAATATGATTGCTCCAAGTGAGCTTCTAATCGATGTACACTCCTAGGAATTTAACACAATTTACTAGCTGCAAGCATCTTACATCAATAGAAACATTAAAATCATAGTTTTCCCTGTTATTGAAGACCATATAATTAGTTTTCTCAACATTTACTGAGAACTTATTTACAGCAAACCACTTAAAATAAAGCTTAAGTTCGAGACACACTACCTGTTTCAGACGTTGTGGATTAGAGTCGCTGAAAAAGATATTTGTGTCACCAACAAACAGGACAAGAGAGGAATTCTTAGAAACATGAGGTAGATCATTAACATAAATTATAAAGAGGAGAGGCCCGAGAATGGACCCTTGCGGAACACTGCATTTTACTTTTCTTAGCTCTGATTTTACACCCATAAATGAAGTCAATTGCTCTCTGTCGGAAAGATAGCTTCTAATCCAATTATATGGGACTCCTCGAAAACCATAATGTGATAATCTGGTGGGCAGAATATTATGATCAATGGTATCGAACGCTTTAGACAAGTCAAGAAAAATGCCGATAGGATAGAAGTTTCCTTTTAAAGGGGGCACTGCTGAGTGTTTCCATAGCATCTACTAGGGCAAGTTCGGTCAGTGGAGCGTCCAGGACGAAAACCGTATTTACAATTGGATAAAATTTTGTGCTTTTGTAGGAAACAATAAATTTTGTTATACATTATTCTTTCTAGGATCTTTGACAAGCACGTAAGAATAGATATAGGTCGGTAGTTAATGAAATTATTCTTGTCACCTTTTTTGTAAGTAGGAATTACCTTTTCTACCTTCAAGACAGAGAAATATTAAATGCAAAAGTGAGAGGTTCAGCTATGAAGAGAATAACACGACGTACAATCGCTTGTCTCAGACCATCATAACCAGCAGCTTCCTTGGGGCTAAGACATTCAAGAGCAACTTTCAGAAATTTATATATATTAATTGGCGAAAGGTATACGAAATTTACAGTTTGCAGATATAAAGAGTCATTATTACTAGTAGTGGGCCCAAGATTTACAAAAAAGTTATTGAAAGAATTGGCAATATTTTGAGGATCTTTTACTTCAGTGTCATTCCCAGTAAAAACATCAGGATAGTTAGATTGTTTGCTACCTTTAATCTGATTAAAACTTCCCGGAACTGATAGTGCTCCCTCTTTAATAAGAAGTGATGTTTATACATAAGATCTTCAGACAGTTCTGTCTCAAAAAATTACTTCCTCGTATGATGTAAAAACGCGCAGGATTAAAAATTTTGTCATTACAAATGACAAAAGTTCCTATAAAAGTGGCCTACTTAGTACAAGCTTTTTGCTTTTTTCAGGTTTCCTCCACCGCTTTCTGTTATTTTATATTTGCTTCTATTATTTATGCTTTTTTGTGGAAATAAATGAAAATGACGACAGCTAATTGTTTTACCGGTCGGATAGACGTCCACGTCTACGTATGCAATTGTGTGGACTTTCTAAAAGAATCTAAACTGCCAGTGCTGAGTTAAAAAGTTATTGGACCATCAACAATAATCCTCTCATTTCTGTTATCTACCCGAACCATGTAGAGTTGAAGTTGATTCAATATCTGAAAGTAACTTCTAATAGCTGGGATTTTACGGAGCGCGCCTAGTGTCACAAATACCGAAGATACAGATGAGATGTCGGTTTTCAAAATGACATGTCAAACTTCCAAATGAAATGTTGAATTCCAAAATGACATGTTGAATTTTAAAACGAAATATCGAAAAGAATGAGATGTTGACTTTTAGGATGACACACAGAATTCCATAATGAGTGAACGAGGTTACTCGGAATAATGCCATAAAGAATGTGACATACGGATCAAAAGTGAGTAGGTTTCGGAAGTATTGAAGTACTCCGCTAACTTTGACACGGTTTTGACACTGTATTCGAGTGGAGTGCCAAGACCGTCATATGTCGAAAATTTGAAAGTGAGATGTCGAGACGGTCGTATTAATGAATGCCCGTGAATGCCCGTCTGAATAATGATTGCCCGAACTATGACAATGAATGCATTTCTGTGAGAATGAATGCCCGTATTGTATTTTATTGGGTTGCCCTTTATTCCCACGCAAGCATTCAACAAATTGTCCCCCGTGATCTTTTGTATTTTTACATCAGTCGAGATGAATTCAGCTTTATTGAGTTCTTTTCACATACAGATATATAGTCAGTCAGTCAGACAGACAGACAGACAGGCGGATTGACGGACAGACGGGCGGATAGATACTCAGATGAGGCTTTACGGCTCAATTTCTAACCTTGAAAAGAGAGCAAATTTTGACCAAACTTGTTAATCTTCATGGCATAGACTATTTTTGGCATTTCTCAAGACAACTATTATTTCAGAACATATTGACAGGCTTATTTTTCCTATACATTAAAACAGAAAAAAAAAACTTGAGAAGGTTATTTATTCCGCCGTTTTGAGAATGGAATTTGTTAACAACTTTTCTATCCCTCTCTGTCGTAATTTTGACACTAGATTTTGAATAAACAAGTCAAATATACCCTTAAATTGTAACCCGAACTCCCGCCTCAACACAAATTTTGAAATAAATTCAAACAAAATTGTTAGTGCCATTATATGAATAAACGGTTCGGGAAAATGAGGTTTCCCCAGATCGGGAGCAAATTTGCCTGTCTCAACGATATGAATATTTATTAGCTTTTAGTGTCTACCTCTCCACAGTCATCGATTTGTTCAACAAATATTTATGCATTCAAATGTGATATTGCAGTAAAGATACAAAGGAGAAACCACAAGTGACCTTTTTTAACGTATTCACAAACACAAATGCTGGCACGATCCCCTTGCACACCTTTATGAGGAAAATATTGCACAAAACTTACGGCTGTGTCGAGTCGATAAATTAAGCTTAGGACAAGGAACATCGCAGAATTGCTCGATATCTCAAAATCGGCGCGGTGACTAAATAAAGAGGACAAAGCTTTTTTACTCCCCTATCAACATAGATTTTACATATTCCCGAATTTCTCTTTCTTATAATCCAGAAAAATTGCAAGGTTGTTTTGAACGTTATCTCCGTTGAATTTGCGCGGTAGAATCGCAATGCATCATGGGAGATATTTGAAAATGGCTCCACCCATGGCAAACTATTCCCCCGATCGGGTGAAAATTGATTTCCTCCCAAAGCGGTTATCTCCCGAACTGATAAAAGATTAGCAATTCGCACGAGTTTCATCAACCTCATTAAAACTTCATGTGAACAAAGTCCGTTTTAATAACATCAATTTATATTTAATTTAGGATTTACGCAGTCAAAAATATTATATTATTCATAATGTAAGGCAATGAAGGAAAGTTTTTCTCAGATTTCAAATAGGGACTGCAATGTATAAACATAACAAAAAAAAAAAAAAAATCCCAATCCATTTTCGGTTCCATCAATGAATACCAACAGTAATTTCTATCTTAAAGTAAATTTGCTTCATCTTCCAAACACTAAAGTTTTAATGGGACACATTCGAGCGGTCATCCCCCCAAAAATATGAAACAATTATGATCTCTTGTGTAGACAACTTTAGAAAAAGGAATCTCAAGGGTAGGCTAATAACAGCATTTTGTGTTTAAATTTTCATTTAATTAGCTCTGTTGCAGCATGGAATAGATAGATCATAGAATTTCACCCCAGTGATTATTTTGTAATGAAAAGGTTAATAACCTTCAAATTTTAAAATCAGTGGACATGTACCTCTCTCAGTTTGTACTTATTCCACGGGAGGCTTTGGGCTTTGAGGGTAGGAGGAACAACGAAAGTTTGCATCTCTTCTGAAATAGTCCTTGCGTTGGCCGAGATTCATCTAAAATTGTACAGATTAGGGAGTAACTTAAATGTTGTTGTCGTCGTTTGAAACATCCGTCTCAGGGAGCTGAAAGAACTATTTCCTCAGTAGTATAACATTGCCAACCGTAAAGGCCAGCAAAGTTAAATTTCCCTTTTTTCCGCCAGGTGCCACCTTTTAATCTGGCCAGAGTTTTTGCCAGGATTTGAATTTATAGGAGAGATTTTTATAACAGTTTTGTAGTCTAATGTTGTTGAGGATATAATTAAAGCCATGAAACAAATCACATGATTTTTCATTTTGGTTCTGAAAGTATAGGTAAGTGTTTCCTTGCATGAACTTTATAAGTCAGCATCCACGTCGCCGCGTCCACACCCATTGACCGTCTCTATTGTTTTAAGTTACCGTCAAATTGACAATCACGGGGAGCCTGAGGTTAAGTTTAGCTACGATGACCATTATAATTATATTGTCACTTAATGAGAATTTTAATTGGACCACAGAATAATTACAGCTGTGTAGATAAAACCGTGACTCATGACGCAGAAAAGTATAGACTCGTTCATTTTCACAAGCAAATGACGTCACGGCTGTTTGGCATCATAGTCGATGAGGTATTTGCACATTTCGTCGATTCTTTCGTCTACATTTTTGCGTGCAATGGACAGATCACCGCAGGCGCAAAACCAAACGTGCACGCATATGTTTTTGCGCATGTTCCAGTGGCGTAGCCAGCGGGGCCAGGGGCAGAGTTCCCCCTCCCCTCCACAGAAGTTTTGGGGACGTGGTGGATGGTGTTGAAAAAATAGAGGAGAGCAAAAAAAGGGAAAAAAACGATGAGAGGAGGGAGGTATGATAAGTTGACGGAGTTGGGGATGGGGGGGGGGGGGGGAACTGTAACAGGAAAACATGGCTTCGCAAGTGCGATCCTTTTATGATATTGAAAACTAATACGTTTCATTTTGATGTTGATATGTTTTACTTAAAGTATTCTAATATAGGGCATGCTATTTGTTCAACTCAATTGTGTAGTGGCTTTGAAAAACACTTAGTGTGCTGATGCAACTAAATTGCACAAATGGGTTTTCATTACAAAGTTTTCCAAGTTCGATACGATTCGAAACGCTGCACGTCTGCTCCTATCTCTAGCCATATTCTGATTGGGACATGCGAGGTTTAAAATATTCAGGAAACGGTACTTTGATGATGTTTGTGAATTATTTGTTTTTTAAAGCTATATGGAAGGAACGAAAATCAGTTTTTATTTTGTGATAGGCCATCATCGTTTGTACACTTACACTCTAATACTGATATTCGTTAGAAATATTCATTATCGATACTGTTTTGTTTTACTTCCAATTCTTCATTTCATGAACTAATCCAGGGGCGTCGATTTGGGGGGGGGGGCAGGGGGACATGTCCCCCCTACTTTTTTGAGTGGAGGGGACACCAACGTAAAATTCCCTCCCACCTTACACACACATAATTTTTGTGACGTGAAATTTAAAAATTAGGTACTACCAAAAAGACTATACATGTAGTTTATGGGGTTATAAGGTGTCCTCTCCCGATTACGATCTACTAGCTTTCTGTATCAATAATTCAAAATGTTTACTTTGCAAATCGACAAAATTTTCGCGCGCTCCGCGCGCTTGCAGTCTCATTGATGTTCTTTTAACTTGCATACCAAACCTACATTTTTCATCGGTCTCTATGATTATGTCGATTGTTCGTGTGCATAGGGCAGCAGGTGTGGTTATGAAGGAGTACAATATTTAGGAATAGGAAGAAGATGAATCGTCCTCTACTGCGTTTTAATGAAATCTGTGGTCTTAAGTGATTGACTAGCCTGGCAGGCTGAAATTGGCAAACACATTTTTGGGAAACTAAAAATGTCTAGGTGCACAGTCTGCATGCAACTTTTTTAGAAAAATGTATGATTTCTAATACAAAATTTCGACACGCTCTCATCATTCTTTTGTATAGCGATTCGACCATTTCATATTTTGAACATTATCAGAGAAGTAAAATCACGCTGACTTTTGCTAGATAAAAGACTTCAATCAGGTATTAGAAGTTCACCTCCATCCTCTCCCTGCAGATAATGTATGATGAGGTGCCGTTCGAAAAATCATATTTTAATGCTTTTTGTATCATCAATTTTGCTCCAGAAGGCCCATGCAACGGTGTCTCAGTGGCACCGTACAAGTGGGTACCATTCTCCCACCCCTCAATCTGTGATTTTCCGTAGCAGATTGAAGTGCGATTTTGATCAAGTCTTTCGCAAACTATGACAATTTTCGCTGTGATTCTAATTACTTCTAGAGTACACCTCGTATTTAAATTGACCGAGTAGTCCATTGAAGTAATACCAACACTTTCAAGATCATGTTTGGAAAACTTTGGAGTTTTCTAGTAACTCAAAATATTGAAACATTTAGCACCATTTTGCATCTGGGCCCCCTTTTCTCAGACACCCCGTGCGTAGCCACAGGGGGTAGGACCGCTCTAAAAAATGAAGCCTAATTCGGAAATTTGCTGTTCGTGAAACCAGTGTACTGTGTGGGTTTGACAAATCATGAAATTCCAAAAGCTTCCCATTAAAAGCTCCACATTCGTCATTATTGTCGCAAAGGGGCAAAATTTTCCACGCGCTTCGCGCGCCACAAATTGCGATTCCTAAGCAGAAATGCTCTCTCATACATTGAGTTAAAGTTTCCAAGCTGTGGACTTTGTAGGTGAAAAACGGAAATTTGCTATATGTTACACCAGATCATCAAGTGACATCAGTACCTACAGTGCCAGTTGGGGTTGGATAACATTATGTAGCAACAACGATCTTTGGTGGCCGTTCAATCTCAGATTTCAATTCAATCAATTTTTCAATTTCAATTTTGTAGAACTTTATTTCAGTCTTTCATATAGAGAAATATATAATGAATTATTTGTTTGTAAAGGGTACTGAAGAGACTGAGGAGTGACAACAAGAAGCTCCAGGGAGCTTATGTACGTTGACACCCCTTTGCAGAGACTTATATTAACAAAAAAAAATTACCACAATACACATATATAATACAGAAAAAAGAAACACAAAAAACACACATAAATGGAACAGATAGCAAAGAATTAAAATTATTCAAAGATAGTTGGTGGAAATGTACCTAACTGTTTACACTCTTGAATAACATTGGGAAACGAGTTCCATAATTTGGGACCATTATACCGAATTCCAAACTGAGAGGATCAAAGTCTAAAAAAGGTATTGCTTTGTGGTTCCGATGTCGACAGGGGTAGGAATATGTGCCAGTACGCAAATCAAAGTAAGTTTTAAATATTGACGAGAGTGAGTCACTTTACCAGTTGAAAATTAAAATACCAGTATAATAACCATAAATATCATAAATATTAAGGATATCGAGATTGACAAAGAGAGGTTTTGAAAATTGCAGATGGACTTCATTACAAATGTGGCGCAGAGCTCGCTTTTGAAGAATGAAAAGAGGTTGAATCCTAGAAATATATGTGCTACCCCAAATGACATTACAATAAGTAAAGTACGGAAGGATAAGGGTGTTATACAAGGTTACCATGATTCTGCGAGGTAACAGTCCTCGAAGCCCATTTAAAACTCCAACACCTCGTGAGAATTTCTAACATGTATGCTGGATGTGATTTTTCCATGTGAGATTCTTATCAATATAAACTCCGAGAAATTTGGTAGCATTACAAAAAATAACTTTAACACCACAAAGGTGGAGACAGTCTATGTCTGCACTGAGATACTTGGATGGTGACCGGAATACAATAGCAGTAGTCTTCTTTACATTGAGTAATAATTTGTTTGCATAAAACCAGTTTTGTATATAGACAAAATCATTTTGAATATTACGTATCAGATCTTTAATATCATAGCTAGAATGAAAGAGGCTTGTTTCGTCAGCATATGAGGTTATACTGAAAGTATTACTGGCTGTACGAAGGTCGTTGACATAAATAATAAAAAGCAATGGCCCTTATATAGATCCTTGAGGGACACCATATGTTATTGACTTAGAGACCGATTTAATGTTATTAATAATTGCCATTGTCAATAGGAAATGCAAATTCGTCAGTAATTCCCCAACTTTCTTACATGAAACCCCAAATCAAAAACTTTCTGCAATACAAGCTCCATATTTTCAAATAGTTGAAAATGGCAAACATTCCACCGCGCTCCGCCCGCCACAAATTATTGCCCTAGCACAATGGTATTCACACTCAAAAAAAAACCAAAATCTGGATGCCTGCCCCCCCCCCCTTCCCGAAAAAATGTCTATCCACGCCGCGTTGCACACCTTACCAGGACAGGAGAAAAATTTAGGCCAGATGTCCCCTTCACTTTAAAAACCAAACCGACATCCGTGTGCTTATCTATGCTATTCATAGTTCCATTCAATTTACCTGTATTCATGGTGTATACAATAGCAGAAGTACGGATCATTGCACAGTAACAGACTCAGACGGTACCTCAATTTAATTTTAGAGTCATTGGTGATTTCCTGTGAAAACTTGCCAAATCTTCAGAAAATATCTTTTGAGGTGGCTTTGAAAAAAGCACAGTGACCTCCGGCAACCAAATTGTAAAAATTGGCTTCCCTCACTAATTTGTATTCCTCGTCGATACCATTCAGTCCATTCTCAAAGCGAGAGTCATTCTTTTGTATTTGATTGAAATTAAAATATACATGAATCAGTATTTTCGATGGGGTCAGTAAAATCCCTGTGTTTAAAAGCCAGTATGAAAGACAGGAAATATTTTTTTTTAAGTTCTGTTAAATCATCTTGCGCACTTTCATGTACCTTGCTGTTATTCATTAGAAATGTTTGCTATTGATGCTATTATGATTCACGTTCTAATCCATATTTGTTATTATTTCAGTGTTATATATATATACATATTGATCTCAGTATAAAAAAGAAGCAAAACATAGCACCTTTTAGCATCTAAGGTCTTGGAAACAGCAAAAAAAATTCCAAAAGGGGAGGGGGACACCCCAGGACGGCGGTCAAGAATAGGGACGACAGGTCGATTTTTCCCCCTCACAAAAAACCTGGCTACACCCCTGGCATGTTCTGTGCCAACCAGTGACGTAAGCGTTTTCGAGTCTAAACCAAGTTTTAGCCATCCCTAGTTAATCACTTAAATCCAGAATCTACACTCTAAAAAATATGTGGTGAAAATTTCCTGGTTAACTATTTTTCACCATTTCCTGGTTATTTGCACCAGTTAAAGTGGTGAAGAACACAGACAAATCCGTTAACGAACACACTTCACCAGCATAGCTGTGGAAATTGGCCGGATTTCGCGGTATTATGTATATTCATAAACCTCTGTCCAATCCGATCATCTGCTGCTCCACCCGCCCGTACTGTGGCGCGTATCAGATATACCTGCATAAGCGGTATACTATAGCATGTGATGTACGTACGTAAGTAAGGAAATAACATGCAAGCATAGCGCGGCGCGAGCGCTGCATGCACAACAACACCGCGGCAGGTTTGAGTTGGCACTGAATTTTGAAGTATTGAGAGTTGCAACACATCCCCTTAATCGAAATATACACTTCGCCGAGATGGACATCTTTGTGTCAGAAAAGCTGAATGAATGGAACCTCTCTTCGTTGGCAGAAGTTTTTGAAGGTAAATGTTTGAAATTCGTAAAAGTTGTCAGTTACTTAATGGTAACGTTAGTGGTACTAGGCTAGGTACTATAAGTTATAACTTTGTAACGTTAGGCCAATGTTGTATCATAATGCTGTTCTCTAGCCTGCAGTCAAAGCCTCGTTAGGCTGCACTTTACTAAGGGACTGGAATTCGACAGTGGACTAAGTTAGGCGTAACGTTACAGCGGGATTCGCTCACTTGAAAGTTTTGTTTAGAACCACGTATTCGAATCACGAAATACTGGTACTAACTTAGACAAGCTAAAACGTTTGAAAATTCGCCTGATAAAATCCTTAATGGATTCAAACGAGCCAGATAGGGAAAATTCCCATTGTCTTTTAAAACCACAGTGAGTAGCCTAGGCTATGCCTAACAGGCCTAACGTTAGGCCTAAAAACCAAGGGCCTACACTAGTTTATAATTTGCAGCCCTGTTGATCTCAAAGCAAAATCGTGACACTTTTTCCCTTTTCTTTCAGAAAGAAATAGCTCACCTTAATTAAGTTAAAAGTTTTGATTTCCCTACCCAGTATTCAACCCCATGTCAACAGTATTCAACCCCCTGATCACTAAACCCCCTAAAATTATTTAATAAAGTGAAATTTAGATAAAATTTTAACAGGATGGAAATGTAAAGTACCTTCATTACTTTTGTTTAGTATTTGATTCTTGAACAACTTTTTCATGCAGTTTAGAGGGGAATTTCACCTTGCTGAACATTATGTCCATTTGCTTTTATTAGGTCAGTAGGGGCAAATAACACACATTTCAATGCAAAATTATTGGTTCCACAATATTTTCTATAAGACCCAGAATATATTTACAGAACATGCTAAATAACTAAACATTAGTGACTTCTTTGAGAAATGACCAGAAAATCCTAGGCCTACTGGCCTTCATTCACAACACTTTGGTTCCAGAAATGTACCAGGGGGTTGAATACTGGGTAGCAGATAAAGATTGCGGCACCAGTACTCAACCTTCAATTTCCCTCAAAATTTGATGCAAAATCACTTTACCCGATTAGTTACGGATTAAAATAGTGGTCAGTGTCAATGAACACTTACTTCCCTATTTAGTACAATGATAGCACAGTAATCCCCTATACATGTACTAAACACATGTGCATACGTGTGATTATTTAAGTTGATATTTTTGCTTTACAAGTCTAAAGACATTATTCAGCGACTGTTCATACATTTAAAATGGTTAAAGTTTATTCCCTACAGCCTACAATCAAATCCATTAGTAATTACACGTTAATTCTATTCAAAGTTCGTACTGTCTTAAGCTTTCTTTGCAAGTTACATTCAATTTATTCAACGAACTGTTTTGGTAGTTTCAATGACAACAATTCCTCTTATTCATAGATTTTAAAAAGTGCCTTTCCGCCATAGGTTTTGCACCTTTCAGTCATGGCAGAAAGGTGCGAAACCTGTGGCAGAATGTTATGGCGGAATGACACTGTATTCCAATTTAATATATCATAACAGGTTGAAGGGCAAAGGAGGGCCAAGGTCCCATAACATGCCCTGAAGTCCAAACCCTAATCAAAAGTCAAACCACCAAACCTAGACAATAGCCCAAACAATCAGATTCTACCACAATCATGGAAGAACTTGACAATGTTAACCTTAATTAATTTGACAACTTTTACTGAAAGATTGATGAGGCAAAGTTGTGTTCCTTTCAGAAGAAATGTACATAGATTATTCATACAGTCATAACAAAATTTTGGCAATTTTTTTCTGTGTTTGTAGGACTTCAAATATTGAGGTGAACGAATTCTGGTCCCTCCATTTTATACTCTTTTACAAATACTTTAGACCAGGGGTTGCCAACTGGGTAACCGTCCTTCTTTTATCCTGCCATGCACCATTGCTTCTAATTTAATGATTGCATGTATACAGCAGTCAAGATCTTGACTGAATAACAAATGGTACTGCTATCAAAATTTTTATAAAGCAGTCAAGATCTTGACTGAATAACAATTGGTACTGCTATCAAAATTTTTATTTTTTATAAAAGTAATTACTTTTTACTTTCAAGCCTCCTCAAGAGCCAAGTAGTGCACCTCACAGTCCAGAATCATTGCTATGCTCGGACATTACGGAGAGCCCTACTCCTCATCCATCCCCATCGGTCAATGAAATGAAAAGTGAAACACCACGGAAGAAGTTCAAATCTGACTTTGTACGTTCTACTTTATATTTGTTGAGATATTAGGCTTCATTTGTTAGAAATGTGTTAATGAACAGCAGGGTTGGAAAACATGTTTATTTCCCAGGAAGGGAGTGAAATTATTTCCCTGGAAGGGAGTTAAATTTTCCCACAATTCCCCCCATGTTTCATGTACAGAAATGGGAAATTTCCCTCCAATTACTGTACCTGAATTTTCCTCCTGACGAAAAAATTTCTCATTAAGCCCTTTGTTTTCAGCTCCAATCGGGGCATATTTGCATGCCTCTGGAGTGGGCGGAAAAGCGGATCTAGCACGCCCTGCATCAGTTTCCATAGGCTATTGACCCCGTGACCTTAAACTATTGTCTCTCTCGTTGTTGGGGCCGAATTTTTGGGGTAGCTACTCACAGGTTCAAGCTCCGCATGAAACAGTAAAGATGGGTGACAGCTGCGTTCTCTGTCTGGGACCAAATGGACTCGTAAGAGTCGTAAAGGGTTAAATTAACTACACATTCCACCTAATTACGGTACACTCAATATTTGAGTTTTGGGGTAAGAGATGGATAAGTGCATATGATATCAAGTTTTTGAGAACTGGAAATGATGTATGGTACAGTAGGCAATATATGTATGTACAGTATGTCTTCAAAGCAATTTGCTGTACACAGTGGAAAGAATGTTGACATTAAGTTAGAAGAGGGTGGGGGAGTTAAGGATTGATGTTGTGAGTTTTGTATGTCTTGCATTTAATGTATAGTAAATTGATAGTACTTGTGCCTTTTTCCAGAATGTCCGGGGTTTGCTGGAAGAGAACTCTCAAGTAGGCAAAACCATAATTGCTGAAATAGAACGAGGTGAACTGACCCGCAAAAATCGGTTGCATATGGTTCGCATAGTTGTGGCACATATTATTCAGCGCTATGGAGACAGGTAATTATGGCTTGAACCTTTTTTTTTGGGGGGGGGGTGTTATTTGGAGGAACATACATGGTATATAACTATTCAGCATAAGGGTTTTGCAATTGGTACCATTCACAATGGCCTTCATTACCTACTGAACTATCAGGGTATCTGGTCAAAAGGGAGATAACATGCATATTAGCACATGGCCCTGTCCTACCTAAGGACAGTGCATTCCAGCATGACTAAGTAGGGAACCTTGTCTCAATTAATCATCAGTGAGAAAGATGTTTTCACATATCAGTTCCCATAATTCAGTTCTCCTTTGCTTTTGGTTTCAAAAAATATTTTTAGGACAGAAAAGTTGCCAAGTGGAGTGATTTGAATAACTTGCTGGATGATGTTTATATCTTAGTGATATACTTCAAATGCATCCCAAATGATACTGATTCCCTTGAATATGTTTATCAAACATCAGAACCATAGTTGACTTTACAGTGTACTTAAAAAAAAAGCTGATGGTCCTTTGCTTTAGGTAAAGTTCACACTAATGTAAATGTCACATGATAGTAGGGTCACAAAGCTTTATATCCAGTAAAAACAATCAATCAAGGGATTTAATTCACCTGGTTGAGGATTGAGAGCATGCAGGAAGTTATTCTGAAAGGGTGAGGGAGTTCACATAGACCAGTGATTCCTGACCATTTTTGCTTGGAGTACCATTTCACAACCACTTTACCAAACAGAGTCATAATGAGATCTCTTTCATTTGGAGCTGGGTGGAGAACAATACAAGTGTTGAAGTGATGGGGTGAACAGTAATGACACTATCTAGGCTAGGGGTTCCCAATCTGTGGTACACATGCCACCAGTGATACATTTATGTTTGATCTCCCTCATTAATATGTCATTTATCATTGATGCAATTAATTTATCATCCCTCATGCATCTCTCAAGCTGCATTGTCAGCTTACCACAGCTTGAGGGATAGTTATAAGCAAAACATGAAATATACTGTGTTCTTCGCAGTGTGCTACAGATAATGTCCAAATGTAACATCTGTTGTATACCATGCATACCACAGGTTACGTACATCAGACATAGACAACATTAACCATAACCATGTACTTACAGGACTGTCTGCATTATGGGACTTGTCTTTTCTAAAACTTTTCAAGAACAGTACTTCCGGTGAAAGCTCAACTAGTCATCAGTTCCAATCTTAAATTCATTACTCTGTTTGCATTATGTAATCATTTAGTATCTATTCTGTTACGGCTTGGTCGCAATTCAAACCAATAACAGCGAAAGACCACAGAAGAGCGAGATTAAAATCAACAACTTAATTATTATTTACCTCTTACTTCCTTAAATTTACAACAATTAATCTTAAATCTACTTACAATCTTTTACAGCTTAAGGTATCACTCTTTGTCCAAGAGGTAGTGTTGTTAGCGTCGATTGTACAGCAGCACAGCGTAGGACTCGGTTCCGCGAAGGCAGGATGAAGACTATAGTGATCGGTAAATGGCGACACAATTACAACGTTAAGCGGCGAGGCAGGCGTCTGGTCTCTGTATTATCTGTGTATCTTCTGTTCTCTTCCCTCCTGTCACACTGCTTGCATGACCTTTTATATATCTGGTAGTTCTTCCAGAAAAGTCTGGAACTTACTCTTATGGAAACGTCTCGTTTGATCTCGTACAAAACAAACAGCGAACGTTCTGGGCTCAGTAACCCATAACCACAAGTTGGCTATTATTAGGCCATTTTATCATACAGTAGTTTCCAGTAACTGTGCGAATGTTCTCTGGGGTTACCTGTTGAATATGCTCGAGAGACAACACCGATGCTAGCACTTTCTAGAACTTTTCGTTCGCTCGTCCAAGGATTCAATCTGGTTGATGTCGTCTCGTAACACCCCCCCCCCCCCCCCCTTGAAAGAGTTTTGGACGTCTAGGACAAAACTTAGGTTACAATATCTACAATATTACTTTACAGTGATAACTATAGTATTACAGTATGCATTCCAATATCAAGTGGAAGGTGCTATCATAACATACAACTTGTCTTACAATATGATAATACATGAGTAGTAACATCACTAACACATACTGTGCTGCAGGCAACATCAAAATTTCGAAATTACAGTGCGACTTTTAATCTACTCCATCAGATTAAGTTCTTGACAAAGCATCAGGCACAACATTGTCTTTCCCTTTAATGTGCCTAATATCTACATTATATGATTGTAGAAATAAACTCCATCTCATCAATCTCTGATTCTTGTTCTTCATCTTAGACAGAAATGTCAGAGGATTATGATCAGTATATACAATAACAGGGAAACTAGTAGTCCCCAAATAAACATCAAAGTGCTGAAGACCAAGTATCAAAGCTAATGTTTCTTTCTCAATTGTAGAATAATTTCTCTGATGTCTGTCAAATTTCTTTGAATAATAACACACAGGGTGATCAACACCATGCTCATCAGCTTGGAGCAAAACTGCTCCTATACCATTGTCACTGGCATCAACTGCCAGCTTAAACTGTTTTTCAAAATCTGGAGCAATCAACACTGGCGAACTCATCAGTGCTCTTCTCAATGATTCAAATGCTGCCTGACAATTTTCTGTCCAAACAAACTTTTCATTTTTCCTTAGTAATCTTGTCAATGGTGCAGCAATGTCAGAAAAATTTGGACAAAAACGTCTGTAGTAACCAGCCATGCCTAGGAAGCGCATGAGCTGCTTTTTGTCACCTGGGGCAGGGAATTTGTCGATGCCCTCAACCTTAGCCTTAATTGGTTCAACTCTACCCTGACCAACTACATGCCCTAAGAATTTTACATGGGCACAAGCAATCTCACTCTTGACTAAATTGACAGTCAAATTAGCTTTGGCAAGTTTGTCAAATAATGCCTTAACATGTTGCACATGTTCATTCCATGAGTTACTGTACACAATAAGGTCATCAACATACACTTCACAATTCTCTAAATCTGACGTAAGGTCATTTACTAAACGTTGAAAGGTCATCGGTGAATTTTTCATACCAAACGGCATAACTTTATACTGAAATAAGCCATCTGGCGTCACGAATGCCGAGATTTTTCGAGCCCTCTCAGTGAGTGGTATCTCCCAGTACCCCTTTAACAAGTCAAACTTTGATACGTAAGTAGCATTCCCAATCCATCAATACAATCATCGATACGGGGTATGGGATAGGAATCCGTTCTTGTTACCGCATTCACCTTCCGGTAATCAGTACAAAATCTGTACCCACCGTCTGGCTTTGGGACCAATATACATGGGGAAGACATTCACTGTTAATAGGTTCTATAATATCATGGTCTAACATGTAACGAACCTCATCCCTGAGATGTTGTCGTTTCCGAGGGTTAACTCGATAAGGGTGCTGCTTGATTGGTGCAGCATCTCCCACATCAACATCATGTTCAATCAAATCTGTCCTAGTAGGATCATCTGAGAACAAGCATACATATTCATTGATTAATGATTTCATTTCTGATCTTTCTTTGTCATCTAGATGACTTAACTTCTGATCAAGATTACTCAATACATCAGAGTTTTTTAACTGAATACACATGTCAGGAACATTATCAGCATTAATCTCATCATTATCATTGAATTCTTGATCAACACGGATGATACACACTTGATCACATGCATCATTAACTTTGACATTCACATCATGTTAACTTTCATCCTTAGAAATGTCACAATCCTCTCTTTCATAATATTTTTTCATCATATTAATGTGACAAACTCTCTTCGATTTACGCTTGTCAGGTGTCAAGATGACATAGTCGTTATTGACCTTTCTTTCAATGACATAAGGTCCTTGAAAGCGAGCTTGAAGTGGCTGACCAGACACAGGCAAAAACATCAACACCTTCTCGCCAGGCTTAAACTCTCTTTCCACAGTGGTCTTATCATACCACGCCTTCATTTTCTTCTGAGAACTCCTCAGATTTTCTTGAGCCAGTTCACATGCTCTGTGAAAACGCTCCTTAAAGCGGGATACATAATCAAGCAGATGTATGTTTTCACCTGGATCTGATAACCACTTCTCCTTTAATAATTTCAATGGTCCACGAACTGTGTGTCCGAAGACGAGTTCAAATGGACTGAACCCAAGTGACTCCTGTACAGACTCCCTGACAGCAAACATTACAAATGGAATGCCTTCATCCCAATCTTTCTCATTGTCATGACAATATGTCTTTAACATATTTTTCAATGTTTGGTGAAACCTTTCTAAAGCCCCTTGGCTTTCGGGATGATAAGCCGAAGACTTAATTTGGTCTATGCCTAATTCATGCAACATCTGTTGGAATACAGTTGACATGAAATTAGACCCTTGATCTGATTGGATCTCCTTAGGTAACCCAAACAATGTGAAAAATTTAAGTAAAGCTTGTAAGACTGTCCGAGCCTTAATATTTCTTAGAGGTATTGCCTCTGGAAACCTTGTCGAAGCACACATTATGGTTAATACATACTGATGTCCTGCCCTACTCTTAGGTAGAGGACCTACACAATCAATAATGACTCTACTAAATGGCTCTTCAAAAGCAGGAATTGGCTTTACGGGTGCAGCCGGAATGTTCTGATTCGGCTTCCCAACCATTTGACATGAATGACAAGTCTTACAAAATTTGGCCACATCACTCTTACGCTTAGGCCAATAAAAGTGATTTAGAATTTTGTGGTAAGTCTTATTGACCCCTAGGTGCCCCGCAAATGGCATTTCATGAGCAATACTCAGTATATCCTTTCGATACACCCTAGGTACCACAACTTGATGGTAAACGCGCCACTCTTCATCTAATGGTGCATCAGGTGGTCGCCATTTACGCATCAAAACACCGTTCTTAAGGTAAAAACACACTGGGACGTCTTTCGACTCATCCTCAGTGAGGGCACCAGCTATTAGTGGCTGAAGCTCTTCATCATGTTATTGTTGGACTGACAACTGGTCTTTATGGAGTGTGTCAGACATGTTTCTTTCCTGTTCTATCCCCTCACCATGTGTGGGGACAGGAGACTCACAATCCTGAAGATTGGCCATAAAAGTTTGGCTGAGATCAAACCAGGAATCTTCACTTTCATCAATATTCTTTTTAGAGTCCTCTTTGGACTCTGACTCCACTTTTGGGAGTGTTGTTCCATTTTTAGGAACTAATTCCTCAATTTTAGAGGGCGGAGGCTTAAATTTACCATCTTTCTTTTCAGAAATCATACCCTCACTTTTAGAGAGTGGATGTTCAAGATTATCATCCTTACATGATTCCCTACTTGTTTCACTTTTGGAAACTGTATCCTCACTTTTGGAGGCTGGATGTTTAAGATTATCATCCATAGCAAGCTTTTGTGACATAGCTCTCGTGACAGCACAGGCTGGGAATAAATCTGGAAATTCCTTTTCTAATTGCTCTGTGTTGTTATAGTCACATGGTTTATCTGTCAAAATTGCATTGGCGACTACCTTTCCACCAGCTAGGTCATTGCCTAGCAACAGAGATACCCCCTTTACAGGTAGAGTAGGTCTGACCCCTACTATGACCGACCCAGAAACTAAATCTGACTTCAAATTAATTTTGTGAAGAGGGACAGAAATAAATCCACACTCAACCCCCTGAATAAGTACATTTGCCCCTGTGGAAGTAGAGTCCGTTAATGGCAAAACTCCATCAAGAAGCAACGACTGAGTTGCGCCTGTGTCACGCAAAATTTTAATTTTGACGGGTGGATGAGCTGAATCCCCATCTAGGGAAATAAAACCCTCAGACACGAATGGAAGGTATTCTTCCTTAATTTGGTCATTAGAATTAGGCCGTAAAGTCACGACTACCTCTGGAGAATATTCTGCATTGGCTAAGGCATTTGGAGCTGTTTCAGTCTCCTTTAATTTGGCCAATTGAAAGCAATTTGCCATCATGTGGCCCTTTTTGTGACAGAAACCACAACCTATGTCTTTAAAGGCAGCTTTATTTGAGCTGACCTGGTCGTTCTTTTGACGACTAGAATCTGGTTGTTTTTTACCAGAATTTGTTGGAGAGAGGGAACCAGACAGAGATCCACTAGTTTTACCTGCTGTGTCACCACTACTGCCATTGCCATAATTTTTATTTGGCCTATTAAACTTACTCTTGTTTTGAGTCTGACCTACTTTACCAAACTTATGGGTAAGTGCATACTGATCAGCCAAATTTGCCACTTCTTTCAATTTGTCTGCCTTTTGTTCTTCAAGGTGAGTCTTTATGTCATCACTCACACACCGTTTAAATTCCTCGACCAGCATCAGTTGTCGTAAGGCTTCAAATGTGGAGACCTTTTTAGAACCACACCATCTATCGAAATGCCTTTCTTTTTGATAGGCAAACTCTACATATGTTTGTGTATCCGCCTTACGATATTTTCTAAATTTTTGGCGATACGCCTCGGGTACTAATTCATAGGCTTGCAATATGGCCTTTTTGACCTTATCGTAGTCCATGCTGTCCTCTATTGACAGAGCGGAATACACTTCCTGGGCCTTGCCAGTAAAATTACTCTGAATGAGTATCGACCATTTATCTCTGGGCCACTTTAATTGTTCACCCAGTTTTTCAAAGTGGTTGAAAAATTTCTCCACATTATCCTCCTGAAATTTGGGCACAAATTTTACGTGCTTAGAGACATCAAATCTCCCAGTATCCATGCCTATTTTAGGTTCTGGGCCCTTTACGACCCCTAATTCCAGTTGTTTCAACCTAAATTCATGCTCTCTAGCCTCTTTCTCTCTTTCCCTTTGCATTTCCAATTCTTTCAATCTAACTTCTCTTTCCTTTTCTTCCCTTTCTTTTTCCAATTCTTTCAATCTAACTTCCTTATTCATTTCCAATTCAAGCTTTTTCAATTCAAATGCATTGTCAGTTGGCACGGTCATGATTGTCTCAAGCACTGTAATTGGCAGAATACTTTCATCAACCAGATACTCTACAATGTATCTCTTAATCTCGTCCTTCCGCATTAATGGCTGAAATTCAACACCATAGTGTTTTGCGACTTTTACAATCTCAGACTTTTTAGTGAGTTAAGCTCCTCAATTGAGGGGCTAGCCACGAATTTATCTAAATCGAATGGCATTTTGAGGTTGTGTCAAGCACTCACAAACAACTAAGAAGTCTGGACAATACAGTTGCAAATTACAACGAAATTTACTACCTGGTAGTATAATTCTTTCCCGGATAGGCCCCCAATTCTGTTACGGCTTGGTCGCAATTCAAACCAATAACAGCGAAAGACCACAGAAGAGCGAGGTTAAAATCAGCAACTTAATTATTATTTACCTCTTACTTCCTTAAATTTACAACAATTAATCTTAAATCTACTTACAATCTTTTACAGCTTAGGGTATCACTCTCTTTGTCCAAGGGGTAGTGTTGTTAGCGTCGATTGTACAGCAGCACAGCGTAGGACTCGGTTCCGCGGAGGCAGGATGAAGACTATAGTGATCGGTAAATGGCGACACAATTACAACGTTAAGCGGCGAGGCAGGCGTCTGGTCTCTGTATTATCTGTGTATCTTCTGTTCTCTTCCCTCCTGTCACACTGCTTGCATGACCTTTTATATATCTGGTAGTTCTTCCAGAAAAGTCTGGAACTTACTCTTATGGAAACGTTTCGTTTGATCTCGTACAAAACAAACAGCGAACGTTCTGGGCTCAGTAACCCATAACCACAAGTTGGCTATTATTAGGCCATTACATCATACAGTAGTTTCCAGTAACTGTGCGAATGTTCTCTGGGGTTACCTGTTGAATATGCTCGAGAGACAACACCGATGCTAGCACTTTCTAGAACTTTTCACTCGCTCGTCCAAGGATTCAATCTGGTTGATGTCGTCTCGTAACAATACATACAGGTGGAACTGGATTTTCGTGTCCTGTTTTCTGATGTAGCTGATAAGTTATACATGACGTGGACTCCTTCTTACGCAGAGGAAGTGTTGAAGTATGCAAGTCTTTAATCAAAATGGGAGCCATACTTGAATATTAATTCATCTACATTATGTAAGTGCTAGCTGTAATGTGTTTGAAATAACCCTCTTAAGTCTGCAGATATTGTTACCAGGGTTCCCATGCAATAAGGAAAGTGGGAAAAGTTTGAAAAAAGTATGGAATTTTCTTATGGTCTTGAAAATCATTTAATTTTGGGTGGTAGGTCTGGAGAAATTGCCATATATATGGTCTTGTATTTGTGAATCACACACCTTTGTAGCATTACTATTGTATCTCATTTAGATGTTTTGTAATGTAAAATTTCATTTCATTTCTGAAAATTATTGTCTTCACAACTTCAGATGACAAGAAAGTAAGTGCATCCCTGGCTGTACTTCCATGTGTTCTTCCAACGGGACGAAAGGGGAAGAAGAGGGCCAGTGTTGATGATTCTCTGAATTCCTTCATTGATGTTCAACCGGTAAGGAAATTTTGAAATAATTGACAGTTTTGCAGGTTACATCCCAAATTTTACCACCTTATCCCTACTAACTGAACTAAATTTAATGAGTGGCTTTCTCCTTTTCTGTCCATAATGATACAAAATTTTGGTGTCAGTGTAGCTCATGCTCCATTTGTTGTGCATATTTTCGCCA
Organism: Holothuria scabra; assembly: GCA_037179385.1. Classification (NCBI taxonomy): domain Eukaryota; kingdom Metazoa; phylum Echinodermata; class Holothuroidea; order Aspidochirotida; family Holothuriidae; genus Holothuria; species Holothuria scabra. The sequence continues at coordinate 53,543,803 of CM074184.1, forward strand.
TATCATTTGACAAAATTGTCAAACGATACAGCGAAAGCAATACTCCAGAATCGGATCACCTGTGTGAACTTACAACATTAAAGTCATCTCAATGGTTGCTTATGACCGTTTGTAACTTTTTTTCTCTCTTAGGTTGGTACAAATATGCCCAAGTATCTGGAGGAAGTTGTGAATCAACAACCATACATCTTAATCCTTGGTACTCTGCTGCAGCAATCACAGTGTTTTGTCATTGCGGAAAGGAAAGCCCTGCAGCAAGAGTCTTTACTGAAAGCTGTGGATGTATGTTTTAAGCTATTCTATGTTTTGGATGTGAGTTATCCATGGCAGTGCTTCACTACATGGGAATATTTCCAAAAAGTAATATATGGCTTGGGAGGCTGTGATGGTCATAGCAAGACATCTGCTGCTGTAATATCTATGAGAACTGCCCTTAAGAAAAAGTAATTGTATGCAATTGAATCATTTCCTAAGTATTTTCACAATTCCTTAGTGCATTCATGGTTCCAGCCACCTGAAGCCAACTACGGTATTCATTTTCATGTGTTTATTACATTTATTTTGACAACTATTTATTTACATAGTATGATTACAATTTTATTTATTTTTTTTTTCTTGTTTCTAGGTTTTAAATCCATAGTTTAGTTTTTCTAGTCATGAAACAACTCATTCTCAGTTTAAATCAAGCAATGGCTATACCCCCAGAAAATTTTTCAAAACATTAGTTATAAACAAATCTGTCCTGGCAACTAATAACTATTCATTCCCCCCCCCCCCCCCCCCCCAAATTTTGGTCGTCAAAACCTTTTTTTTCTCGTAGCCAGTTTTATAACAGCATAGAGTAAGAGTTATTGGGTAAATTTTACATGCTAAAATTTTCACCTTGAGTGAATCATGATTGTGCCGTCCTACTGCATGCAAGCAACTTGCAAAGCCTTACTACTCAAACCAAAGACAAGGCATAGTTTTACTGGTTATTTAACACATGCCTTGAAACTATTTTATGACGTAAGTGCAATCTTGATAATTTTGGATGACTGTAAGATTTTCATGGTTTGAGCTGGCTTGGGTTGGGGGTATACCAGTACTGACTCAATACTGGTAGTAGAGGTACAGGTTATGATAATACCGAAGATTTTTGGTGTGTTACTAATAGCGGTACTTGAGAAAAATACTGGTACTTGAAAAAAAAATACCAGTACTCATTACATTCGCTGACAAATACAACTGTTAGGATGTGCGGGTGATTAAAATATTTACACACACATCTAGTGCAAGAGGTTCTTGCACGGTAATTTACCCAATCAAACACCCAGATGCATTAATGTGCAGGATAACATGGGGGCCATGTGTGGCTAAGGTTCCTTCCGTACCCACCCGAGAGTTGAGAACACGGACTGGTACTGCCTCAATACTGATTCTGTGTGTCTTGCAATGCAGTTACCAATATTTTCACGGTACCGCCCAACCCTAAAGCTGACTACGCCTTGAAAGGAGTACAGTAACTGTGTGTAATAGTGGGATACTCTGAGACCCGATCTTAAGGGTTCTCATGCAGAAAAGTTAGTTGCCAATTTTCTCATTACATACAAAGGCTGGCAACTAAAACACTTGCTGAAGGTGCTTTGTAGTCTCCAAGTTTATTATTTTTTTAAGATGCAGTTGCAACCATGGCAACAAGAATTGCAAAGGGTTGGTTAGAAATATTGCATTTGAAAGTTCAGGGTAACAGTCTTTTGAGTTATAATCTTGAGGACATTCTTACCATACGGTATTACCAAACTTTTGAATTGTTCACAGTTGTGTAGTATAATTCATGGTTTTCAGGGTATTAACATTTGTCATATATACATACAACATTCCTCCTCAAATGGGATTGAATTCAGTTTCAGAAATGGGATTTTCAGCAACCTAAAAAAACATTCGATGAGGGAAGAGGGAGGGGCAAATACATTTGCATTTTTATTAAAAACTTTTGTCATTTCTGAACAGGGAAGTTTGTCTGGAAGAAAATTGCAATTTTCATTGCCTATTTATATTCTTAATTTTTCTGTTTCATAATTTTAAATCCATGGTTTAGTTTTGCTAGTAATGAAACAACTCATTCTCAGTTTAAATCAAGCCGTGGCTGTCTCCTTGAAATGTTATGCATATTAAGTAGTTACAAACGTTGAGCTACATTTTGTGATGTAACTTTCTTGAGAATGTTCTTACCATGTTACCTAACATTTGAATCGCTGATAGTTGTGTAGTACAATTCATGGTTTTTAGAGTACCTGAATGAAAATGTATCCTCAATATTCTTCAAGTGGGACTGAATTAAATTACATAAATGGGATTGATGCATGATGATGTGAGAGTTTTAGTGACTTAAAAACCTTGGAACAGGGATGGAAGGATGGGGGGGGGGGGGGGAGCTAAGGGGATCTAATCCATTTGCATTTTGAATAATCATTTTTTCATTGCTGAACAGGGAAGTAGTATGAAAAAGAACATATTACAAGTGCTCATGGAAAGGAAGCGAAAGGTGACCTCTTAACACTTTGCAGTCTCCACTCTCAGTTGTGTTATTACAACGTTGGTGAAATGTTTTCAACTTGTAATGAAGGTTTTTCATTAAAGCTTGGGTCATATTACAGCTGTTTCAGATAGGATTACGATTCCATTTTTTATTTTTAGTAAATATATTATCCTTTTTTGATCGCAAAGAACCAGAAATTTGCCAACTTGTTTTACATCACACTGACAGACAGTTTGCATTGAACATGTGTCGTCCAATAAAAACTGTTGAATGTCACAAAATAATCATCGTAAATTTGGTTTTCTTAGTCTTGCCTTACAAATCATATATTTACACAAGTTGGCAAATTTTTTGTTCTTTCTGATCAGAGATGGAGAAGATATTTACTAAAATTTAAAAAAATCTGATTGTAATCCAATCTGAAATCTGTCGTGTTACCTGCACTTTGAGCTGCTCAATTGATTGATAATTTATTTTTCAACATGAAGAAAAATACTGTCAACTTGTATTTTAGCAATTATTATCCATGTTCATATTGTGTTTTAGTTTTTACTAAATGCAAGTGGTCTGGTCTTCAGTCATGAAGTTGATAGGGCTATCAACACCAATAGTAGTAGAATTGAGTGCTGATAGTGCCATCCAACTGACACCCTTTGACATCCATTAATATTTCAATATTTTGCCAAAGGGGTTAATCTGTTACAGAGGATTTTAATGTCATTTTTTACTAGATGGTTTTGTTTTTTGATTTGGTGTTTTCAGACAACTCAGGAATTTACTTGCCAAAAAAGAGCGACTGTCTTAAGGATAACCATAAATTATTTTCAAATAAGTTTTACCTTGTTCTAGTTGCACTTTTCTTTCCTCCTGTACATGTGGACATGTTCTAAAATGTTGAAAATACACTCACATATAACATTTAAAAACAATGTGTCATGTCATTTTTACTATTTTGTTCAGAAGAATCATATAACAGAAAAAATGAAAAGGTTTATATTCCCACAATGCTGTGTAAAAGGTCAAATCTTCCAAATTAAGAAAGTAAACGTGCAGACCAAGAGACACAGTTCCCATCATGGATGATAAAGGAGTACCTTGATGTTAACCAAGTCAACATGTTGAACTCACCAAAAAAATGGTTAGTTTTACCAAACTTTGGTGAAAAATTACAAACCAATGGCAATAGTTTCACTTGGAAATTGGTAAAATTCAACACATCCTGGTGAAATTCACCAGGATTATGGTTAAAGGTAATTCAATAGGAAAGTCTGGTTAAATTAACCAGTATAATGTTGGTGCAATAGCAACATGGATCCTGGTGAAAAGTTCACCAGTTCCTGGTAAAATTTCACCAGGTATTTTTAGTGTGTAACAACCAGCTTTCTGTTCATCTATCTTAACTCAAGAATATCTTTTATTAAACAGCATGAAAAATGAATCCTACCTGTTTTAATCCCATCGTCAAAAAGACATTCTTGATCCAAGTTATATGTTGTTGAAATTTGTTCACTTTTATTCCATTGCGCAATTATTCATGGAATTCTTGTTGCATGACTCGCATTAGCTGCTTTGTTTCCGTTTAAAATTAAAAAGGTTTTCATGACCTTGAACGGTTCCTGTTTACTTGCATAGCGAGTTGCACAGAAAGGGCTTAATTAATTACATCACCCCATTAGTGTAAGAGTGCTATCACACCTTTGTGCAATTGCAGTAACTTTCACAAGTACCTCGGCTCAAAAATGTCCTATGAAGGTGTGAGTTGATTTGTTATTCATTGTTCGTGCTTTTCAATATATTTATTTGTGATTTTTTTTTTCTTGAGGTACACAAAAACGTTATTGGATTGCAATGCGACCAGGTAGTTTTCTAGAGCCCCTTCCACACTATGCTACTCTCTACGATGTAACTCCTTGCCACGAGATCATTAATACACGTCACAAAGAGTTTAGTGCTAGTGCAACTAGCTGTAAGCAGACGAGCAACCCAGTTTCATTTTCAACCCGAAAACTGACAATAATGACCGACTTCCAGAATGAGGCACACGAAGATCATTTAATCGAAATGGACAGAACACGTTCTTATCTATATCACGTGGCAATTAGTTTAACGTAAGAATCTTGCCGGAGTCGCTTCATCATGACCATGCGACTTGTTGCATAATGTGAACACTATGCTAGCCTTGAAACCAGTTAGTCGTCAGTCGCTCACCTTGTTGAAGTAAGTCGCGTCACACAGTGCGGACGGGACTTAGCAACTCCCTGTTGAAACCCGAAATGAGATCTTTTTGTCAGGTAGTTTTGTCTAAAAAAACTCCTTCTGAACACTGACAGAGTGCAATTTGGAAGACACAACGTTTAAGAATGACTTAATCTGGTAGGGGCTACAATTTATGGTGACTCGGTTAAAATTTCAATAGCCACACTGTCTTTCTGTAGTGACTTAAACTTATACTATGTATTACTTCCTGTGCGACAAATATTCAGAGGAACGCTATACACTGCAATAGACCTTATGCATTGATGACGTCATTTTGGAAGACAGATAATTCACAATATCAATAACAATTAAAGACAAATATTCAAGGGTCACTAAAGACCTTGTGCATTAACGACATACCGACGTCACCCTTCGAGTGGTTGACAAATCTGCTGTCTGTATTTTTCTCTGTTGGTTTGTTTAGCCCCTAAAGGAGGGCGTACTTTCCGCTCTATGACATCATATTCACAAGGTCTAAACACTCCGGGACACCTTTGCATTGACGTCACGAATGACGTCATTTACTTTACTCTCCTTATAAAAATTTAAAAGTGGTTGCGTTGAGAGAACGACACCTGACCCTCGGTTATTGCACCAGAGGGATTAGCCTTCTTGAGAACGACGATCATAAACTCCTGCATGTAATGCTTAAAGGAACTTTAAAAATTGTCGCATAATGTTCTATCTCGTAGGATCATTTTCTCATGTAAACCGAATTTACTGTGGAGAGAATACGGGATTTTACTGTTATATTCCTTTTCCACACTACTGGTAATAAAGGCAACAACCGCCGGGAATTGTTACAGACTGCGGCATATTTATTTAAACTATTATGTTATGAACGGGCCAAAACTTAAATTGCATTTTTTCATCCTACAAATATGTATTCCCCAAGATCTTATCCCGGCCAATGTAAGGCCTCTGTTTAAGTGTAAGTTGCGCTCAAAAAAGCGGCATTCTGTGGGATCTTCGAGGAATTTTACAGCTGTTACTTTTACTATATTGTCCGCACATGAGGCAATGTTGATTAATTACCCCAACCCCCTTAACGGTTCGCTACTGATGAAATTGGGCCAAAAATTGAGCCAAAGCAACAGAAACCGGTCTAGCCTAACTGGTCACAGAGACCAACCAATAATAATCAACCCCCCTCCCCACGGCTCATAATCTATAATGCCACCCAAGTCTTTCGTATGAAATCTACACTGAAGATTTCGGGCATTTCCTTCAAATGTGCATATAGTTTGCAGACTACCCCTGTGACGTCAGATGGTGCACCGCCTACCCTTTCTTTACGAGTAGTACTATCCCGACGTGATTACAAACGTTAGTTTATATCCAATGGTTCACCAATCAGCTGTCTGCATCTTTTGGTGTTGGTTTGTTGTTCCTACAAAGGAGGGGTAGTCGCATAATTACATCATATGCAGAAAGGTCTCTTTCCATAGGATGATAAAATGTAGGAAAGTGGCACGTCTAGAGAGTTTTATAAAAGTCAGTTGACCCAAAGAGAAATTCATAACCTAAGTATTTTGCTCGCTTCAGACTTGAGTCCAATTTTTATGGCTCCAGCCTGCAATTTTGATGCAAATTATTGTTACGAGAAAGGCAAACGACAGCAAATATAATGTCATTACACAGCGGTGGTCTAGCCAGGATGGAACTTTTAGGGTGGGGGGGGGGGGGGGCTAGGCAACGAGTTGGGCGCCTGTTACTTCTAGGGTCAGGCATGACTATCAAAACGGAGCGCCATCATCAGTTGGCGCGGGGCGTACGAGAAAATTTTGGGTTTAACAAACCCTCCAGATGAACCCAGCCTTGAAATACGAATCTCATGTCTGCCACTTTCAAAATAGTGTGAATAAAAAACCGATCTATAAAAATGATAATACATACACTTTTAGGGACCCAATATTTGGGCATATCTGATCTGTATCATGGACTGGGGAATGAGACTCAAGTGAATGGGTATCTCCCTTTTCATTTGGAAAAATTGTAAACTTCAGGAGAACGTATCCTAGATCACAAATGCGGCAATATTTGAATAGATTTCAGCTTCAATAGGAAAACCAAAATTAGTTGTGCCCCCCCTCTGAGAAACTTTCTTAGCGTAAGATTTGCCTAAGTTAACTTTTAGGATTTTCCTATTTGGGGAGCATGTGAGGGACCAGGGACCAGGGAGGTGTTAGGACCTCTAACACCTCCCTCCTCTGACCGCCGTCTCCACCCAGCACGCTTGTGCCTACATGCAAGAGGATGAATACAAGTCGGCTATTGCAGATTTATCTGCCAGCCTTCGTAGGCGAACGAATGTCTTACAAAGGTATTAACACTTGTTATTTTGAAAATAAATATAGAAAGAAAAATATTCCCCTTAAAAAGGAAGTAATTTCTAATTGGCTCGGTATTCTAGGCCTTCGTTAATGCTTGAACATGAACGCACAATGACTGGTTTGAAGTTAACGGACTTGTTCCGTCTGTTCCTGTGCAAAGTATCTTCATGTGACGCACTTTTATAAGTGCGTTCGTTTTCCGAGCACGCAGAAGTTTGCATCAACCAAAATCCTGATAATATACTGAGAAATGTCTTCTTCGCATGTGTAATGCGTTGTAAAAGCGTACGCACACTGACCTCTTTGAACGATGGATTTTGTTTTTATCTCATCGCTCCGTGAGGAGGATGAGATATTGTAGTCACTTTGCCTATTGGGCTATATATGGCAATGCCAGCTTAAATCGCAATGGTTGCCATGGTAACGGTAAATTTTCCCAGGTTACTAGTCTCGAGGTCTAACCCATGGTGAGGTACCCCGGGGTGACTGAAGGTCCATGGCTGAGAGAGAGGTCAAAACCTGTCCGTGTGCGTGTGTGTGTGTTGATGGGTGTATGTATGTGTGCGTGTGTGTGTGTGTGTGTGTGTCCAATTTTGTTTTCTTAATATCTTGTAAACGGCTGGGCCGATTTTCTTCAAACTTGGTAGGATGGTACCTCAGGTGGAACAATTGCATTTTGATACACCACCGGAAGTGAAGGTCAAAGGTTACAGGTCAAAGGTCAAAATCGGTGAAAATCACAATTTCTGCTATATTTCAAAAACGAAACGTTCCCCTGACACGAAACTTCACACATACGCTGATTGAATCTAGACCTTCCACAATATGTGGTTGCCATAGCAACAGATGTCAAAGGTCAAGTGGTAGAGTGGACCAAAGAATTTTCAAGTGATAATTTGTTCGTAAAACAACGTTTTTGTCCCTAAAACTCCTCCTAGTGGGCTGGACCGATTCTTTTCAAAATTGGTAGGTGGGTACCCCAGGGTGGGAACTTGTGTCTCCCAGACCCTCGGAAGAAAAGGTCAAAGGTAACATTTTGCAAAAAACACTTTTCTTCTTATTTTGTACTAAAACTTCAAAAGAAAACGTTCATTTTACATGAAACTTCACAAGTATAATAGGGTAGACTAGTTCTACCAAAATATGTAGTTTTCATGGCAACCAATGTCAAAGGTCACGTGACAGGGGGTCACATACTTTTTATTGTATTCACTTATACTCTTAACGGACGCATCCCACAAATCTGAAAGTTTAAGTGTAATAGCCTAGGAATGATACTGTAAGTTGTACCGATATGTGAGGTTGTCATGGCAACCAAGGACATAGTTCACGCTACAGATTGTCAAAGGTTAAAGTGGGCATGACACGGCCACAAAAACTTTTGTGAAGGCTATTGCAAGATTAGATACAGTATTTTACAAATATCATCTCACACCCCATTAAAAACCCCTTACAATTCGGCATAAATGATATTCGAAGGAAAACTGCGTTCAAAATACAATTTCTTAAAATGCCGCAACACCTCGCCTGACTTTTATGACGCAATTGGCGGCACAAACCCTGTCCTACGGCGCGCATCTAGATGTGGAACTAATACGTTCGGTAAAGTTATGTTATCTTAGCAACCTTATGAAAACGATTGCATCACAATACAGAGTCCAACATACAGAGTGGAAGGCGCAGACCATGGTGGGGATTCGGAGCAAATCATTGGCCAATATGTTCGTGTGTTTATGCGCGCGGGTAAAAATAGTTCTGTTTTATTGCAAGAAAGACGCGGTTCGGTCTTTATAAAGAACAGCAATGAATATGTGTGGGCAGACCAAAACAAGCGCGTCCCCACTACGAGCGCGTCTTTACCCTATGAGCAGTTTGATGAAGATGCTATTGCGAATACTAAGCAGTCACCGCGCAATGCACAATTCACAATGTAGTCAGTGGCCACGCTCACTGCTATTGTAGCACCAGTGTTTGCAATTATGTATGCACTAACACGCGTTACCATGCACATGATTCGATGATTTTGAGCTTCCTGGTACCCATTTTTGAGACGCGTTCACATACGTTTTTTTGCATTAGTTCGAATTTCAAATGGGCTGAGCCTGGCCTGTAATTGGGAATTCAAAACGTCGTATGTCGGTATTTATGGACATAAGTTAGTAGGGAAATCATTCACTTTATGTCAAGGTGTACCCAAAGGACAGTTACCGAGGAACTTACTTAAGAAGATTTTTGGCCGACACATTAATCTTTTCTGCGTACTGGCCTGTGGCGAATCCTAGCCCATGGCAAGGAGTAACCCAAGATATGAAACTGTGGGTGACTAACATTAGGTTAGGCATAGGGCCTACCTATCTTAATATTAGTGCCCTGAAAACTTGGCGGTTTTGAAGCATCGCCAAAAAAGGGTACGTGACAATTTCCTTGCACCGGGCTAGGATTCGCCACCGGCCAGTGCGCAGAAAAGGTTTGTGCGTCGGCGGGAAACCTTCTAACACCACGCTTTCAACATGGCGCACACACCCAGTTTTTTAATTGAGACGCACATGATGCCCATATCAGCTCCGGGCACACGTGAAGTTTGCCGTCGCGTCAAGATGGAGAATACGCTCATACAGCTAGTGCCTGAATAATAACAATTACGCACTTGTCTGAAGCGTCCGCGAAAGTGTCTTCCTTTTTTAATCGTTGCGTTCGTATCCGTATCAGTTAAGTGGAACAGCCAAGCTAGTTTTCTTTAGAGTGTTGCAAGGGGATACCAACATCTTAAAAGTAAATTTGTTCCAAAATCTTAGATAGGCCTACTGGACTAAAAGGGCAACCGTTTCAAAGATTTGGTAACCCTTCTCCAGTTCTTTTATAATCCGGTGTCAGAATTTAAATATCCAAATGATGTTTTTTGTTTTTGAATAAGAGGCGCGCCTATAGTTCCAAGAACTTGATTGGTCTGTGCCATATTCTTTCCCCTCGCTATCTTACGAAAAAAAAAACTTCCGTCCCTTGGAACGAAAAAAAAATTGATTCCCAAATGGACTTCAAATAGGAATTTCAAAGGATTGTGGCATGCAGCTCTAGTATGGTATTTTTCGTCAATGAAATTCTACTGTAGCATAAAAACAGCACAGATAAAACTTCTAGCACATAAATAGTTCAAGTTCTGTAACCAACTTGCGCACATGTTAGCGATGAGATATGCAACTCCGTGGATTGCCCTCTTGTCTTAATATCTTGTAAACGGCTGGGCCGATTTTCTTCAAACTTGGTAGGATGGTACCTCAGGTGGAACAATTGCATTTTGATACACAACCGGAAGTGAAGGTCAAAGGTTACAGGTCAAAGGTCAAATTCGATGAAAATCACAATTTCTGCCATATTTCAAAAACGAAACGTTCCCCTGACACGTAACTTCACACATACGCTGATTGAATCTAGACCTTCCACAATATGTGGTTGCCATAGCAACAGATATCAAAGGTCAAGTGGTAGAATGGACCAAAAAATTTTCAAGTGATAATTTGTTCGTAAAACAACGTTTTTGTCCCTCAAACTCCTCCTAGTGGGCTGGACCGATTCTTTTCAAAATTGGTAGGTGGGTACCCCAGGGTGGGAACTTGTGTCTCCCAGACCCTCGGAAGAAAAGGTCTAAGGTCAGAGGTCAAAGGTCACATTTTGCAAAAAAAAAACACCTTTTTTCCCTATTTTGTACTAAAACTTCAAAAGAAAACCTTCATTTTACATGAAACTTCTCAAGTATAATAGGGTAGACTAGTTCTACCAAAATATGTAGTTTCCATGGCAACCAATGTCAAAGGTCACGTGACAGGGGGTCACATACTTTTTATTGTATTCACTTTAACTCTTAACGGACGCATCCCACAAATCTGAAAGTTTAAGTGTAATAGCCTAGGCATGATACTGTAAGTTGTACCGATATGTGAGGTTGTCATGGCAACCAAGGACATGGTTCACGTTACAGATTGTCAACGGTTAAAGTGAGCATGACACGGCCATAAAAATTTTTGTGAAGGCTATTGCAAGATTAGATACAGTATTTTACAAATATCATCTCACACCCCATTAACTGAAAAACCCGTACAATTCGGCATAAATGATATTCGAAGGAAAACTGCGTTCAAAATACAATTTCGAAAAATGCCGCAACACCTCGCCTGACTTTTATGACGCAATTGGCGGCACAAACCCTGCCCTACGGCGCGCATCTAGATGTGGAACTAATGTAACGTTCGGTAAAGTTATCTTATCTTAGCAACCTTATGAAAACGATTGCATCACAATACAGAGTCCAACATACAGAGTGGAAGGCGCAGACTATGGTGGGGACTCGGAGCAAATCATTGGCCAATATGTTCGTGTGTTTGTGCGCGCGGGTAAAAATAGTTCTGTTTTATTGCAAGAAAGACGCGGTTCGGTCGTTATAAAGAACAGCAATGAATATGTGTGGGCACACCAAAGCAAGCGGGTCCCCACTACGAGCGCGTCTTCACCGTATGAGCTGTTTGACGAAGATGCTATTGCGAATACTAAGCAGTCACCGCGCAATGTACAATTCACAATGTAGTCAGTGGCCACGCTCACTGCTATTGTAGCACCAGTGTTTGCAATTATGTATGCACTAACACGCGTTACCATGCACATGATTCGATGATTGTGATCTCCCTGGTATCCATTTTTGAGACGCGTTCACATACGTTTTTTTGCATTAGTTCGAATTTCAAATGGGCTGAGCCTGGCATGTAATTGAGAATTCAAAACGTCGTATGCCGGTATTTATGGACATAAGTTAGTAGGGAAATCATTCACTTTATGTCAAGGTGTACCCAAAGAACAGTTACCGAGGAACTTACTTTAGAAGATTTTTGGCCGACACATTAATCTTTTCTGCGTACTGGCCTGTGGCGAATCCTAGCCCAAGGCAAGAAATAACCCAAGATATGAAACTGTGGGTGACTAACATTAGGTTAGGCATAGGGCCTACCTATCTTACATATTAGTGCCCTGAAAACTTGGCGGTTTTGAAGCATCGCCAAAAAAAGGTACGTGACAATTTCCTTGCCACGGGCTAGGGTTCGCCACCGGCCAGTGCGCAGGAAAGGTTTGTGCGTCGGCCGGAAATCTTCCAACGCCACGCGTTCAACATGGCGCACACACCCAGTTTTTTAATTGAGACGCACATGATGCGCATATCAGCGATCCGGGGCACACGTGAAGTTTGCCGTCGCGTCAAGATGGAGAATACGCTCATATAGATAGTGCCTGAATAATAACAATTACGCACTTGTCTGAAGCGTCCGCGAAAGCGTCTTACTTTTTATATCGTTGCGTTCATATCCGTATCAGTTAAGTGTAACAGTCAAGCTAGTTTTCTTTAGAGTGTTGCAAGGGGATACCAACATCTTAAAAGTAAATTTGTTCCAAAATCTTAGATAGCCCTACTGGATTAAAAGGGCAACCGTTACAAAGATTGGGTAGCCCTTCTCTAGTTCTTTTATAATCCTGTGTCAGAATTTAAATATCCAAATGATGTTTTTTGTTTTTGAATAAGGGGTGCGCCTATAGTTCCAAGAACTTGATTGGTCTGTGCCATATTCTTTCCCCTCGCTATCTTACGAAAAAAAAAACTTCCGTCCCTTGGAACGAAAAAAAAAATCGATTCCCAAATGGACTTCAAATAGGAATTTCAAAGGATTGTGGCATGCAGCTTTAGTATGGTATTTTTCGTCAATGAAATTCTACTGTAGCATAAAAACAGCACAGATAAAACTTCTAGCACATAAATAATTCAAGTTCTGTAACCAACTTGCGCACATGTTAGCGATGAGATTTGCAACTCCGTGGATTGCCCTCTTGTTTTTTTTTGGGGGGGGGGGGGGGAATGCGGATTTAGTTTTTACACGAATCGCCGGTTAGACTGGTCAACGCTAGGTCTCATCTACACTTCCATCCCGATATTTACGTCTCTAAGAGAAATCAATTTCAGCAACTGTGTAAGTAAACGTGAGGAATATATCGCCATGGTTAGTACTACAGTAGTAAGCCTGCAGCTGTAGCATATACTGTATCACGGTTTGATTCATACTCACCTGCTCTCGGTGTTGCGCAATAAAAACATGCCTTAACTTGAACTGTGTACCATGGGTGAATGCTGCGCTCTGATTGGACAAACCGCATGAGGCCTGTTTGCCGCGTCGAAGACGAGTTCACATGTACACCAACACAACGAGTACCGCCTAGACCCGACTACGATTGAACATGTTTAATCTTGCCGACGGCATACGACCCGACGGAATCGTAGACGTGGGAGTGTTCACACCGCCCATACCGCAGCCGACGCGTTGGGTGGTCGCCGTCGTGTCTTGGGTCGTCGTGGCGGTGTGAACCGGGCTTACACACATTCATGTTTTCTTAATTGTTACAAATTTTCTTTATTTACTGTTTTTGAAGTAAATACTTCAAAGTTTTTTTCCGTTCAGATATTTGATTTTTTCTTAATTACTTTATCATTAGGCAAAAAATCTGGGGGGCCTAGGCTCCCAAGTCCCCCGTGGCTACGCCACTGTTGCACAGTCAAACATTGCATTCAATTACTAAGAAATAATGTGTACCATTAAACAACACATCCCCTTTAATTAAAGTCTCCTCAGGAACAGCGCTATGATAGATTAAGCTATACCTTCCCCCATCGGTATAAATGTACGGAAGCTTAAAAGTGCCACAAGATCACAATATCTTTTTGGCTAGTAAGTCAACATTTTTCAGAAAAATGTCAAGATGACATCATAATGTCTCGTCAAAAAACACAAAAATAATGAAATGAGAACTTGTCACATTTCGTCATTGCAACAATTCTCTGCAAAATGTTAAATTTCTCACATCTTTCCAAGTGTGGAAAGCTACATTTTCCTGAAAATTACAAAATGACAACTTATTATATCTCGTCATTTCAACAATTTTCTGCAAAATGTTGAATTCCCCACATCTTTTCAAATGTGAAAAGCAACAATTTTTGGAAAAATGATGAAATGACAACTTATTATATCGCGTCATTCCAACAATTTTCTGTAAATTTTTCACATCTTTCCAACTGTGCAAAACAACAATTTTCTGAAAAATGACGAAATGACAACTTATAATATCTCGTCTTTTCAACAATGTTCTTCAAAATGGTAAATTTCTCACATCTGTTCAAGTGTGCAAGGCAACAATTTTCTGAAAAATGACGAAGAGACAACTAATCGTAGCTCGTCATTCCAACAATTTTCTGCAAAATGCTAAATTTCTCACATTTTTTCAATGCAACAATTTTCTGAAAAATGATAAAATGATTACATGTCTTTTTATCAGTGTTCTACTGTGGTTCTGAGGGGACATTGCATTTTCTCTCTTCAAATAAGGGATATGATACATGACCCAAAAAGTTGCTTAATTGACATGTTTTAAGTTTCGGATTATTGGAGGACAATTGGAAATGATCAATTGTCGTCATGTTGTTTTCATAGTTTGTTGAGCAACGGATGGAGGGAGGGAGACAAGGGGGGGGGGGTGAAAATAATTTAACACCAAATATTGTAGATGCCTGGTCACCAAAACATTTGGTTGATTAAGAGTATATGGCTTTGGACAACAAAACAACCGGTAGGCTGCAATGGGTGAAACCCTTAGAGGGGCAGATTTTGACACTAAGCTGAGCACCAAGTGACGTACCCATAGATAGTTGACACCCGGGCGGACCCCCCTGTGTATACCAATCCAGGATATTGTTGTCACTTTGAATCATCATGAAAAACCAAGCATATCCAAAGTATCATTTCTCCATTTTCCAGTGCTTACAATACTGTTTTGTCTAAATCCAACAATTCTGAAATTAGCGTGGGAGTCCCCACGCATACGCAGTATTACAGGGCAAGGGTATACTTCCCCCACACTTTTAAAGAGTTTAAGAATAAAAATAATAAGAAAGGGCAAAAGGAAGGTAGCCCAGAGAAATTACAAGACTTTTCAATAGCCTATTATGATTAAATTTGAATTGTTAAATGAAGGAATAAAAGATGAACATCAAAAGCAATAAAAATACGAGCAAAATTTTCTCCGCTCGCATCACGCGCACTCCGAGAACAAACTCACTAATACGAGTGAAATTTGAAAATTCTTTTCTCCTACGCGTCAGAAAACTTAGACCGAAGACAATATTACTGGCAGCTTAAGATTTTGTGCAACTTTAAACAAACTGACAAGCCGTAGTATCTGCCGGAGCAGGGGGCAAAGTGCCTCGTTGACGTTTCGACCGGGAAGATCAGTTCAAACCTCCGGATTGAAAAAAGGCAAAAAAGGAAGAGAGAAACGTAGAGAAAGGGATAAGAATATGAGTGAAAGAGAAGGAGATTATTTAGCTTCAGAGAGGCGGAGAAGATCTGCCTCTTTACAAGTAAAATACATTCCATTCCGATGAATGTCTGATTAACGCAGCGAAAAGTTCAAAACAGTTCTTTGTAACATTTCCCATCGTTTAATCTGTAACATAACATACCGATGATATCGAAGGTACAGCACTGATACCGTACCCCAGCAGTGGCGTAGCCACGGGGGGGGGGAGGCGCATGGGGGACCTATCCCCCCCCCCCAAGATTTTCTTCACCCCCCCCCCCCCCAGTTGTTTTGCGTTCTGATAAAGTAATTGAAAAAGTTTAATGTTTGAACGGGAATAAACTTTGAAGTATTTCCTTCAAAACAGTTAACTAATAAAATGTGTAAAAATTAAGAAGTAAAAAGCATGGATGAATGTGTGTAGAACACATTTTGTGCGGACGTATGAAATCAAGTAATAACTTCAAAATGCCTTCTTTCACTAAATTAGATATCGTTTGTGGTCTGCACTGTCGTTTATTGCATTTCACTTAGAAGATGAAACGAAAGTCTTGACGACGAACTTTAGTGTGACTTTGTTAGGTTAAGACCCTTTCTGCCTTTCAGATGGCTGATTGATTTACTGAAAATAAGGCAATCGTACACTAAAGACCACACTTACACGACCATTCCTATACTTTATCGTACACAAAATATGCCGTAAGCAGGTAAGGGTAAGGTACTGCCTTCGGATAATTCTCCCATTCCATCCTAAACAAATAGGCCTATGTCGTGCCTCACTCCTGTCCATGACAAGTGCCACTGTAGGACGATTTTTATTGACAGGTCCTCTTTTTACTAGTTGGCGCTGGCTTTTTGTAAAATGTCCACAAGGTCCGGATTTCATGTGTTTCCCACATGATCCATACTTCTGCTTTGCGGTTTAATTATTTTGAGAGATTTATTCGTAGTATTTTAATGTTGAATACGTAATGTACAGATAAACAAATACTGCACCATTTTGCACATTGTTTCTTTGGTAGTATGTATGTCTCTTGTAAAATCCCAGTCTACAAAAACTAAAATTATTTTGATATTTTTCACCCTCCCCGAAAAGGGAAAGTCCTAAAACTTTGGCCTATAATCAGTTCAAAGTTTTTCCAAACATAGCACCATTTTGCATCTAGGAAATCTAACGCAAAGAAAATTTCTCAGAGGGGGACACAACTACTTTTGGTCTTCCTGTTAAAGGGTAAGGTACTGCCTTAGGTAAGCTGAAATCCATTCAAATATTGTCGCATTTGTGGATGGGTACATCCAGTTTCAAACACGTGGGAAGTGCCGTTTCCGGCCATCTAGAGGGGGTTTAAAGCCAAAAATTTTCTTGTACGCTCCGTCTTGCCATGCCTGACCCTCGGAGGTACCAGGCCCCACCACGTGTTACCTAGGCCCCCCAAAAATCCCATCCTGGCTACACAACCGTACCAAAAAGAATCAGTAGTTGCCCACTTTTCAAAGCGACATGTACTAAGCCCTATACTATCAACCATTTTCCATCTTCGGACCCCCGTTGGGGAAAAGTAAATCCCTTAATTGAGTTAGGACTACCGCATTATCAGCGACGTAGCTAGGGTTGGTGGCCCCGGAGCAAGGAACGAATAACGCCCCTGCCCAAATCTTCGGCGGGAAACCTTATGTGTGCACAACTCAAAAGGGTAAAATGGCTTCTTAATTTCACGCTCATGGCAGAAATGGCGCCAGGATCTGCTCCAAGCTCACCGGTAGGAGGTGAGCATATTGAAGCCACGACATAGGCGATTATGTTCTGGTGGGACGTGCCTTGTAGTACTGAAGGCGCGTGTAGCGCGCGACAAATTTTGGCTTTTTTTACACTGGAATAAACAAAAATAAGGACTTTGTTTTGAAAAAAATTGGAATTTTTTAGACGAAATGTGGCATTCATGTTTGTAAGAACCACTAAAATTATTGAAGAACGTGCCCTATTATAAACAAAATCGCAAAAGTAATAAATACACGTTTGTAAAATTCGTTTGGGCTTTTAAAGTATTTTAATGTAGGCTTGCATAAAGACTCTCAGAAAACCTGGAAATTTTACAAAAGATTTCACCTTTTTTTTACAAAGATTTGAAAATTAAGAGCTTAACTTGAAGAAATTTTGGATTTTAATGAAAAAAATGGGCTTTTGGTGAGGTGAAATGTTGGGTTTAGTAGAGTAATCTGCAAAAAAGAGCAAAATTAAGTAGAATGAAGGCAGGCCCCGAGTAAGACATTCCAAAAAAGGGAACTTAGAAAAAACAGGGGTGTGAGGGAGTTGCACTGTTATTTTTCCGTATGTTTTACAGATTTGATGTGGAAAAAAAGGGAGGGCTGAGTCCCCCCCCCCCCCTTGGATCCCCGTTTGGGTTTGCTTGGGTTTTTATTGTGCGGATTATCCGCAGTCACATACTGAAAATCTTTTGCCATTTTTAACAAATATTTGTAATTCTGAAGTTTATACTGAAGAAAAATGGTAATTATATGATAGATTTGGGGATTTTTATTGAGTGACGAATCTCACCTTCTTATACTAAAAATCAAATGGGAAATTTCCCGAAAACGTTTAGTTTAAGCCTTTTAACTATTTAACATATTTTTGAAAATCTGGAGCTTACATTGTGAAGGAATTTAATGTCGAAAATGTGAAAAATGCTATTCGTTGTAGGAGGAAGCTTAAAAATTGAAGTCTTCATTGAAAATCAATCTATCCAAGTTCATATGGGCAAAATCAAGGGTGACGTTGGTTGAGATTCTATATTTTGTCCTCCCGTGAAAATTGATATATTGTTGAACTCTCTTTTCAGAATTTTTGAAAACCTGGGGCTTATATTTAAAAATTTTTAGATTTTAATAAGGAAAATTGAGAAGCTTGAGTGTTTTCGAAGAATTATCTTCTTGTGAGCAAAATCAAGAAGATCTTAAGGGTGAGGAGGCTAAAGTTTATCGAAGTGGTTTTTTAATCGTTTGGATGAAGATTCCCCGACGAAGTTGGATCTTATCCCCGAGGATGCCATTCCTCGGCCCACTGGCTCTGCCCTTGGCTCTGGCAAGTGATAGGTCCAACATTTTTCTAATTAATCTCGAATTGGCGTCCCCTAGATTCGCGCCCGGTAAAACTTGCGATCCTTTCTTGCCCCCCCCCCCCTCCTTAGCTTAGCCACTGTGAATTATGGGAAACAGATTTTCTTAAGGAAATTATAAGAAATACAAATTGGAATTGAATTAAAAAAAAATTTTGCAATATCACTTGTATTATCACTGCATTCCGATTGCTGAAAATTTAACCTTCTCATCAAGTTAAGCGCCGGACATACAGATATAAAATTTGGTATCATTAAGTTATTATATTCGAAAAAAAGGATTTTTATGTGTCCTTGTCTTACTTGGAATTAAAACAAACACACACAATAAGAGTTGGGGAAACATTTTTCACCTTTTTCCTGTATGTTGTCGGTGTTGAAACTGAAAAATCGTCCTGTATGAAAAGGTATTCATTAAAGTCCTGTTAAAGTTATTTCTATGATATGATCTCTCTGACCGATTCCCATAATTTGTTCATTACGGTAGTGTATTTAGAACAGTGTTAGAATCTGCGGGTCGGATCAACCTGTCAACGTTAAAACAGAAACAACCCAGTAGATTTGTTTTAAAGCTACGAGGTTCAAAACTTGAAAAAAATGGTCCCTAGTAGAACAACTTGTTTTCATCTGCTGTATTGTTACACATTACTTGCTTTGTATCATGGGGGAATTCACCTGCTACTAACTAGGTATTTTTTTTGTACCACAAGCGTTTCCAGTTTGGGAATGCTGGATGCTGTATAATTTATAATTTTAAATTACGCCTACGTTTTGAATTTTCAAAGCTCTTTAGATTTTGCGTACCCTAAATTTTCTAAGTACCCCTATTTATCCGCCACCACCACGGACCCCTTTGCCCTTCGGAGACCCTCAAACAAGCTCCGTGGACCACCTAGGGGTATGCGGAGCCCAGGTTGGAAATCACTGTAGCTACACTCGAGCGGCCAGCCTATATTTTATTCCCAGGGTGAACAAGGGCAATCTCGTTCCAGGAATCCATTATATCGTTTGAAAATAGGGGAGGCGTGCAATTAGGTTTAGAGACTTTAGGGTTCCAATACTAAAAGACACTCAGAGTCAGAGCGTGGTTGTAAAAACTAAGATTTGACGATTTTCACTCTGTTTTTTTTTTAAAAAAAACTTTTCAACATTGATACCCAGCCTCACATATTTTGGACAGACATCAGCGTTTCGTGATTTAATTTTCTATACACAACTGTTGTTGATGTCGAAAAGGCTGCAACTAAATTCGAACAATTTTGTATCTTGTACAACGAACTTACATCAGCGGGTGGGGTAATAAAGACCCTACAAGATATATCGAATTGGTATGACTTACACGATGCATACCCTAACTTGATAGTACTTTATCGGACCTTTAGAACCACAGCTGTGTCTTCAGCCTGTCTGGAGCGGTCGTTTAGCAAATTCATGATCGTTAAAAACTACCCAGGTCACCGATGGGGGGGGGGAGGGGGATGGCCAGCCAGCTTAACATTACTTTCCATTGAAAGTGAAATGACAGAGAGAAAGGACTTCGACAGTGTATTTGACGGGTTAAGCCGCATTGCAAACAGAAGTACACTTTTGAAAGGAAAGCTTTAACTATCATATAATTTCAACTTTCATACTGACCTTACCCTTTCACCTCATGGTAAAATTGATTTTTGCCCAACCACACTTGTGTACCTGATGAAGAGAGACACTATGGAAACACAGTTGTTCGGAATTTGCTGGGGAATTTTGAGTGGTTCTAACTGTAAATTTTTAACTTCTTCATGGAGTACGCCATAAAGCAGGAGGCCTACGGGCTCATGTAAGCAAAGAAGGATGAAGTGGCAGCAAAGCATGGAGTGTGAACAGTCGGTTAAATCTAACAACGATAGAAGAAACCACTTCATGCTTACATCTAAAGGATATTCTCGATATTTTTCTCTTTCATGTTTTGGCTACACCAAATCCTCACCTTTATTTATACCGAAGAAGTAGCGTAGGCACATTGGAAGGTTTGCAGTTAATATAAGAGTTCTTGAAGTGAAGTGTTGTTATCGTTTACATTTACTAGGGTAACATAGTGTAAATTTTGTGTTGTATGTATGTCAGTCTTAAAAGGCATATGTAGATGCATTACGCAGCCTAGCTTCACATAGCCTCTTCATAACCTGAATAACCCTCTGCCTCTCAATAATATATAATATATATATATATATATATATATATATATATATATATATATATATATATATATATATATATATATATATATATATATATATATATATATATATATATATATATATATATATATATATATATATATATATATATATATATATATATATATATATATATATATATATATATATATAATACCGGGAACCCCCGACATGTCACCCCAGATACGTCGCTGCAAACAGGCTGGGCAATCGGCTGCAGATCCCTTCCTCTAAATCTATCTGTAAAAGTTGTGCTCGTTCATTAGTCTTTATGATATCCAAATTTCACTTTCACAGATTGTTCTGGGATACGTTCCCCAGTCCTTTCCAATTTGTATTGATTACGCGAGAGGAACCGCCAGATTGCAACGCCGTCCCTTTGACCGCAGTCCAGGGCTTATCCGAGTAACGAGGGTTGCAGGCCAGGGACAGGAATTCATATCGGAATACTTTCCGAGAACCAGGAGATTTTATTTCACTGTCTCTATTGTGATCCAACGGTGAAACCCAGAAGGACGGGGGAGAAGACCGCTCCAACCACTTTGGATTCATAGGATTTACTAATAATCACCCCCTCCCCCGTTAAGTCGACCGAGAGAAAAAATTTAAAACAATGAAGTCATATCTAAACAGAGGTGGCGCAAGGATTTCCCCGACAGGGGCCAGAATTACAAGGCCCCGACAAAGGCGTTGAGTACGTCCCGGTGAAACATAACTTGACAGAATTTGAGGCGCGTGTAGCCAAAATTTTTGGCTACCTTTATAACTATAATCTTGAGTTTATTTTGAAGAAAAAATTTAAATGTCTGAGAGAATTTTGGCTTTCGTAAGGACCATTAAAATGTTGGGGTCTTTATTGAAGAATCCATCCTTGATATGGGCAAATTCGAGAACGTTTTATATGCGACAGCTGCAATTCTGTTGGGGTTACTTATTCTAGTCCTACGTACTAAGGTCTCAAGACGAGACTAGAAGTTTGCCCGAAAAGTTTCTCCCCCTTTTTGAACGTAGATTTGAAAATTAAGAGCTTCTTTTATTGCAGAAATTTTGGAATTAAATGTAACTGAGAATATTTGGTTTTGGTAAGGTTGAGATAGGACAAGGTACATGGAATGAGATATAATAGAGCTAAAAAGAAATGATTGAAAATTGATTTCAATGTGCTTTAAAATATCACTGAAAAACAAAAAATATGTTCAAGATCACCCAGCATATGAATTCAGTCCCTTTTTTTTAATTATTTTTTGTCATTTTTAGGCCTCCCCAGCGAAACCGCTGACCTTCCTCGACGGGGTGGACAGTGTGTGATCTGGTACTGTAGTTATGATCACAGAGTTGTGGGTGACGGCCATACTAAACTTACAATAAGTCTGCCTTGTAGTTATATAACATCTCATGGCCAGCCCAATACCTATCCAAAGCCTTCTCAAACTGAAAAACAGAAGTTGCAGAAACGACACTCTCAGGAAGGCTATTCCAAATATCTACCAAGTCCTACAGACAAAACTAAATTTTCTTATGTTGAGCCTACAGAATTCTCTAAGTATTTCCGACTATGACCACGATTATGAGTGATTGAACTTAACTTGAGAAAACCTTCAGGAACACCTCTGTCATACAGACCTGAACCAATTTTAAAAAACCTCATTCATATCTGAAGGACAAATGTCCCAAGTCGGTACTATACTTTCCCTGTTCGTACTTTCGCTGGGTCTTAGCCTCCGGGGAAGGCAAGGGGAAACTGCCCCCTTGGTTTTCCAAACCGCAAATGAGAGTTGGCCTACTTGAGAAGAAATACTGGAATGCTGAAGAATTTATGGTCCAAATCATGATTTCCAGACCCCCCCAAACAACAGTAAATAACGACTACCCCCCCCCCCATTTTCCCTGGAAGGGCCCCGGGTCTCCTCACCCCCCCCCCCCCGTAGACAAGTTGTTATTTGCGTTTCTCTATCTAACAGATGAACCCTGTTCCTCCCACAAGATGCACTGCCTGAATGCACCGGCATATACTGCACGCTGGTCTGAGATATTATAGGGTATGATTAACTTTTGATTTTTAACCAAATTCAGTGAGCGTGTAAAGTAACTTTTAACTTAAATGGCATAAGCACTCAGTTGCGGCAAACCTTTCTGAACAGATAAATACAACAAGTAAATCTTACAAATATCCACTTATGTCACTTTCTCAATCCTTCATATACGAGAACGAAGCTATTGCATGTTCAATGTAAACCAAGGGGGTTATTCTGTACCTGAATTTTACAACTCAATGAGAAACATATTGCTACATGATTTTCAAGAGCTATTCATCACATATAGCATACCCGAGTACACTCATTAAAATTTGGGATAGCTGCACTTTCCTTTTAAATCAAATCTAGATTTTCTTCTTGCAATCTAAATTTAAAAATCTAAAAGTAGAGAATGTTTGAAAGCAATTTGACGATCTAAAATATGTATCTTTTCCTACTCAGTAGACATTTCGACCGAACATTTACTTGCAACGCCTATTCTGTGGCTACGCGCCTGTAGGGGCGCCGGAACCGGTACGGCAGGTCCAAAAAAAAACAAGAGGGCAATCCACGGAGTTGCATATCTCATAGCTAACATGTGCGCAAGTTGGTTACAGAACTTGAATTATTTATGTGCTAGAAGTTTTATCTGTGCTGTTTTTATGCTATAGTAGAATGTCATTGACAAAAATAACCATACTAAAGCTGCATGCCACAATCCTTTGAAATTCCTATTTGAAGTCCATTTGGGAACCGATTTGTCTTTTCGTTCCAAGGGACGGAAGTTTTTTTTTTTTTTCTTTAGACAGGGAGGGGAAAGAATATGGCACAGACCAATCATATTGTTCGAACTATAGTCGCACCCCTTATTCAAAAACAAAAAAACATCATTTGGATATTTAAATTCTGACACCGGATTATAAAACAACTGGAGAAATACGCTACCCAATCTTTATAACCAGGTAACGGTTGCCCTTTAAATCCAGTAGGCCTATCTAAGATTTTGGAACAAATTCATTTTTAAGATGTTGTTATCCCCTTGCAACACTCTAAAGAAAACTAGCTTGACTGTTAAACTTAACTGATACGGATATGGACGCAACGATTTAAAAGTAACACTCTTTTGGGGACGCTTTAGACAAGTGCGTACTTGTAATTATTCAGGCACTAGCTGTAGGGGGGTATTCTCCATTTTGACGTGACGGCAAACTTCCCGTGTGCCCCTGAGCTGATATGCGCATCAAGTGCGTCTCAATCAATTAAAAAACTGGGCGTGTGAGCCACGTTGAACGCGTGTCGTTAGAATCTTTCCGGCCGACGCACAAACCTTTTCTGCGAACTGGCCTGTGGCGAATCCTAGCCCGTGGCAAGGAAATGGTCACGTACGTTTTTTTGGCGATGCTTCAAAACCGCCAAGTTTTCAGGGCACTAATATGTAAGAAAGGTAGGCCCTATGCCAAACCTAATGTTAGTCACCCAAAGTTTTATATCTTGGGTAATTCCTTGCCACGGCCTAGGATTCGCCACAGGCCAGTACGCGGAAAAGATTTATGCGTCGGCCGAAAATCTTCTAAAGTAAGTTCCTTGATAACTCTTCTTTGGGTACACCTTGACATAAAATGAATGATTTCCCTACTGAATTATGTCCATAAATACAGACATACGACGTTTTGAATTCCCAATTACAGGCTTGGCTCAGTCCATTTGAAATTCGAACTAATGCAAAAAACGTATGTGAACGCGTCTCAAAAATGGTGACGTCATTGGAGGCACGGTTAGCAACACTGTACCAGAGAGCTCACAATCATCGAATCATGTGCATGGTTATGCGTGTTATGCGCATACATAATTGCAAACGCCGGTGCTACAATAGCAGTGAGCGTGGCCCCTGACAATGTGAATTGTGCATTGCACGGTTACTGCTTAGTATTCGCAATAGCATCTTCACCAAACAGCTCATACAGTAAGGACGCGCTCGTAGTGGGGATGCGCTTGTTGTGGTCTGTCCATAGACCTATTTCCAAATAGCAATTACAATGCATTGTGGGATACGTTTTGGGTGTACGTCAATTTTCACCACAGTAAAATGCCATTGACAAAAATGACAAACACCAAAACTCTATCCCACAATCCATTGTAATTGCTATTTGGGAATAGATCTATACATGTTCATAGCTGTTCTTTATAGCGCCCGAACCGCGTCTTTCTTGCACAAAAACAGAACTATTTTTACCCGCGCGCATATGCACGCGAACGTTTTGGCCAATGATTTGCCCCGAATCCCCACCATGGTCCGCGCCTTTTGCTCTGTATGTTGGACTCTTAATTGTGATGCAATCGTTTTCATGGGGTTGCTAGGCTAAGATAACTTTACCGAGCGTTACATTAGTTCCACATCTAGATGCGCGCCGTAGGGCGGGCTCTCTGCCGCCAATAGAGGCTTTGCAATTACGTCACGGAACCGCCATGTTGGAGGATGATCAAGTCCAACACACGTGGTTTTGTGCCGAACGCTCTGCACAGTGTGCACTGTGAAATGCACTGTGTATACAAATTCAACGAGCAAGCGCGTCCCGTGCGGTTTACTGCATACTTACATGTACTCCAACATGGCCGGAGAGTATTATGACGTCACGTGAAAAGCCTCTATTGTGTCAAAAAAGTCAGGTGAACTGTTGCGGCATTTTTCGAAATTCAAACGCAGTTTTCCTTCGAATATCATTTATGCCGAATTATACGGGTTTTAATGGGATGTGAGATGATATTTGTACAATTCTGTATCAAATCATGCAATACACAAAAGTTTTTATGGTCGTATCACGACCTCTCTAACCTCTGACAATCTGTAAGGTGAACTATGTCCTTGGTTGCCATGACAACCACAAATATCGGTACAACTTATCATGCCTAGGCTATTACACTAAAACTTTCAGACTTGTGGGACGCTTCCGTTAAGAGTAAAAGTGAATACAAAAAAGTATTTGACCCCCTGTCACCTGAACTTTGACCTTGGTTGCCATGGAAACCACAAATTTTGGTAGAACTAGTCTACCCTATTATACTTGTGAAGTTTCATGTAAATGAAGGTTTTTTTTTTTTTTTTTTTTTTTTTTTTTTGAAGTTTTAGTACAAAATAGTGAAGAAAAGTATTTTTTTTGCAAAATGTGACCTTTGACCTATGATCTTTAACCTTTACTTCCGAGGGTCTGGGAAACATAAGTACTTACCCTGGGGTATCCACCTACCAATTTTGAAAAGAATCGGTCCAGCCCACTAGGAAGCGTTTAAAAGACAAAACGTTGTTTTACGAACAAAATATCACTTGAAAATTTTTTGTTCCATTTTTCCACTTGACCTTTGAACTCTGTTGCTATGGCAACCACATATTTTGGTGGGTGTAGATGCAATCATCATATGTCAGGAGGACCTTTATTTTTGAAATATAGCAGAAAATGTCGATTTCACTAAATTTGACCTTGGACCCGTAACCTTTGACCTTCGCTTCCGGTTGTGTATCAAAATGCAATTTTTCCACCTAAGGTACCCTCCTACCAAGTTTGAAGAAAATTGGCCCAGCCGTTTACAAGATATTAGGGGAAAAATTGGACACACACACCCACCAACACACACACAGACAGATTTTGACCCCTCTCTCAGCCCTGGACCTTCAGTCACCCTAGGGTACCTCACCATGGGTTAGACCTCGAGACTAGTAATCTGGGAAATTTTACCGTTACCATGGTAACCACTGCGATTTTAGCTAGCATTGGAATATATAGCCCCATAGGCAAAGTGACTACAATTTCTCATCCTCCTCACGGAACGATGAGATAATTAAAAGAAAAAAATCTGAACCCGATCCCAAATCCTATTATTCTGCTCCTTTTGTAACTTTTTAACCCCAGTGGATCACAACTAATGACGTATTACATCATGCCCTATAGCAAATATCATGCAAAATTCTAAGAACTTGTACTGTTATATAAGTACGTTATACGTGAATTAAGCATTTTAGTCAGGTTCACTATGTCAATAAATTATGTTTCGTTGGCAATCGTGGTAGATTATGAAACCTATATATTTTTGGAAAGCTTATAGCATCAGGAAACTAAAAACTAATGTTTACATTTGAACAGATGTTTGTATGGCGGCCATTTTTGGTTTTTCAAAATGGCGACTGTAAAATACATATTTTCTTCGGTTTCTGACCTTAATTACCTTAAACACTTTCCTAAACCTATTGTATTTGGTTCTAAATCATAGAAGCTTTGCAAATTTATACATTTTAGAAAGGTTATAGCATAAGAAAACTGAAAGTCAATGTTTAAGTGGAGAAAAGCTTTTATGGCGGCCATTTTGGATTTTCAAAATGGCTACTGTAAAAGAAATATTTTGTACTACTTTTGCCGCCGCTTATTACCCTAACCACTTTATTTAACTTACATTACTTTCAAAACCATGATAGCTTTAAGCACTTATACATTTTTGGAAAGGTAATGGTATTGGAAAACTAAAAATCAATGTTTAAATCTGGAAAGATCCCTTTATGGCAGCCATTTTGGGATTTTCAAATTGGATAAGGTAATATACTTACATCATAGAGAATATTACAGAATTTATAACCATTTATTACCTCTTTTAAGATTCTATCCAAGGGTTTAGAACAAGTGACCTTTTGTTAATGTTTTTCTCAGGGCAAATGATGCATAGTTTCTGCTCTACAGACTCCTTAGACATGCCCAATCGCCAATTGCTTTATTCGCGATCTTCACTCATGATGGGTTATGCACTGAAAAGGCACAAGAACAACCCCCATAAACACCTCCACCACAATAGTTAATATGTAAAAAACAATATATTAACCTTAATGCCCTCGCAACTACATAAACAATAGGCCGGAATTGATATAATCCCGTTCTATTTCTGGTTTAGATTGATATTTGTAACGAACAGTTTTATTTCCAACGGAGAATGAAACTTACTCTTTCAAATGTATTTAATGATTATGGGTTAAGTTTGTTTGCAAATTAGTTAATTAGCTCAATTAATTTATTTAATTAGCACATCACAAGAGGTTATAAAAAGTTATAAAAAATGTAACAGCATACAGCTATAATACTATGATTTGAATAGACTCACATTTACATAAAGTCACCAATTTGGGATTTCATACAGAACAGAAACAGTTCAATTGTCTGGGGAGGGACGAACATACAACTTCTTTTCTAACTGGGATTAATGAATACCCCTACCCAACCTCACAATTTGTGTAGGCCTAACTAATTGTAGACCTGTAGCCCATTTTCCTCATCCCAAATAAGAGCAATAATCTTGACTTTGAATAACCCATTAATTTACGGAACAAAGTTCTGACTCCTTCACTGTACAACCAACTAAAGCAGCTGTAATAGTGAAGAATTCTGAAGCTAATCTCGGGCATTTAGTTCACAGTATGACCGAGATCCACCCAAAATGTTCCAAGTCATTTGCCCCCTTTAACATTACACAGCTACCAAACAGAGGTAATCAGCAACTTGAACTTAATTGCTTAAACCTTATGATATTAAGAAAGTTTTGACTCTTCTTAAACCCTTAGAATGGTGTCCAAAACGTGAGCCTGCGATCCTTTCTAGTCCTCTAAAAGTTTGAATTCAAGACACTGTACTACCGGTAATATGGCGAAAACATTTGAACCATCTGAGTGAAATCAGTTCATGTGTCCGGTACCAGTAGAACGTTGCTAAACAGGCCTGTGGTGATGCTATTCTAACAAAACACTTTTTTTCGAAAACAACTTAAAACTGTATAAGAAAAAAGCCAGCGAACGGGGATATGCTTTCAGTTTTGGATTGGAAATTTTAAATTTTTGGCCGTCATTTTGCTACTTTTTTAAAATTTATTGTTGCATTTTACCCCACCCTGGGCCCGTAGCCATAGGCGTACGGGAGCATTTCAGTTAAAGGGGGGAGGATTTCCTGCCGGAAAAATGTAATTCTGCTCGAAAGACTAAGCGGAGGGCCACCATCTTTTGGCGCGGAGCTTAAGGAATTTTGAAAAATCAAAACCGCTCAGACAGCCGGAAATGGCCTTTCCCAGGCTTATAAGCAGAATCAAAGCCATCAATATTTTGAACTTTCGTTTGCAATAAAATGTTCATCAAAAATGAGCAAATTTACAAAAAGGTCAGAAAACTCCCAGATTAAATGTACCACTACCATTGGATGACTACATTAAGCTATAAATCATTGGAAGATGAGTTTGTTTGCGCGTTCTACAAACTATTTTACATCATGTAGCATGAGATTATCATCAATATAATTTGGAAAATTGAAAAACTTCAGAAACCCTCCAAAAGCCCAAGGCTTTGCAACTTCGAGGGAGGATGGCATTGCATCGCATTCCAGCTGTCTATTAAATATATGTTTCGTCGAACTTCACAAGGATCCAGTGTGTTTTAGCAGCCTGTTTAGCTCAGATTCAGAGTCCCGAATTACCGGAGTGGGGATGCCATGCAACGAATTGGCCCTTAAAAACTGATTAACTCAATTTTCGCGCGATTACCAAGCAAGGTAGCAGCCTGTTTATATGCATTTAAACAAACAAGTTCGCAAATCATTTCCTAGTGAGCAAACCACCTAAGTCCATATCAACGGTTTTGGCACACTTGATCCCGACAAACCGTACCAATTAAATAAAAACAAACGTGGCCAAATCATCGGCATAATCGCATAGACTCCTTTTGCCTGAGGCAAGGGAATACAAAATTAAAAACGAAATGAAATCTTCACGATACCTTTACGTTTTATTCATAATGGGATAGTTTAGTTGCATGACATAGCTTTTGAATAATTTGTTCGGGCAAAATTTTGGGGACATTTTACATCCTCTCTCCCCTTGTAATCTGGCAATTAAAAATATCCCAGAAATTTTTTGCAACTTTTGCCTGAAAATTGTGTCATTTCAGGCAAAGGTTTGCGCAAGAATATGAAGTGAGGCTGACGAAAAATTGTTTTTTCATAAGCTGTCCGAATGTGTCGCAAATTTTGGTATCTGTTAGAGTTTTCATGAAAATTGTACCGTGACTATGATGCTTTTTTACTATTTTTCGGCCAAGTGTTTGAAGGAATTCGGGTGCGCCTAGGAGTTTTCTGTGTAAGTAGAAACAAACCAGGTTTTGAGACTCAAACGGCTGCCCGAATTTTTCCAGATCCCTGCCCGAATTTTAGGTCTTGAGAAAATTTGGGGAGCAGTCTTCCCCCCTGCCCCCGCCTCGTCTGCCTATGCCCGTAGTCCGTTGTGATGGGGGCAAGTGTTGGACTTGGGGCATAGGCCATAGAACTTTCTCCTAATGCCCGGTGTAGTAGTTTCAATTTTCATTTGGTGGAGCAGAAATTTTTTTTGGTTGGTTTGCCAGAGTTCCCCTCCCTCCGGGGGGGGGGACTATATACGGGCCCATCACCCTCCTCAAAAAGAAAGAATTGTAACAGTCAGAAATCTGATTATGCAGAGTATGGATTCCTTGTACCTGAAAACATAGACTTCATATATTTTACAAGGTTTTGAGGGTATGTAAAGCAAGAAATAGAGCAAAATATGTCTTTTTACGGCGGCCATTTTGAAAATCCAAAATGGCGGCCATACCGGTATCAGCGCAAATGTAAACATTGATTGTCAGATTCTCCATGTAATAAAGATTCCAAAAATGTTTAGGTTACCTAATCTACCATGATTGCCAACGAAAATACATAGTGAACCTGACTATTTACCCTCCCTGTACAATATGACGTATACATACACCATAGCCGCATACACCAATGACATACACAATATACATACTACAGGCATTACGTCACCCACACATTCCCAGATACGTGCGGTACACATCTTCCAAAGCACGCATAAAATTAGGTCCTATACGGGACCTGGAGACTGTACGGAAGAAGAGCATACACTGTAGCATCGCATGAACATGAATTCGCCAAATACTGGCCACCTGAATGAATGCTCCGTTTGAACTAGATTACATTTTTGATTTACTGTCAGACATTATGACAATTCCTAGAGTTTATAGATCTAAAGACAAACACACAATGCGAGGCAGTTATTATTTCTCTAAAGTGACTTGAAGTTCTTTTCCTTTTTTTTTTTTTTTTTGGCATAAGTCTGCAATTTTTTTGTAATTTTTTTTGTATCTTTCTTTGCCTTTCGTGGTTACAAAATCATTTTGATCACCATATTGTTTTGTAAAAGTATCTCAGTCGGGCACTTCTTTGTTTTAACAGAGCAAATAAAGAACACACACAAAAAGAATGTGAGTTCCAAAGTATTTGGGGTTTTGGTTGTACTTGGCTGTATAAAATCTTGTTTTCATTAATGTTAACTGCGGAGCTTAACGGTGGACCGTGTTTTTTTCCCATGGAGGGACTCAGTCTCAACCGTCCAATAGAGAGACGCCTTCGTTAGTCTGTCTCTCTTTGTCACTGTAGCATCTGATTGTTATTATGGCTCTTTATTTTAGAGGGGGAGTTATTGGGAACTTTGAAAAATATTGGAATTATGACTGGACCCCGCGCCGATATACGAGGGCTGCGCCCTCGCACTGCCGCTATTTATCTGCCCCACCAATCTTAAATAACTTCCGGGGCCCTGGCCTGTGGCAAGGGAGAATCACGCAACCGCCATGTAGGTGTGCCATGCAACCGCAGAAAGTCCGAAACTGTCGTAAATTATTAAAATTTCAGATCTTGTAAAAAGTCCAATGCTGGTTTAAAGATAAAACCACTTTGGATCTCGGAAAGTACGAAACATTTCTCAAAGAGAAGAGGTGGAATACCTCCCCTCAGGCAACATCACTTTCGACTACACACTATCAAACCTGAACAATTCACTGAAAAATGATAATTCCTAAACGTACGAATAATTCAACCCTTAAAAAAACTTCCGACTACCAAATACAGCATCTTACTTCAAAGCCACATCAAATACACAAAAACTTCGCAAAAATTGTAGGGTGTTGTCCCATACTCTAAAAGGGCACCTATCACCTTACGCCCAGAGAGAGGAAGAATATCACTAAACATTGAAAATTTGTAAAGGTAGAATCAGTGTAAAGTTTTGATAAAGATAGCACAATTTTTCACCTGAACAAGACCTTACATGTATTCTTCCCCTCAGCACCTTGCCCGCCAGTGCTAGGGTGGCGTCAGGATTTGCCCGACTAGGGAGGGGGGTGGCTGGTTTCCCCGAAAGGGGGCCTGAGCCCGAATTTTTAATGACCCTTTCAAGGGGGCTTTTTTACAATTCAGTTCTTGGAGACCGATTTTCGAGGACCTTTTTTTCTATTTGCTATTTTTGCACTTCCTTATTTAGTGCTTGAAAAGTTTGTATGAATTTTAGGCGCACAGGGCCTTCAAAATTGCTTAAAGGGGCTAACCCTTAAAACTTTCCCAATCAGACATCCTGTACCTCGCCCTAGACACACTCATGGTACTCTTTTTAAAGGATGTAGCCTGGTGGGTTTCGTGTGTCACACCCTCCACGAAGAGGATCGAAAAGAAAAAGAAATGAAAGAAAAAAAAGATACACAAGAGAAAAGTGGACGGAATTTCGGTGGGAGAAGGGAGGGGGTAGGGTTAAGGGACAGTTGCGCTTGACATTTCGAAAACGTTAATGGAAGTTTGCGTGCATGAGAAAAAATACTGAAATGCTGAAAATTTCACTGCCCAGGTTATGATTTTGATGTCCTTAGAACCTGTGAAATCACATAAAAGGGTTGAACCCAATTTTTTTTTTTCTTCATGGAACAGTAGATCCTTCTTACCTGGCTTACTTCTCCCGACCAATGAACGAATCCTCTTCCCTCTACATGATACACAGGTTGAGTACACCTAAAGCACGTACGCAGGCTAAAGACATTTAATATTATTTCTCATTCCGTGCTACAGAATGCTTTTATAAAATAGCCTATGAATACCCTTAATTATGTGCTCGATTCAGTTTGCATAGAAAGTAAATTTTAATTTAAATCAAATGTACCCTTTCGTTTCTTAATCTAAATTTGATCCTAAAGCATAAAATTTTAATAAAGAGAATGTTTAGATGGAACGTATTGATATCCAAAATAAGGGATATGCCATTTCCCCACCTGGGAGGTATCTTTCACCAAAATTTCCTTCCAAGGTCTTTGCTACGGCTACACACCAAGCGATTGTGGATTTCCCAGTGGAGTACCAAAAGGGGGAGGGGCATGCGCTGCATACCAGTATTTTACATGGGTGTCATGTTACAACGCTAAATAAGTAGGATTTCCAAACATATATTCAGCTCAAAGCTTTTCCAAAAAAGCATTGGTTTGCCCCCTCCCTCTATTTTTTTCTCAACCATTCTTTATTTCAGTTCATATTTGTGTGTTCAATTTACATTGTGAAGTTACTTGAAAACAAATTTTAGCTTGAAAGCACTTCCTTGCAACAGGAGAACTAAGATCGTATTTCCTTTTGGTGAAAATGCAATGGAAGTAAGGGGAAGTGGCAAATAATTAACAATTGTTAAAAACGCTATCTGTAGAGCATACATAAACAATAGATACCGTTCATTTTGGTAGGTCAAACTGAGATACTAAGAGAGAGAGAGAAAAAAAAAACACTGAAAATAGAGAATCATATTTAACAATGGAACGGGGTCTTATATCCGAAATAACTCATTCAGTTTCAACGAACGTACTTCATTATCCACTCTCTTCAAAATAAATAGCTCTTCTTCCATACAAGACTGAAAATTACTGTAGAAAAAAGTGCATTTGGAATCCTATTGTTTATTTTACAGTTTAAGATAAAGTATTTTGTATGAAGAATGCAGAAATTTATTAAATGTTTAAAGCATGTACGTAACAAGGGATTGGTAGTGCAGTGTTTAAACTCCCAACTAACAAACCATACTATCTTGTCGTTCTAAATTTACAGCGGTTAAAGGCACGTTCTGGTGGGTTTTCGCCTCTGTCTTGTAAGAAAAACAAAAATATTCCACACAATGTCCTTCAAACCCTATCACTATACCATTTTCCTAACTCGAGATATCTCACTTTAAAGATTGGTTGCTTTTGTTAAAAATGCCTGCTCTTCAACACAGAAAGTTATGTAATGTGGGCACATTGCTTCAAATTCTTTTTGGTTTTCGTTATAATTGAACATCCTATTTGTCCTTGAAATTTGATACTGTTGGAATGTTTGAATATCTTTTCCTGTAGATATAGCATTACCCTTCACCGTATGTAGAGTACAACAACAATGTTGATTAATAGTCTCCAGAGGCATCATAATTATAAATAAATTGAATGCAATGTTAAAATTAATGTGCCACGTTGACATCACATTTTTCCCATGATGCATCAAATCCCAAGAAAAATTTACCTCGCTAGGAATTTCCTATGCTACGGGACTGAGATTTTTCCAGAGTCACGGGATCTTATCGGCCAAATATTGGGGTGACCATGCCTCTGCAGTATTCGGGATAAGTGCTGTTAATTTGTTTTAGACCCACCCAGTGCCCCCACCTCATTCACTCCATCCCCTGCTCAACAAACAGTAAAAACACCATGTCCACAACTAATCTGCTAACAATTCTCTCATGTTCTAGTAGAATCCGAAACTTAAATCATGACAACTAAGCAAGTTGGTTAAGTAACATCAACTGAAATATTCCACGTTTGAAGAAAGGAATGCGATGTCCTGTAAGAACCACGGTAGAAATTGATAGCAAGGAAAAATATTGCTAAGTTGTCATTCAATCATTTTGCATAAAATTGTTGCAGAAACCACACGATCTAATAAATCGTCATTTCAACATTTTTCCGAAAATTGTTGCTTTGCACACTTGAAAAGATGTAAGAAATGCAACATTTTGCAGAAAATTGTTGAAATGACGAGATATGACAAGTTGCCATTTCATCATTTTACAGAAAATTGTTGCTTTGCGCACTTGGAAAAATGTAAGAAATTCAACATTTTGCAGAAAATTGTTGAAATAACGAGTTATGATAAGTTGTCATGCCGTCATTTTTCAGGAATTTGTTGCTTTGCGCACTTGGAAAGATGTGGGAAGTTCAACATTTTGCAGAAACTGTTGAAATGACGAGATATGATAAGATGTCATTTCATCATTTTTCAAAAAATTGTTGCTTTGCACACTTGGAAAAAATGTTAGGAACTCAACATTCTGCAGAAAATTGCTGAAATGACGAGATATGATATGTTGCCATTTCATAATTTTTCAGAAAATTGTTGCCTTGCACACTTGGCAGGATGAGAGAAATTTCACATTTTGCAGAAAATTGTTGAAATGACGAAATGTGATAAGTTCTCATATCATCATTTTTCTGTTTTTTGACGAGATATTATGTTGTCATCTTGACATTTTCCTGAAAAATGTTAGCTTACTAGCCAAAAGATATTGTGATCTTGTGGCACTTTTAAGCTTCCGTATAAATGGAATATAACGTTCAATAATGTTCCTTTACGGTGACATTTCATTAAGGTCTTGCAAAAAAAGATAAAAAACGTTCCAGACCATGCCCTTCCAAATCCTTTTCCTAACTCAAGATATCTCACTTTTAACAAAGCCCCCAAAAGTTATGTAGTTTGGACACGTTGTGGCAGATCCTTTTTTCTTTATGAGTAAATTTTTTTTCTTTGAAATTTGGTACTGTTAGAATGTTCGAATATCTTTTTCAGTAGATCTGGCATTACCCTACGCAATGTGTGGGGTGCAGCCAAAGTAAGTTGCTTAATATTTTCTGCAACGACATCAAAATAAAAAAATAATATTTGCAATGTCAGTTCAGTGTGCCGCGATGGCATCACAAATTACCGACAATGCACAAATCTCAACCCAAAATATTGAACAAAATTAGGATCTTCTGAATGCGTTTTTCTACTTAAATGCAGTTATTGTCTCCTGAGATAGAACATTTGTCTGCATATTTTGAAATCAATGTATTTTATCCCTGTAAAATGTATAGACAACTCACTAGAAAAGCTAAAATTTTAAACAAAATCTTCATTAGTCATATACACAGTCTGGTACATTTATTTATAATATCGAAGAGTGGCACCCGCGAACCGAATTTTCGCCAGCTTAAAATGAAGTTCGGTTTGCACATCCATCTGCCATCAAAGATATGTCCCGAACTCAAAACTCATATTCTGTACTTCACGCCTTAAAGCTCTATCTCTGAATGACAAGACCCATTTAAACAAAACAAAATAGCACAAGGTAATGTTTCATTTGAAAGGAAAACTAGTTATTATTATGAAATAAAGTGAAAGAAAAGTATTTGATAATACAACTAAACTTAGCATCATTGCACATCCTTTCCCAAAAGCATTTTCGGGTGGTTTTTGTAATTTGAAAAATCACAGTGAAAATTACATTGACAAAAATGAAGAAGGCAAAATTCATCCCACCAACTACCATTTTGTAAGCTTTTTTGTAATTTTGGCATTTGAGACGGACCCACTGGAGTCTTTCGCCCTCTGTTTTCTTCAAAAGTTACCTAAAACAAAAGGAAAATATAGATATGATTGAACAAACTTTATCTTTAAGTTACTAAAATTTCAAGCATCATACCTGTCAAGATAAGAAAAGATACGATGATAAGAAAGGAAAACGTGTTGGTTTCCATATTTGATTAGATGAATTATCCAGATGTTGATTCTTAAAAAAAAACTGCATTAAGCCTAGAACAGTTCAAAATAAAGTTTGTCGACTGAAACTAAAATAAGACCAATGATCCTGCACAATCTCTCTCTCTGTCTTCCAATACGTCTTCCACTGCGGCAACTTAAATTATCTTTTAACCATAACGACACTGTCATTACGTGTAGGGAGGTTTTGTTCGCGTTGTAACCTGGGTAACAGTGCAAAGGTGATAAACTACTGTAAGATTTACTGTTTCATTTAACTGAAGACAAAAAGAAACGATTAAATAACCGATGGGTTGCATGTTGACATGTTGATATTGATAACATATTCATAAATACTTGTATTGATTTCCAGCATTCTGATTGGCTGAAAACCATTCGAGACCAGTCTCGAATCGCATTCGAGACTGGTCTCGAATGGTTTTCAAGAAGTAAGGAGAATTGAATTGAATGTGATCACTATACTTACTGTGTACAATATTTTAAGCCCATGCTAGGTTGCCATAGCAACATGCCATATTCACCCCATAGTTTTGCACAGCCCATGTAGGCCTACTGTAATGTCATACAGTAAGCCAAGTACATGTTAGCAAGATAAACAGTAACACTGAGACACTGTACACTGTGTAAAGTTGATACCCTAGTCTTCAGAGTTACCATTCCAAAGAATAATAACTGGCAGTGATAAAGACATAGGTTAGCCTAGGCTTAGGAATCATTGCTCCCCACAAATGGGTATTTTGATCACACACATTGTTTTATAGGTCTAACAAGTTAGGCCCTAGGCTAGAACTGCATGCACTGAGCTGCGATGACTGGCACTGTTGTTAACGTTTTAGTCCACTCCTAAATTTGGGGGGGGGGGTCAAATAAAACGTGCCTATAACTACAGTATTGTTACGCCTACTAAAGTGTCTAAGGTTAGCGACAATATACACAGGCTTTGGCACAGTGACAGTGCTGGGGTTACTAATTCCGCAAAGACTGTCTAACGTTAAACAGGGAAACAACAGTAACGTTACTCGTTTGGCCCACAGGCTAGCAAAGTAATCGTCAAGTTCAGTAGCCTGAGTGGCAATTGCCTACGGAAGCCTGGTATAGTTTACCTGTAACCTCAGTCTCTTTAAAGGCTAAAGCGCATTTTAAAATTGCTTCCATCTCTTACAAAGAATTTCTATCACCGTGTCTGACCCATTAACATCAACTAGGCTACGTCTGCATGTCCTTCCCGCAGTATGATCTGCTAACCACACACAGCGCTAGTATAGCTGCACAGTCACTCACTCTTACTGTGTACTGCATATATAGTATGTAACGTTAGCTCTTCGCACAACTGTAAACACAGGTAACGAGAAGTTAGTAACTTTCCTTGACTTTTCGCTCAACCTCATCTCCAAAACGATGCGATACCGTGATCAGTGTTTTTCTGTTAACAACATTTGCTTGTAAAATAGCCGATATAGTTCTCGAAAATGTAGCAAATTAAAGATGATACTGAGCGTATCGGTCGCGACATGCAGTTCAGAATGTTCGTCTTGCTAGCATCAATTCAAGTTCAAGATATCGACACGTCACAATGGGGGCTAAAAAACTGAGGAGAATTAAAACTTGATCTCTAAAATTTGACCAATTTTTTTAATTTTTTCATGTTTTTCCCCCATTTTTCTCAAAGTATTTATGAATGGGGATAAAAGCAGGGTGCCCCGGTCTTAAATGTGATTTAAGACCTCCGATGCCGTCATCACAGAGGCAGCGGACCTCGGCTATCGCCTCGGTCCGCTCAGCCTCTATGATGACGTCATCGTCGGTCTTAAATCACATTTAAGACCGGGCACCCTCGCATTTATCCCCTAAATAAAATGTTTTATTTTCAATTTTATATTGGCCTCAGGACGGTCCGTACATTTATTAAAAATTTTATATTGATTCATATGTAGTAGACAATGTTACAAAGCCTGAGACGTAAATGTAAACGATTTTACAATCTTATGATCATTTTAAATTCCGAGAAGTATTTACTTAATTGTTTGAAATCAATACAAGTCATTTTCTTGCAAGACAAAGCTTTTTCTTCGTTCAAAGATACTATCAATTGAAATTATCCGTTGTCATTGAAAAACGGTAGGTCATAATCGTTTAAGATGGGACTATTTAAATTGAGTGTAAATAGGTTATATACATGACTTGCAAAATTTTTTATACTTTTTAACACAAAAGATGCAAATGAAGGTTGC
The DNA here is from genome assembly GCA_037179385.1 of Holothuria scabra. Classification (NCBI taxonomy): domain Eukaryota; kingdom Metazoa; phylum Echinodermata; class Holothuroidea; order Aspidochirotida; family Holothuriidae; genus Holothuria; species Holothuria scabra. The sequence goes on from CM074184.1 coordinate 53,582,573, forward strand.
GTGTGACACTAGTCTAAACTGCGATTTTTTCGAAAACTTAAAGGTGCCGTCAAATTGCGGACCAACGGTCACTACTTCATCAGTTCTCAAACTTTTGCAAAAACAGGATGAAATGTTAATTTAGTCCCTTTACATTTTGCAGGAAATTGTTGAACAACCCACTTGTCGGATCTTAACAATTTAAAATTTTGCAAAAAACCTATGACTTACTGATTTATTTACGAAAGCTTTAAAGTGCCATCAAGATCACAAATCATTGCTCAGATCACCAGATAAAATCTGATCAAAAAACGAAAAATGGTGTGAGGTTTTCCCTTCCGTTACCCCATGATTTAAATAAGTTTCTGCAAAAGTTTTGAAAGGCTTATTTCTTTTCAAGTAAGCAATTCATCAGTTTTCAGAAAATAGCGACGTACGACATTTAAAATCTTGCCATTTCAACAATTTTATGCAAAATATCAAAGGGAAGCAAAGTATATTCTTTAGGCAGGTTTGCCATTTTGACTTTTAGACGCTGACTTAGCGTAACTTTGTCGGCCTCCATGCTGCTATGTTATTTCCCACGATGCAATGGAATTGTGACGTCTAACCTGCAACTGTAAACGTAGAAAATATGACAAAGAGACATTGCTTACGAAGTAAGATAGAATTACCATGACAGTCTATCGTAGAGTTATGACCGAAGAAATATGATGTACGCAAACAATACATGACTTTCCCTGCCTATTCCATTAGCTTGGACAATTGAAAGCATTGAAAGAAATATGAGCCTCTTGCGCTATAATTGTAGTTCCAAACGACAGTTTTCCACCATTGTTTGCCCTGCCAATTGTGGAAGTGTAAGGAAGTATTGGTTTGACATTGCGACTTTCTGACATAGCTCTATCGGCAAGGCGTATGTTCCCGGCTAAAGGGTTCTAAGGCTGCGTGGGTTTGAGTCCTTGGTGGAGCACAGTTCTTCCATCATCTTTTGGTAGTAACGTCTTTCATAATAAGGCAAAGGTTGCCAATGTAGATGTAAAATACTACAAATTAAATTTCAAAATGCGACTCTTTCCGCTACTTGTCATTTCCTTTCAGTTTCTTTCAGTTTCTATATACAATTTTAGATTGTCTCGTCACTTAACAATATTTTGGCTAATCAAGCTTTTCATGGTTATGATTTGCGCGCTTTATATTAATTACAATGTGAGAACGTACGTTCTTTGTATCTGCGAACTTTTCGGTCATCATCATTCTGATGTCACTTAACAACTTTTCAAACTTATTTTAATATTACGCGGTATTGTACGCATTCAACTCTAACTTGTTTGTATGTAACGGTTAATTTCCATAACACAGTTGACAAAGCCGCCAGGAGACGGCGAAAATTTCTGTTTCAATAAATCATTCGTTCGATCTATATCCACACTCTGAAAATTGTATAATCTACGATTGCAAATGTGAATCAGAAATCGAATTTCACCCGCTTCTTGATGAGAAACCCCAGCCTTTCTTAGTGAATTAGCTATTAACAGACCCTTTTCTTTCATAACATGGTCAAACGTGTTCTTTTTTCAACCATGTTACGAACAGTAGAACGCATCAAGTTGAATGAACATGATCGTAAATGACGGGCTGTGTTGTGACGAAAATGTACGTTAGAATAACTCTGAACGTGAAACTTAAGTCTACAGCCTTGTGTAATAACCTTCCTACGAAGGCAACCGAAAAAGAAAGTGAATATGGCTGGCGAATCTGGTTTTGTTGAAAGTCGCCATAGCCAGTGGAAATATGGTAGGAAAACATTCGTTGGGATAATGAACGAGTTCCTGAATGAAATCCCTACGAAGACTTGCCGTAAACTGTTTCAAGCAAGGCATCGTTGATCAGTGAAAAACAGATCTTGAAGTCTTGAAGTTTATATAATAAGGTCGAATACTGCGTAGCACTGGTAAAGTATGAAGGTAAACAGATTGGAATGATAAAAAGTGCTAAAATTCGGAAGGAAGCTCCGCAACGTTTCGGGTATGTACCCTTCATCAGGCGGCAAAATAATAACTGATCAAAAAAAACGATATTCAAAAGAAACAACAAACGCGTGCCGATACAACTCGATCGGCGCGCGTACAAAGGCCATGCACCTACGTTAAAGCGTTGTGTGTCTTGTTATGTCCCCATCAACTCCTAACAATCGTTTCTAAGTCCCTGTAGTGCGGACGCACTGGTAACACACGCACTACCCATGACAACATCCATCCAGCAAGCCAAACCAAAACGCGCCGACGTCAAGCATACAACCTCTTTACAAAGGGATTGCCAATAATGAAATGTCTGCCTACTTCGCGACGCAATTTTAAACACAGCTAAACGACGCAACCGTGCAAAACAAGTTAATAGTGATGACGCGATAAAAATTAAAAGTAATAATAAATACACGCTAGGCGATTATGATGTCATAATGAACGGACTTTGCAAGGAGAATTGAACACGATCAATTAAAGTTCAAGTTCGGCAATGAGAAATGTCTTCTTCGCGTGTGTAATGCGTTGTAAAAGCGTACGCACACTGACCTCTTTGAACGATGGATTTTTTTTTTTTTTTTTTTTTTGCTAATGCGGCTTTAGTTTTTACACGAATCGCCGGTTAGACTGGTCAACGCTAGGTCTCATCTACACTTCCACCCCGATATTAACGTCTCTATGAGGAATCAATTTCAGCAACAGTGTAAGTAAACGTGTGGAATATATCGCCATGGTTAGTACTAAAGTAGTAAGCCTGCAGCTGTAGCTATACTGTAACATGGTTTGATACGTACTCACCTGCTCTCGGTGTTGCGCAATAAAACATGCCGTAACTGGAACTGTGTACCATGGGTGAATGCTGCGCTCTGATTGGACAAACCGCATGAGGCCTGTTTGTCGCGTCGAAGACGAGTTCACACCAACACGAGTACCGCCTAGACCCGACTACGATTGAACATGTTCAATCTTGTTGACGGCATACGACCCGACGAAATCGTAGCCGTGGGAGTGTTTACACCTCCCATACCCCAGCCGACGCGTTGGGTGGTCGCCGTCGTGTCTTGGGTCGTCATGGCGGTGTGGACCGGGCTTAAAAATACATCTCACTACCCACATACGTGGTCGTAATCAGATGTTACATCGGATAAACTGATTGACATTACCAAATATACAAGAATACACAAAAAGTTACCTAACATTTGGGGCTTGCTGGCTAGCTAAAAACAACCGGTCAAGTATGTGTTTATTGCTTTCCACTCAGTCTGAACACAATGAAAGTGAAAATACATTACATGATTACCCAGACTATTTGGTAAACTCTGATACCAGTTACAACCCACACCACTTTTGATCTAATGGTTGCCAGTGTTGCATTATTAAAATGCAACGTCACGGTGACGGCATGTGCAACAAGGAATCCTGTCTGAGAGAATGCCAGTTGTCATTCTTAAATCAAAGAAAATAATCAATAATTAACGATACTCACACAAAGATGACATATCTAGTACAATCAACATTCCCGCAACAAATGCGACTGTCATCCACATGAGTAATGACAAATCTGTAGAGCAAAGAAAACGGCATTATGCACATTCTTTTATTCAAATTTCACCTTGCGATCTTTTCATCTAATTAATAGTTGTTTATAATTCATTGTGAAACAATTGAAGGACCAACTCAGTAGTTCCAACCACAGTTAGATTGGTTGTATGGTTGGTCGGTCGGGCTCTCGGTCGGTCGGTCGGAGGTTTACCTCTCACAACGAATTGCCACTTGATTAAAAGGGTCAATCCTCTCACCTTCAACTACAACTTTTGCAAGAGTCGACACAAATTCTCAATTGGCACAGTTCTTTGATTAACAGCTGGTTTAAAAGATGCAGAGTTTTGAAGACCATATTACCTAGCAGTTACTGAACTGAGAGTGTTTGATTTAACATCTGAGTCTTGTATACAGGTATACTCACTCTAAAGCAATAATTTAGATTTGTGTCCGTGTGAAGATGGATTTTTTGACAGTTGGAGAAGGGCATGGGCGTCCGCAGAAATTTTTCCAAGGGGGCAAGGTCATTCATGGATGATTGAATTGTGTACACTATCTAAGCGGAGCGCCACCATAGGTTGGCGCAGAGCGTACAAGAAAATTTTGGGCTTTACAAACCCTCCAGATGGCCGGAAACGACACTTGGCGAGTGTTAGGAGCTGCATGTACCCAGCCCTGAAACAGGAATTTCATGTCTGTAATTTTTAGATTTTTAGAATTTTCAATGTAAAAAATTGTTGAAGGGAAATCTGCCTCTCTGTCACGGTCTCGCACGCCTATTCACGATAAAACTTACGCCGTCAAACAGCCTGTATAGGCCTATATCCGTTACCCAATTATGAATCATACCCCCCCCCCCCATACTCACCTTGTATATCCTATTTACATCCCCGCGTCGCCACTTGAGATCAGCATGGGACCAAACCAAGCCAACGCATTCATCAATAGTCGGATGCCATATGCACACTACATACCTGAAAACCAGTACAATTTTGGCATAGTTTTTACAATTACAAATTTCCATTGGATGTCAAGAATGATGGTCCCCAAATTTCGATTTCACTATTCAGCATACCATCCTCTCTTTTGCTATTCGTGGTCAAATGTCCGCATATTTCACGAGTAGAAAATGACGCTGTGAGATATTTTGATGATTTATTTTAAAAAAAATTTATTTAAATTTTTAATTAATTTTTTCACAAGTTTGATTTTCCGGGGGGGGGGGGGCAAGTGCGCCCCTTGCCCCCCCTTCCGGACGCCCATGGAGAAGGGGCTTTTAATGATTATGTAAGTAAAATTGGACTTGCTTGGGGTGAAAGGATCGGGCCTTTACTATAAATTAAGCCGACCACGCTTTTTTCAGCTTTAACTCTATGGCTTGTTTTCCCTTCTACATTGCTAATGCTGAGCACCAAGCACAATTGAAGTAGATTTCTTTAACAGGGCTGTAACGCCCAGTCTGAACTTCCGACATGAATTCGGTTTTTTCCTGGGAGCAAAATTGGTCCGGAATGACGGGTCCTGAAATCAGAACTGAGCACAGAATAAGCTGCAGCTGGACGTGAATTATAGAGACCCTCAATCCATAGTGTATAAAGGATCGACTGTAACACAAGGCTATCATCCAATTTTGGGGGAGGAATGTCCCAGTCTTGTGAAATTGGGTTAAAAAAGGGGTTATCACCTTGACCTTACAATAGTAAAGCCAAACTAGGCAAAACAAAACAAAAGTATTACTAAGCCATGTCCACGCAAAAGTACCTGCCATTTGTCTTCATGAATATATATACAGTACACTAGCAGGAACCGTGCACCACACACAACAATCATATTGAATTAAAGCTATAAAGCATACTTTATTGGATGCATGAAAACATTCGTAATACATATAAATGTCCAGACGATAAATCAGCATTTTCCTTTTTTAGCAGCGGCAACTTAAGGTAATGTAACAAAAATTAAATTTTAGTACTTACCAGAAGAAAGATTTTTTCCCATAGTGGAGAACGGAAAACAAGCCAGTGAGCAGCAACTGGAAAAAATGCCGTGGCCGTCTCGACTTGAACTAATTAGTAAAAAAAAACTCTTCCTTACCTAACACATCGTGACTGCCGTGTATTGTCTACTGGAAGAAAGGGTTAGTGTTCTAGCAGGGTGGAGTACTGAGCTTTTTAAAATTACTCAACCGTTATAAAACAAGTCGGGCAACTTATCAACATGCGACCAGGGAGGTGATGCGACAATGTAATTACCGGGTCAATAATGATGTAGCAGTAATACATTGAATTGGTTCAGGGCCTGGTTAATAATTCCCATCCTTAAATTTCTAGCAGAAGTGGTAACTATAGATCTATAGACCTTATGCATATGATGTCATTGGGCAAACATTATTGGGGGCAAAACAAACCAAAACCGACAAATGCAGACAGCTGAGTTTTAACCAGTCGAATGCGGGCATAGTCTGCTACACGTACCACATGCTTCATCGCCCCCAGGATGACGTCAGTGTGTCGTCAATGCATAAACTCTTTAGTCTCCAGGCTGCACCCTACTAAAGGAGCATTGCACTTATTAAAACAATGATCGGGCAGGCTGTCATAAAAGGTACTTCAGGTCATGTAGGTTTACTATTTCGGGGGGGGGTTAAGACCCGCATGACAACCTATTTTTATTGTAACCAAGGATTTGCGAATCTTAATTATGATATTACATCACTTATGTCACTCCCCTTTGATCTTCACATGGTTAACCACCTGCCCTCGTAAACTCTCGTCTAAATAATAGTAAAGAATTTTTAAAATTAAAATATATTTTCTAAGGACTTTGATCCCCACATTGTTTACAACATGTCCTAATAAACGCTCGTCTAAACTATGGTGAGAATATTCTAGAATTGGACAAAATACACCTTCGAACGTCATGCAGATACATGTCGTACTGTTAAAGCTGCGAAACTAAAATAGCAGACTCAGCAGAGGTTATAGCTTATATGCTGTGAAAGACAGCTGCTGTTTAAGCTACGTCAAATTTGTATAATGACCATGTTTATTGTTGGAAATTTTGCAAGGTGTGTAACAAACAATATAAATATGTTCCATGAAGAGAGGAAATTTTGTTCAAATCAAGGTATTGTGATATTGGTACAACTGTAATAGCTTGTATAGTTTGCATTTACCTAGAATCTTCAAGTAATTCAAGGTTTTTGTAATTTCCTCTTACACTCTCAGACAAAGCGGTACTTACAGCTTTTTGCAAAAACTATTACAGTAGTTGACTTAAGATTCATCTGGGAATATATAGGTACAGGTTGCTCTACTGCAACCTTGGAATTCATATAACAAAACCCGTTTCAATCTAAGCTAATCAAACATTGACAATGAACCACAAGGATGCAAAGTGTGAAATCCAATCGCAACAAAGAGCTTCAATTTTTAAGCATCAGAAAATGAATTATATTTTACTACTGTTCCAAGAAAGTTTATTGTTACAGGTAGGAAAACTGCGAAAGCATAGGAGTAATGACAGGCCAGTGCATTGGCACTGACAGGAATATCTATAGGTACACGTTTTTCGGGGGGGGGGGGGCTAAAAGTGTACCAATAACTTGGAAGGGTTCTATAATTTTTCTGGGGATTTCATTTGTTTCCCAACCACATAATAACGTTCTACCAAATTTTTAGAAGCTAGGAAAATTCGGAGCCCCCAGAGAAGAGCACTAAGTGTGTACCAGCTAGACATTGCAGTGGTTGCATGTATAAACATTTACTAACTTAGTTACTTAGATGAGGTTTTACGGCTCAGTTTTTAACCAATTGGTTTAAATCTAGACTTCCATGACCTTAACTTCCGTTACGGCTTATTGGCTTGTTTCCCCTACTCCATTTTTATTATGTTGAACATCAAGCACAACCACATATAGTAGGTTTCCGTTTTAAAGTCTTAGATATGACTCGGCCATGAGAGGACCTCCTAACATGAGGTCTGTCATTGCGATGCACTAACCTTTAGACGTGCAGTCGGTCTCAACACTTTTCACATATTCAAGACCCTAGATTAAATTTGATGCCCAACGATGCTGCCAAACCTAGGACCATGTATACATGGCCATTCTTGCACCCATGATAACTGGTGCCTATAATTACTCTATGAATGACCATGTAAGACCTGCACACATTAATACCAACTGGCCAGATTCTGAATATCCGTGCACGTTATATTTATCTTCCATTTTAGACGTTTATACACTTGGACACAGAATGTGACCTGTTTAGTTATGGTAAGCTCATCTATACCCACGTTTTGTAATTTTTTCAAGCTACTTCAGTGACGGTTTCAAGCATATACTCTAGGTTTTAGGAACATCTTATCTTAAAAAGGCAACTAACTTTTGGATACATTTGATATGTCGTCGGGAAACCTCAATCCGCAGGCCTTAAATAAAATTATGAAACAACAACGATCTTCATTCTCTATGCAATCTTAAATATATGCTGAAGGGAAGCTTACATTCTGTCCTCGAACATTTCAAATTTCTTTAACCCTACAGGAAACCCCAAAATTATCTAAAATTTCCTGTACCAAAACCTAAATATATTTGTTTAATAGGCTCCGAAATTTTCCGCGCCCGCGTTCCGCAAGTCACTTCCCTGACAAAGTAAGTTTTCACACTTTAAAAAGGCCGGAATATTAGGGTGCCCCCCCCCCCCCCCCTCGGAAAAATGTCTAACTGCGAAACTGCTGAACCTTGACAAGCACCAGCTGGTACACATACCATTGCAGGCACTTGCATACTGACAATTAGGCCTACTGCACATACCTGAACTCAAATCCATGCACTCATGTTTACTACCAACGTTACGCATGACGTGGCAACCGTATCCAAATCAATGCATTATGATACCAACCTGTACTTGTACTCTTGATTAATTTTAATTCAGGCTCGTAATATCTTTACTCCTGACTTGGTCCTCGTATGTTTAGATGTTAGAAACTCTTCCACGTACGTTTATCCCCACTTTCGGAAGACACTAACACTCTATACACGTTCCGGATAGAACAAATAATTATGGTTAAAACGTTAATGGAAGTGCTAAGTGGCATTGCAATAAGTTTCCAAAGAACCTCTGTACATGCGCTCAAACTCGGAACCCCTACCCCCTTACTGGAAAAGGTTTTCTGGCCTACTGGCTCGCATTTCGGACAAAGATCACTCGCGGAAGGAGCTAGAAATGTTCTTCTAAGTATATTTTTAACTTTTACACTTGTTTCTTTCAACTACCCAGGTATAGACTAGCTGGTATTGACAATTTAATTAAAGGGGGAAGGCAAATAACTTCAGGGCGTGGTCACATTGTGCTAATTTGCAATCCGAAATCCGATTCGATGTTTACTAAATCGGACAAACATTTTTCTGTTGAGACTTTCATCTACGGATGGTAAAAACGTAACTCGACAATTTATCGTAATGAAACCGAAACGGCCTTCATTGCTTATATCGCTCAACAGCAAGTGGTGTTTGTAAGCAAACTCAATTTTTGTATCGGATGTCGGTGTCGTTAAAGTGTTTGTTCCATTCTCGTAGTCCTTTTGTTATGGAACCCACTGTGACTGTTCACGGTGTGCAGTCAAAGCAGTGGGATAGGGAAAACAAGCCAGTAGGCCACAACTGGAAGAAGGGTCATAGCAGGCCAGACTTAAACCATTTGTTAGAAACTCCTTATAACTTACAATTCAAATAGGGCTTTACATCTGAGCTTACACTCCTAAAACCCCCGATGTGAAATTTAAACCCTTACTCTAACACAATCCGAGTTAAGTTTGTTAGTAAAACTAACTCAAACCCTAGTAACTTTAACCAGAATTCGTGTTCGGTTAACACAGGTTTGCATTAAAATTTAACCAAGATTATGTTGGAGTAAATATAACACCGGTCCTTGTTTAGTTTAACCCCGGTGTTTTAAGAGCAGCCTTCTGGTAACGGGTTCGAACAAGCTGGAAATCAGTGTTCTTGGTTAAATGTTTAAAGGGATTTGGAAATGCGAAGAAAAATTACTGTTTTGAAACACATAACTCACTTTCTTTTAGTTGACTCATTCGTGACATCTCGAAGTAGCTTTCGGAACCCTCTGTAAATATATAGCAAATAAATGAGAACAGTAATTTAGCAGATTAATGCAGACTTGTTCCAAGTTAGTCGTAGATGAAGGGTAGGAAGTATAAGTAAGTAATTACTTAAGTAATTAAGTAAGGTAGTACATTTGTAGTAGATGAAGGGTAACAATAACTACTCAGAAATGACTCCCTTTAAAGGGAAAGTTTCAGGAAGAATTTAATTTTTTAATTATAAGCATGAAAACACAATTTTCGACCTTCTTCAGGCCGGCGATTTTTCGAAATTTTCTGCACGCTCCGCGTCAATCACTGGTGGCACTCAGCCTATATAGTCTTTAGGGCAACACAGTTTTAAGATCAAATATTTCTCTTTTATAGCTTTCTAATCACTTTGCAGTTTTCTAACTTATTTTTAGGTAGGCATTCTATTGCAAAAAGACAGGGACTGCTTAGGTTTTTGCATAACTCTGGGGGTTTCCTTTTCCGGACCCCTAAAGGGCCCTTTTTTCGCAATTTTCTGTACCCAAAGTAATGGTGGAGCTCAGCTCAGATATAGTCTTGATGGAAAAATTCGTTTTGGTGTTTTTTTTTTTTTTTTTTTGATCAAGAAAAAACCTTTAACTGAAATGCCGATCATTGATGCTCTTTTATTTTTACTCATAAAAAACTGCATGTGAAGACACAACATTTCCAGTTTTTATTCTCACTAAACACCAAATTTCAACCTTCAAAAATCTGTAAAAATCAAGACGTGCACCATTTTGCATACATGCTCCTTGAAATGGTCAAAAATTTTCAAACGGGTGGGGAACACCCCTCCCTAAGGGGGAGGAGGACACCCCTCCCATTAGAGCCACCCTCCCCATCTAGGCCAGCTATCACTCAACTTACTGCATGACTCCGTTCAGAAACCTCCGTACTCAACTGAATTTTTAACACCATCAATTTTTCATAACGTCGCTACCCATTATACAAGCTGCACGATAAACTTTGGGATTTGTAAGGTCCGTGACATTCACACTCGCAAGATTATTCCAATATGTAAAAAGTAAACTGCCTTCGGTATTCTGTAACATTGTTTATGCCTGAAATGTTTTCTTATGTTAATCCAAACTCAACAAGAACTAAATACACTCTTTTCCGGTATACCAGGCACACCTTTAATTAAAGGATATCTATGATGCTGTTGAATAATTATTTACCAAATCTGGCGTGATCTTCTAAATGATGTTAACCTTTTTAGATATTATGCAACTTTCAAGGACAAAGTCAAGTCTAATTTGATGGACAATTACTCTGCCTAAGCTTCATGCCAAATTTGATCCCTCCTTAATATTCACCTAGTCCTTTCCGGCTTCAATTGTTCTGAATTCTTATTTTTTTTCTTTTTTTTTTCTCTTTTAAATCTTCCTTTTATCTTACTTTAAAGGTCGCTAGCTACAAAAAACAAATTACTGTTTTTCTAGCGTCCCGTTAAAACTCTACATTACAACATTGTCTTTGGTTTATTTTATGTATCTATGTGTTTATACACAAAATACACATAACTGAATGGATATGAATAATAATAATACTATGTTAAACTATGGAAAAGATGCATTTTAAAGGGAACGTTTTGGCAAAAAATAATTTTATTCGTATAAAAGAGGAAATAAATCTTCACAGTTTGGTGAAACTCCCATTTAAATTAGGCATGTATTTCAGAGATATAAGCAAATGAATTCACCAAATTTGAGTTCCAAATTGAGCCTGAGTGCAACATTGACTACATCACTCCTCACATAAAAAAGGAATGCTTTGTTTCTTCTTATTTTCAGTCTGTTCCGTTGATTTGAAAAACCGTAAGTAGAGATGGGACCTCCCGCAGGGACATTAAGTTTGTAAAGTCCTCGTGCCACTATTGCAATTGCAATCTGATAAACATTGGAATGTTAAGGAGAAAATTGGTCGCTTTTAAAGATGTTAATTTCTTTCAAAATGAAGGTTAGGCCTACTTTTAGAATATAGGTTATGCTTACGGACTGGAAATATTTTGCCGAATCCTTCATACTCCGGTATCAGCCTTTCAAAAAAGTGTGTCGCACAGCTTTTATTTTGATATAAGAGGTATTGCCTATTTCTAAAAAGCTGATTTTTCCGTTGGCCAAATTTACCCTCATTCTACCTGGGAAAAAATTACCTCTCGGCTAACGCGGAAGGTAAACTCAGGATACTTGAAGAGAGTTTCAATGATGTAGGCTTTTTCATTTGAACTGCACTGATGGTTCCAGAAATTTACAAGAAACTCTGTGATAAGTAATTCCGGCGCTTTTAAGTCACCATCTAAAGTATCACATCGGTCCATCACAGAAAATATCCAAGGTTATCCAGTCACCCACATTTCAACACTTTTCACAAATTGTTTACTAAGTTTACAGAATTGGGTAACTGCTGCAGCTATAATGTGTTATGTTTCTCAATGTGACCGTCTAAATAGCAACACCTAATGCTTGCCACGAATCTCTAGACCATCGCTCCACAAGATGTTCTTGGCTTTCATTGGACAATATTTTCTTTTCAAGTGCTGAGATTTACTAGGAGTGACTGCTTGGTTTACCATGAATATGCAATATTAAAGTCTTAAAATATTGTGAAATACACTTTGAAGAGAAGCAGGAAGAAAATTGTGACATTTAGCTGTTGCTTTAAAATGAGTTTGAGGAAACTGCTCTTGTCCTTAAGTTTTAAGTTTTAGATTTCACTTTTAGATTTCACGACGTCTACTTCATATACAACGAAGTTAAGTCCCTCACGTCTATGCCGTTTCAAACGAGTTGTAAAATGACAGGGGCAATGCAGGAGGTGCATGATGTCGTTGCGTTGTAGCTGACGTCCGCGTGTTGCAATCCTAGCTAATCTCAAAACTTACATCAAGCTTAATGCATGTAAAATTTGAAAAACATAAAGATAACATTCCCGCAGCTCTTATGTATTAAGTGTTTATCACAGAATTGTAATACAAACAACTGGCTTCTCGCTGACTGACTGTTTCGAGGCAAATTGAAGAAAACATATTCCAACATTTCCGTTGTACACATTAGACGATTTGGACGATATAATATTTTTTCGTTATTTTTGCCTCCTGCTGTAGATAATTTTGGTAGGAGGAAATACTTCACTGTTAAGAAAAATAAAAAACCACACCTCCTTTGACCAAGATCGTCAAAGAAACGAACGAAACTGGAAAATAACAAGTTGCCCCAAATCTTCCAAAATCTCCCAAATTATTTCATTTCTCACGTGGTTGCATTTGAAGTAGATTGGATAGAAAAGATTTTTTCTATGAATTGCACCTCTAACTACTGAAAGAGAGCGTAAGGTAAATTAACCTACCATTGCCACGGTTCTGTAATCAAGGCAGTGCTTACTTTGCAAAAAATTTGCAAGTTCCTTATTCTACAGTCTTGGACAAAACTCCTTGGGACACCCCCGCTCCCCTTCGCAATGTTGACCACAGTTAGCTTATTCACGGCATACAGTCACTCTTTCAGCGCAAAGGGGGGCGGGGGAGGGGAATCCATGTAAGCCTTTGAACTGAAATTCAAGAATATTATGGCAAAGTGTCCAAACAGTTTTGTCCAAGATTGTAGATTCAACGGTAATTGTTTGGGCCGAACTCACACTACCAATTAAAAAATGAGGTGAACCAATTACTTTCAGGCTCCTTTAATGAGGTGAAGTAATTACTCTTCTTTGTCTAAAGTCGGTCACTTGTTTGCGGTTTGTAAACGCTCAGCGGAGTGTGATAATATTTCTGTGTTAGTAGTAAGAGAGTAGCATTGTCAACACAAAAATTGGACCCTTTTGTAAGGGAATTAAGGCCTTTTGTCGGGGGATTTTGGCGCATTGTTATGTTGCAAATTCTCCCCCGTTTTGTTTTGAAAGTAATTAGATCTAACTGAACTTGGGAGCTGCTAATGAGGGATTAACCGTTTTGCAATGAATGGGAAGGTAGATAAAAAGAAATCGGCTCATCCTTAGGGTAACAAACAGGAAGTTTATCAGGCGATGCCATTTAGTGACTGAGTAGTAATTCTTAGCTAAATCTGTATCGGCCATTTAAATGGGAATTAGGTCTAACTTCCGTAAATAATTGAGTGGTCATCAATGTCGGAGGCTTATAATGAAAACCTAAATAATCTTTATCACAAAGTGTGGGGTGTTGCAATTAACCGCCAGAGGTGATAATCGACCATTTTATGAATTTAAAACCTTTTTCTCCCTTTTTTTTTTCATTTAAGCTCCCTCTAATTTTAAGGTTTTGGACTAGGAAGAGTCAAATGTGACTTCAAGTTGAGACATATTACTATCAAAACAATTCTTCAATTCTTCAAGTCTGTGCAAAGAAGTAACTTAGTCCCTTGTCACGTTTATTCCGTCCTGGCACCTGGTTAAAGTAAAAAATAACCGTATTGGTTCACACTTCAACCTTAAAGTTTGAACTAAAAATTTTGGATATTTTGATCAGCTTATTGCTCAGGTATCTTTTAAACGGTGTACCATAAGAACTTACGCAACAACCAAAATGAATTAAACATATGCAACATCTACACCTTGCTTAAAGGGCCAAACCTCTCACCCCAAACTACAGTTTTGGTACGGGGGTACCGAGGTTCTCAATTGGCTCAGCTATTTGATTGACAGCTAATTCAAACAATGGAGAGTACCAAAGCTTATCTGTTGTATTTCTTTTCAAGTTTGACTTTTGTCGATGTTCTGGGACAATCCCCTACAACTATTTTGAGTGTGAAGAATACGGTAGTGTAGTTTTGAGGGTTGCGAAGTGTACGATTTTGATAAAAAAAATAATGGCCGAAAAAATCGGGTGTCTATCAACTCAAGCCTAACCTTAGAGTTAGGGTTGCGTTACCCTAACATTGAGAATAAAGCATGATTTCGAGGTGACCGCGATTTATTTTCAAGTTAGGGTTATTGCCCCTTTGTAGACCTAAATCAGAACTATCCGTTGAACAGATAATCTCAAAACAATCATGTTGGGATATTCTGATTTTAATAATATCAACATATTCACAGTCCTCTGCCTCATACTCCAATTTGCCAGGACCAAAACGCCAAAAGTTTTATGTCACGGTTGCCGTTGTAATCTATAAGGTACCCGTATTCCCTTCCAAATTTGGGAGCTGAAACATTTATCGTTATTGGGTGCTTATATGCAGTTTGGTGACATTTTCTACAACATTGCAGGAAAAAAAGTTACATTATTTTTTCGGCATGTACACATGATGTAATGGTTGCGGTAAAAAATTGCAATTGATTTCCTTCCTTGCCCAATTACACAATTTGATGATTGACAGACATTAATACTCCATGCAAAGACATTTAATCCAAGTCAAGAAACCCTAGCCACAGTATGCACAACACATAGAAGGGGTTTTGATTACAATCCTGCCCAAAGAACTGTGAAATTTTTTTGCAACCTAAGTGGACTAGGAGCTCGGTGAAGTGGTAATAATAGACCTCCAGCAGTAGGTTTGGAAACTTGATATACCTCAGTTGAACAATAGATTACTGTGGTTAGAAAATCAACTTTTTTACCGCAATAGAAACAGCATGACTGAATATAACTTTTCTCAACTCCCGAAAAATTAACCATCCATTTTTAAATGACTTGACCATAACGAACGGGTTGCTGAATCAAACGACGGTTGCAAAAACTCATGGTTCTAGCTCTCATTTGAGATTCATCAAACTACATACGGTAGCTAAGATAATTTTTTCCCGACAGTCAGTTGCGTGGTCAAATCCTACTGCCACCCGACGCAACTAAACACGGATTACTTTATCGCGCACCAGCAGTCAAGGTTAAATGAGCCACATTCTAAAAGTCTTTAATACCACGATGCGGTTAATTTCATTCGCACCTCGAAATCAGGCTTTATTCTCAGGGTTAGGGTAACGCAACCCTAACTCTAAGGTTAGGGTTGAGTTGAACGACACCCGATTTTTCGGCAATTTCTTTTTATTTTTTTTTTTTAATCAAAATCGTACACTTCGCAATCTTCAAAACTACACTACCGTATTCTTCACACTGATAAAACAGTTGTAGGGGATTGTCCCAGAACATCGGCAAAAGTCAAACTTGAAAAGAAATACAATAGTACAATAGAACACTACATGCGCTTGGGAAAGTGGGACTCTTTGGTTTCCCGAAAGAAAATACCTCTGTTGTCGTGCAGGCATGACCTATAGTTTGCAAAAACTAGACGGATCGCGCGTTTTAGTGTTGGCGCAGAGAGGTGTGTCTACCTGGTTGGCGTATACTATGACTCGATTCGTTGATTTCCTTAACGTTGGCATTCGTTCTTATTACTACTCCTAAATTATTGAAGAACAACACAGAACTTTTATTTTTGTTCACTGTCTGAAGAAAATACCGAGTGATACGAGACGACATCAACCAGATTGAATCCAAGGACGAGCAAGTGGAAAGTTCTAGGAAGTGCTAGCTTCGGTGTTGTCTCTCGAGCATGTTCAACGGGTAACCACAGAGAACATTCGCACAGTTGCGAGAATGTACGATCACCTACTGGAAACCACTGTATGATGTAATGGCCTAATAATAGCCAACTTGTGGTTATGGGTTACTGAGCCCAGAACGTTCGCTGTTTGTTTTGTACGAGATCAAACGAGACGTTTCCATAAGAATAAGTTCCAGACTTTTCTGGAAGAACTACCAGGCATGTAAAAGGTCATGCAAGAAGTGTGACAAGAGGAGAAGAGAACAGAAGATACACAGATAATACAGAGACCAGACGCCTGCTTCGCCGTTTAACGCTGTAATTGTGTCGCCATTTACCGATCACTATAGTCTTCATCCTGCCTTCGCGGAACCGAGTCCTACGCTGTGCTGCTGTACAATCGACGCTAACAATACTACCCCTTGGACAAAGAGTGATACCTTAAGCTGTAAAAGATTGTAAGTAGATTTAAGATTAATTGTTGTAAATTTAAGGAAGTAAGAGGTGAATAATAATTAAGTTGTTGATTTTAATCTTGCTCTTCTGTGGTCTTTCGCTGTTATTGGTTTGAATTGCGACCAAGCCGTAACAGAATTGGGGGCCTATCCGGGAAAGAATTATACTAACAGGTGGAAAATTCGACAAAAATTTGCAACTGTGTTGCCCAGACTTCTGAGTTGTTTGTGAGTGTTTGACACAACCTCAAACGCCATTCGATTTAGATAAATTTGTGGCTAGCCCCTCAATTGAGGAGCTTAACTCACTAAAAAAAATCTGAGATTGTAAAAGTCGCAAAACACTATGGCGTTGAATTTCAGCCATTAATGCGGAAGGACGAGATTAAGAGATACATTGTAGAGTATCTGGTAGATGAAAGTATTCTGCCAATTACAGTGCTTGAGACAATCATGACCGTGCCAACTGACAATGCATTTGAATTGAAAAAGCTTGAATTGGAAATGAATAGGGAGGTTAGATTGAAAGAACTGGAAAGGGAGAGAGAAAAATTGGAAAGAGAAAGGGAAGAAAAGGAACCAGAAGTTAGATTGAAAGAATTGGAAATGCAAAGGGAAAAAGAGGAAAGAGAGATGCAAATGCAAAGAGAGAAAGAGGCTAGAGAGCATGAATTTAGGTTGAAACAACTGGAATTAGGGGTTATAAAAGGCCCAGAACCTAAAATAGGCATGGATACTGGGGGATTTGATGTCTCTAAGCACGTAAAATTTGTGCCCAAATTTCAGGAGGATAATGTGGAGAAATTTTTCAACCACTTTGAAAAACTGGGTGAACAATTAAAGTGGCACAGAGATAAATGGTCAATACTCATTCAGAGTAATTTTACTGGCAAGGCCCAGGAAGTGTATTCCGCTCTGTCCATAGAGGACAGCATGGATTATGATAAAGTCAAAAAGGCCATATTACAAGCCTATGAATTAGTACCCGAGGCGTATCGCCAAAAATTTAGAAAATATCGTAAGGCGGATACACAAACATATGTAGAGTTTGCCTATCAAAAGGAAAGGCATTTCGATAGATGTTGTGATTCTAAAAAGGTCTCCACATTTGAAGCCTTACGACAACTGATGCTGGTCGAGGAATTTAAACGGTGTGTGAGTGATGACATAAAGACTCACCTTGAAGAACAAAAGGCAGACAAATTGAAAGAAGTGGCAAATTTGGCTGATCAGTATGCACTTACCCATAAGTTTGGTAAAGTAGGTCAGACTCAAAACAAGAGTCAGTTTAATAGGCCAAATAAAAAATACGGCAATGGCAGTAGTGGTGACACAGCAGGTAAAATTAGTGGATCTCAGTCTGGTTCCCTCTCTCCAACAAATTCTGGTAAAAAACAACCAGATTCCAGTCGTCAAAAGAACGACCAGGTCAGCTCAAATAAAGCTGCCTTTAAAGACATAGTTTGTGGTTTCTGTCACAAAAAGAGCCACATAATGGCAAATTGCTTTCCATTGGCAAAATTTAAGGAGACTGAAACAGCTCCAAATGCCTTAGCCAATGCAAAAAATTCTCCAGAGGTAGTCGTGACTTTACGGCCTAATTCTAATGACCAAATTAAGGAAGAATACCTTCCATTCGTGTCTGAGGGTTTTATTATTTTCCTAGATGGGGATTCAGCTCATCCACCCGTCAAAATTAAAATTTTGCGTGACACAGGCGCAACTCAGTCGTTGCTTCTTGATGGAGTTTTGCCATTAACGGACTCTACTTCCACAGGGGCAAATGTACTAATTCAGGGGGTTGAGTGTGGATTTATTTCTGTCCCTCTTCACAAAATTAATTTGAAGTCAGATTTAGTTTCTGGGTCGGTCATAGTAGGGGTCAGACCTACTCTACCTGTAAAGGGGGTATCTCTGTTGCTAGGCAATGACCTAGCTGGTGGAAAGGTAGTCGCCAATGCAATTTTGACAGATAAACCATGTGACTATAACAACACAGAGCAATTAGAAAAGGAATTTCCAGATTTATTCCCAGCCTGTGCTGTCACGAGAGCTATGTCACAAAAGCTTGCTATGGATGATAATCTTAAGCATCCAGCCTCCAAAAGTGAGGATACAGTTTCCAAAAGTGAAACAAGTAGGGAATCACGTAAGGATGATAATCTTGAACATCCACTCTCTAAAAGTGAGGGTATGATTTCTGAAAAGAAGGATGGTAAATTTATGCCTCCGCCCTCTAAAATTTAGGAATTAGTTCCTAAAAATGGAACAACACTCCCAAAAGTGGAGTCAGAGTCCAAAGATGACTCTAAAGAGAATATTGATGAAAGTGAAGATTCCTGTTTTGATCTCAGCCAAACTCTTATGACCAATCTTCAGGATTGTGAGTCTCAGGTCCCCACACATGGTGAGGGGATAGAACAGGAAAGAAACATGTCTGACACACTCCATAAAGACCAGTTGTCAGTCCAACAACAACATGATGAAGAGCTTCAGCCACTAATTGCTGGTGCCCTCACTGAGGATGAGTCAAAAGACGTCCCAGTCTGTTTTTACCTTAAGAACGGTGTTTTGATGCGTAAATGGAGACCACCTGATGCACCATTAGATGAAGAGTGGCGCATTTACCATCAAATCGTGGTACCTAGGGTGTAACGACAGGAAATATTGAGTATTGCTAATGAAATTCCATTTGCAGGGCACCTAGGGGTCAATAAGACTTACCACAAAATTCTAAATCACTTTTATTGGCCTAAGCTTAAGAGTGATGTGGCCAAATTTTGTAAGACTTGTCATTCATGTCAAATGGTTGGGAAGCCGAATCAGAATATTCCGGCTGCACCCTTAAAGGCAATTGCTGCTTTTGAAGAGCCATTTAGTAGAGTCATTATTGATTGTGTAGGTCCGCTACCTAAGAGTAGGGCAGGACATCAGTATATATTAACCATAATGTGTGCTTCGACAAGGTTTCCAGAGGCAATACCTTTAAGGAATATTAAGGCTCGGACAGTCTCACAAGCTTTACTTAAATTTTTCACATTGTTTGGGTTACCTAAGGAGATCCAATCAGATCAAGGGTCTAATTTCATGTCAACTGTATTCCAACAGATGTTGTATGAATTAGGCATAGACCAAATTAAGTCTTCAGCTTATCATCCCGAAAGCCAAGGGGCTTTAGAAAGGTTTCACCAAACATTGAAAAATATGTTAAAGACATATTGTCATGACAATGAGAAAGATTGGGATGAAGGCATTCCATTTGTAATGTTTGCTGTCAGGGAGTCTGTACAGGAGTCACTTGGGTTCAGTCCATTTGAACTCGTCTTCGGACACACAGTTCGTGGACCATTGAAATTATTAAAGGAGAAGTGGTTATCAGATCCAGGTGAAAACATACATCTGCTTGATTATGTATCCCGCTTTAAAGAGCGTTTTCACAGAGCATGTGAACTGGCTCAAGAAAATCTGAAGAGTTCTCAGAAGAAAATGAAGGCGTGGTTTGATAAGACCACTGTGGAAAGAGAGTTTAAGCCTGGTGAGAAGGTGTTGGTGTTTTTGCCTGTGTTTGGTCAGCCACTTCAAGCTCGCTTTCAAGGACCTTATGTCATTGAAAGAAAGGTCAATGACACAGACTATGTCATCTTGACGCCTGACAAGCGTAAATCGAAGAGAGTTTGTCACATTAATATGATGAAAAAATATTATGAAAGAGAGGATAGTGACATTTCTAAGGATGAAAGTGTACATGATGTAAATGTCAATGTTAATAATGCATGTGATCAAGTGTGTATCATCAGTGTTAATCAAGAATTCAATGATAATGATGAGATCAATGCTGATAATGTTCCTGACATGTGTATTAAGTTAAAGAACTCTGATGTATTGAGAAATCTTGATCAGAAGTTAAGTCATCTATATGACAAAGAAAGATCAGAAATGAAATCATTAATCAATGAATATGTATGCTTGTTCTCAGATGATCCTACTAGGACAGATTTGATTGAACATGATGTTGATGTGGGAGAGGCTGCACCAATCAAGCAGCATCCTTATTGAGTTAACCCTCGAAAACGACAACATCTCAGGGATGAGGTTCGCTACATGTTAGACCATGATATTATAGAAGCCAGTAACAGTGAATGGTCCTCCCCATGTATATTGGTCCCAAAGCCAGACGGTGGGTACAGATTTTGTACTGATTACCGGAAGGTGAATGCGGTTACAAGAACAGATTCCTATCCGATACCCCGTATCGATGATTGTATTGATAGGATTGGGAATGCTATTTACGTATCAAAGTTTGACTTGTTAAAGGGGTACTGGGAGATACCACTCACTGAGAGGGCTCGAAAAATCTCAGCATTCGTGACGCCAGATGGCTTATTTCAGTATAAAGTTATGCCGTTTGGTATGAAAAATTCACCGATGACCTTTCAACGTTTAGTAAATGACCTTACGTCAGATTTAAAGAATTGTGAAGTATATGTTGATGACCTTATTGTGTACAGTAACTCATGGAATGAACATGTGCAACATGTTAAGGCATTATTTGACAAGCTTGCCAAAGCTAATTTGACTGTCAATTTAGTCAAGAGTGAGATTGCTTGTGCCCATGTAATATTCTTAGGGCATGTAGTTGGTCAGGGTAGAGTTAAACCAATTAAGGCTAAGGTTGAGGGCATCGACAAATTCCCTACCCCAGCTGACAAAAAGCAGCTCATGCGCTTCCTAGGCATGGCTGGTTACTACAGACGTTTTTGTCCCAATTTTTCTGACATTGCTGCACCATTGACAAGATTACTAAGGAAAAAGTAAAAGTTTGTTTGGACAGAAAATTGTCAGGCAGCATTTGAATCATTGAAAAGAGCACTAATGAGTTCGCCAGTCTTGATTGCTCCAGATTTTGGAAAACAGTTTAAGCTGGCAGTTGACGCCAGTGACAATGGTACAGCAGCAGTTTTGCTTCAAGCTGATGAGCATGGTGTTGATCACCCTGTGTGTTATTATTCAAAGAAATTTGACAGACATCAGAAAAATTATTCTACAATTGAGAAAGAAACATTAGCTTTGATACTTGGTATTCAGCACTTTGATGTTTATTTGGGGACTTCTAGTTTCCCTGTTATTGTATATACTGATCATAATCCTCTGACATTTCTGTCTAAGATGAAGAACAAGAATCAGAGATTGATGAGATGGAGTTTATTTCTACAATCATATAATGTAGAAATTAGGCACATTAAAGGGGAAGACAATGTTGTGCCTGATGCTTTGTCAAGAACTTAATCTGATAGAGTAGATTAAAAGTCGTACTGTAATTTTGAAATTTTGATGTTGCCTGCAGCACAGTTTGTGTTAATGATGTAACTACTCATGTATCATCATATTGTAAAACAAGTTGTATGTTATGATAGCACCTTCCACTTGATATTGGAATGATTACTGTAATACTATAGTTATTACTATAAGGTAATATTGTAGATATTGTAACCTAAGTTTTGTCCTAGACGTCCAAAACCCTTTCAAGGGGAGGAGTGTTACGAGACGACATCAACCAGATTAAATCCACGGACGAGCAAGTGGAAAGTTCTAGAAAGTGCTAGCTTCGGTGTTGTCTCTCGAGCATGTTCAACGGGTAACCCCAGAGAACATTCGCACAGTTACGAGAATGTACGATCACCTACTGGAAACCACTGTATGATGTAATGGCCTAATAATAGGCAACTTGTGGTTATGGGTTACTGAGCCCAGAACGTTCGCTGTTTGTTTTGTACGAGATCAAACGAGACGTTTCCATAAGAGTAAGTTCCAGACTTTTCTGGAAGAACTACCAGGCATATAAAAGGTTATGCAAGAAGTGTGACAAGAGGAGAAGAGAACAGAAGATACACAGATAATACAGAGACCAGACGCCTGCTTCGCCGTTTAACGCTGTAATTGTGTCGCCATTTACCGATCACTATAGTCTTCATCCTGCCTTCGCGGAACCGAGTCCTACGCTGTGCTGCTGTACAATCGACGCTAACAACACTACCCCTTGGACAAAGAGTGATACCTTAAGCTGTAAAAGATTGTAAGTAGATTTAAGATTAATTGTTGTAAATTTAAGGAAGTAAGAGGTGAATAATAATTAAGTTGTTGATTTTAATCTTGCTCTTCTGTGGTCTTTCGCTGTTATTGGTTTGAATTGCGACCAAGCCGTAACACGAGCTTAATAGAAATTAGACTGAATGACCCAAGGTATTATTTAGCTTTCGTCCTCCTCGAAAGCTAACACCGGTGGATTCTGAAGGTTTGGCATAGATTCGGATCTTTGGATACAGTCTGTTTCGATGCAGTGTCTTCGCTCTACGTGTTTTGTTAAAGTTCTCTGGTTTTGGACAGAATGTATCGTTTCCTCATTGTTTTGAATGGTCCTTTAAGGACCATGGGGCTTGATATTCTGGCTAGGGGCAGAATACCTGTAAAATTTACACCCCTGACTACAGTAATTTTATTTTTATTCGATGGAGATATATTTTGTTTTAGGAGTGTTGTGGGTTTTACTCTCCTGGAGTTCTTAAGAGACCTTTCCTTTAAAAGGCAAGCTCAGAACAGAGGCCCGACAACATGGCTTTATGTTTAACATAGGCGGCGGAAGCGGGGGGGGGGGGGCAGGGAGGGCCTGGTCCAGCAATAATTTTTATGAGATTTTTTTGTGGGGCATGCCCCTCTCCCATTACTGAATGTCGCAAAAAATAGATTTTTCAAAAGTAATTAAATCAAATTTAAGTTGCTTTTATATTCGGCTATTCTTTAACTAATACTTTTCACAGTGCAAAAGTTGCTAACTTCCGGGGGCTTCGCCACCTGGACCCCCACATTTATGATAACCTGTAGGAGAGTTTATTTTCGCCCTTCAAACAGTTGCAGGGTATTCCGCATTTGTGCCTCACTCTGAATTTCGGAATAAATGGAGGTAGACTGTGACAAGCTTCATATCTTTTGAATTTCCTGACTTTTTACTCGTTGGGGTTTCAGGATGGATAATTTCATAACAGATTCGGAGTAACTAAAATTGGCTACCTTTGTGTGGATTTAAGCATGCTCCTAGCATTTGGCATGTTTCTACCTCGTGGAGGGATTTTTTCCAATCCCTGGGGAAGCTATGACCGTTTCTTCACAGGTAATCACAAAACAATGTCCGAAATTGTGGAATATCCAAATCCTTTCAAGCATTTGCCCGAAAATGGAAAAGTATCATAATAAGGGTAATATAGTTACGAAAAGTTAAGGGATAAAAAAAAATCGCGACACATTTGGGAAGCCTGTGGCTTAAAAGAAACAATTATTCTTGACCCTGTTTTAAATCTTGTGTAACACAATACCCGAAATGGCTGATTATTTTAATAGGTTCAAATCTTTGCCGAAAAACAAAAGACGCCATATTTAAAGAACTATTTTCATGTAAAATAAAAATGATCTGCGACACATTTGGGTAGAATGTGAAAAAAAGATATCATCATTCCAATTTCACACTGTAGTCTTTCAAAAATCTGCCCGAAATGGTCAAATATTCGAGCAAAGGCTAAAAAATCCTGGGACGTTTTCAATTGCCAAATTAATTTAACGGATTGACAGGAGGGTGTTCAGGTGCCCAAAAGTTTGCCATCTATCCTGCTCTAGAGTCAAATACGGACAATGGTTATGAAAATCGGGGTAATTTGTTTTCCGATGCTTTAGTGATGCAAGGTGAGAATGTCTTCCCGTAAGTCTGCTTGAAAATTCGTTTCAACACACCTTGTAACGTGACAATTCTGTAAATAAGTCTTATTAGTAGAAGAAAACTTATCTACTTCATTTCATCCAATGGTAGTGGTACATTTTATCTGATACTTCTGATCAAAATAGCTTCCAAGATAGGCCCTATAGGCCTAATTTTTTCAAAAGTTCATTCCTACGTAATCACCTTTAAAAAAGTTGTACTTTCTTATAACATTTGTAAACGGGTCAAAATAGAATCTAAAAGTAAACTGAATTACACAGTGGTCACTGTGTGCTAAAGGACTTGAGTATTGTACATCCTGGACCATGTCCTCCTCATTAGTGAAAATTAAATCCAGCATACTAGGTTCACTGTTAACTCTTGTTCTGGTAAACTCCCAAACATATTTTTAGAGAAATTTATCTGTGACACATTTTAGAAAATTTGAACTTGTTTCATCACCATTACAGCTTAGAAAACTCCAATTGATTTTGGGAAAATTAAAATCCCCCGTGATTAAAATATATGAGTAACTCATTTCAGTAACATTCGAAATAAGGGAATTTAGCTCATTTAAATTGTCCACATCACAATTTGGACTCTTGCAAATACAACAAATCAACAACTTATCATTACCCTGTAATTTTTTTGCCAACCCAAAAACTTTCTTTTAAGTTTGATTGTACTTGACACTCGTCAGCCAACATCCCATTTCTTATATACAGAACCACTCCTCTCGACAAATTGCCTGTTCCTTTTGAAAAAAATATGTTGAAACCAGTGGCGTAGCCAGGATTTTTTCACCGGGGGGCACCGGGGGCACAGACTTTTTATAGGGGGCACAACATATAACTCAGGGATTCCTATGGTGAGACTATTAGAACTACATTTTGTTGAGTCTGAAGACAGCCAGTGGCGGCTCGTGGTCTAGATACATGGAGTGGGAAATTGGTATTGGTAGGAATAAACCAACGGCGCCCAAGGCGCCGTGCGAAGCGCTCCCACCTACGGCGTTGGGTCCAGGGGCCCCTGGTGGGGTTCCAGGGGGCGAAGCCCGCGGAAGCTCCGCGATATTTACAAAATTTGGGTTATAGAACAAAGCACTTCTCTGCCTTCACATGGCATTTGATGAGCATTAAACTGACTGCAAACTTCACCATTATTTCATTGATTTTAGTCTTACAACTGGCTCAAGGTTACCGTGGCTATGACAATGCATTCGTCTTTCTTTGAGATGAGCAAACATTTCGATTACACGTTGATTAAAATTTGAATTTTCTCTTATGAACTCTTTTTTAATATCTAGCAAAGCTTAAGCGTGTCACCTATCATCATTGGTACTTAGTGTACCAGCTGGGTGAAAACCTACGTGAAGACGATACAGACAGTTTTTGAGGCCTATGTGTTCCTAATCGTTTAATTTCCAATTTTTCTTCAAGACTCCTCTTTGAAAATGGACAAGTTTGTAAAATTTTGACAGTATTCATGTTGCATTCATGTCTCACATTGAGAGGGTTTTGGGAGCTAGATGAGACTAAACACACAAATAGACTCGAGCACGATTGAGTGCACATGTATACCCAAGCTGCTATATGCATTTTGACCTGACTCACCGTGATTTTGTGAGACCGCAGCATAGTTTTCTACAAAGGATACACACGTGGCTGATTAACGCGCTCTTAGTTACCGGTGTATGCATACAGTGAGACCAGGGAGGGCAAGTGAAAGGCTGCCCGTAGTTGGAAGAAATTGGCCACTCACTTTTCATCATTTCAGCAGATAAAATGTAAGTGCGCATGCTCACAACATGTTTAGCGGGTCAGATTGCAATGGGATGGGGGGCACCTGGGGGACACAACGCGACTGGTTGAAACCTTCAATATGAAGCTCTGCCTTTCCAGGAAGAAATCTGTATTTTTCATGATAGACCTCAGTGATTTCAATAACACTACTGCTACTTTTAACCCTCCTTTTTAGTTCATCAAGTTTGTTAGAAAGACTGTCAGCATTTGTATAAAAACAATTCAATATATCTTGCTGAGTCATCATTTCGCGAATTAAACTATTAACACTTTTTACATTATTTACACCACTACTCCTTGTAGACTTCACGATAACTTTACTTTTACTTTCATCACCTTTCTTTCACAAGGAGGCACTCTCACAACAAACTTGAAATCCCCCAGTCCTAGCTCCTCGTTTTGTTTTGTTTTGTTTTGTTTTGTTTTGTTTTTTTTTTGTTTTTTTTTTTTGCTTCAGCAAATTCTTTTTATTAGTTTCCCTTTCCTTTGGAGTCATATCCTGGGCTACACCTAAGGATCTTAATTCCTCGGAGGCTGAAGCCAAATTACCCAAGTTTGACGAAAACTTGCTTTTTGATTTTGTATCCTCAAATATTACTCTCATCAGTCTCATGGGTCTCCTTTCCATTCCGCCCCCTTCCTTAACTACCCTCTTTCCTAATCTTGTTACATTTTTAATTGCTTCAAGATCAGACTTCTTTACTTTGCAAAGCTTATCCAATAATTTGAAATCCTCTTCTTTGAGAGCCTCCCCATCTCTTTCGTCCCACTGTTTTGCATTGAAAATGATAACATTCAACTTCCCTTGTTCACTTTCACGGAATTCAGTTAATTGCTCATTTACAGCTGTTTGAACATTTTCCCCGCAAGCACCACCCTTTTTACTTTCTTTATCAAATTCTTTACATCTTCAACACTTGTTTGGGGGGATATCTTTTCTTCCAAATAATTTAATCTTTTCTCTAACTTACTAGAATAATCTTTACATCCCTCCTCAATTTCCTTTTCTATCCTGATACTTTTAACAGCCTTTTCTTTACATGGTGGACAGTATCAATGAAGATCAGATCTTTTTGTAAAGAGCTTGTACTCAGTTGCAGATAGCGTAATCATTTTCTGCAAAAATGTTTTTCAAAATACTCACACTCAAGAAGCTCGCACTTCCCTCCTGAAAATTCCTTATCGCAAAGTTTACATAAAAGTATATCCTCTGCACCTGAGCTCTCATGGCCTAGCAATAGACGTGACTCTGAAGTAGATAATTTTGGGGTTGACATTGCTCCTTGCTAGGTCCACCTTATCTCAGATGCCAATAATAATCCTTCAGTGCAAGTTGAGACAACAAGAACCAAGACCCAAAACACTAATGTAAAACTCTTTTAGCCTAGGCCTAGGCTATACCTGACAGACAAATAACCAAATCAACACCAAAAAAGAGGACTAAATACCTTCAAGCTTGCAAAGTCATTGCCAATATCATAGCAATCTCTCTTTATCAATAACATTGCCTAGGCTACAGACACAAGCTAGGCCACCTGGGCCTATCCATGTACATGTGCATCATAGCTTAACTGGTATATACACAACTGGCTACTTCTTACTTTACCTGCAACATGCGTCCAAAAAAATCCTCTAAAAATAAAGCCATCCACACATAACACTACAAAAACCAGCTGAATAATCCTCTAAATAAACAAATGAAGCCAGTATCACATGAAACCCAGTCCTTAAAGCAGAAAAAATACAGACAGTTTGACACCCATTTTCACTATAGGCAGTCACCCACATGGGTATTGGAAAACTGGGGCAGACAGTCCAAACGGCTGCCTGCCCCAGTTTTTACGACCCCATTGGCAGTTACTGCCGGTGGGCTCCGGTCAAACTGAATTGAACAAAATCTGGATGTTGCGTAATGAAACATATGTACACTTTACCAATATGGATAATTACAAGTAAATAAATAAACCAAACCGTCCGTGCTTGAGACTGCCAGTGGACTTGGGTTCGCGAAAACTTCAAGTTGGCGAAGGGTAAGGGGACGCCAATGGTCACGGGCGGTGGAAAATGTTTTTTTATTGGAGGGGGGGCACAAGTTTTCGGCAGCGGACAAAATGGTGACGCTGTAAGGCGTCCGTTTTTACGTGGAGCACCAAATCCCATCGGCGTGGGGCCCAGGGGACCACTTAAGGGCCCCTGGTGGGATTTAGGGGCAAAGCCCTAGTAGGGGTTCATGGGAGGAGCTTGATACTTTTGTAGGGAGTGGCTGGAGTTTACTATCTAAGCGTAGCGCCACCATCAGTTGGCGCTGAGCGTACGAAGAAAATTTTGGATTTTAAAACCTCCCAGAAGGCTGGAAATGGCATTTGCCAGGTACATTTGTCGCTAATTCTGGTGAGAAAAATTTGTGATTTTTCTAGGATTAAAACACTTTTGAGATACTGATTAGCTCAGTTCATTACTCCACTGGTCTATGTATCCTGGGATCGCAAAACCGGAATCCTGCTGAATGTTGCAACCAGCTGTGTCAGTGCACGCCTGAGTAAGGTATTTCCAGAGGCGAAGGGGAGCATTTCAGTTTTGGGGTAGAAGATTTTTGCCCGAAAAATGTAATTCGGCCGGTAAGACAGTCAAAGCGGAGCCCCACCACTGGTTGCCGCGGAGCGTCCTGAAAATTTGAAAATTCGTACCTCTCAGACAGTCAAAAATCATATTTCCCAGGCTTGTAAAGGGGATCCAAACAGTCGTTTGTTAAGTTTCAATTGCAGATAAACGTACATTCGATCCAAACTAAAAAGACTGTGAGGAGGGTCACCATTGGTTGGCGCGAAGGGTACAGAAAATTGTGAAATATCCGACCCCTCAGACAGTTGAAAATGGCATTTCTCGGGCTTACATGGGGGTCTGAGCAGTCGCTATTTTGAGTTTCCTTTTGTATAAAATGATTACTTGAAACTTAAATTCCGCTATGAAGCAATCTAATTGCAAGGTCATAAGTTGGGGCGAAACGTACAGGAAATTTTGAAAAATCTGATCACCTCAGACAGTCAAAAATATAATTTCCTACGCTTATAGGACTGTCTTAGAAGTCGCTAATTCGAAGTTCTGTTTGCACAAAATTGTTCATTTGAAACTAAAATTCTGCAGGAAGACTATCTGAACGGGGTTTCACCACTGGTTGGCGCGAAGCGAACAGAAAAGTTTTAAAAATGGGACCGATGAGACAGTCGAAAATGGCATTTTCCAGGCTTATAGAGGGGTCTAAGCAGTCGCTATTTGATCAGAAAATTACCAGATTTTCGGGGGAAACTACAAACCGGAATTGAAAACATGCTAATAATTGTTACTCTACTGCGACTCTTGGCTATGTTAAATATATATTGAAAAAATTGTGTGTACCCGACCTTCCGACTATATATGATTTTAGTTTTGAAAAAAAATTAGGCCTATGAGGATCTTAGAAGTCGCTCTTTTGAGCAGAAGAATCAGATAAAATGTACCACTACCACTGGATGAAATGAAGTAGATGATTTTACTTCTATTAGTTAACTCCATCTAACTAACTAACTAACTCTATTAGTAACACTAATTGACAGAATTGTCACGTTACAAGGTGTGTTGAAATATATTTTCAAGCAGACTTACGGGAAGACATTTTCACCCTGCATCATTAAAGTATCGAAAAACAAATCACCCGATTCTCATAACCATTGCCCATATTTGGCTCTATAGAAGGATTGATGGCAAACTTTTGGGCAGCTGAATACCCTCCTGTCTATCCGTTGAATTAATTTGGCAATTGAAAACATCCCAGCATTTTTTTAAACCGAATATTTGACCATTTCGGGCAAATTTTTGCAAGACTACAGTGTGAAGTTGAGATGATGAAAACCTTTTTTCACATTCTACCCAAATGTGTCGCAGACTTTTCTATTTCCCATGGAAATTGTACTTTAAATATAGCGTCTTCTGTTTTTCGGAAAAGATTTGAAGCTATTAAAATAATTGGCCATTTCGGGTATTATGTTACACAAGATTTAAAAACAGTCTCAAAAACAATTGTTTTGAATCTTATAAGCCACAGGCTTCCCAAATGTCACGTGTCGCGATTTTTTTTTATCTCTTAACATTTCGCAACTATGTTACCCTTTCTATGATACTTTTCCATTTCCGGGCAAATGCTTGAAAGAACTTGGATATTCGACAATTTCGGGCATTGTGTTGTGATTATCTGTGGAGTAACGGTCATAGCTTTTTGAGCTAATAGACCAAAAAAGGCTACCAACCACACCAAGTATGATTTTGGAACGATTTTGTGCATCCCCAGGAATTGAAAACAAAATCCCTACATGAGGTGGAAACATGCCAGATGCTAGGAGCACACTTTAATCCACACCAAGGTAGCCAATTTTAGCCACTCCAAATCTGTTAGAAAATAATCCATTCTAAAACCCGACGAGTAAAAAGTAAAGAGATTCCGAAGACATGAAGCTTGTCACAGTCTACCTGAGTTTATTCCGAATTTCAGAGTGGGGCATAATTGCAGCATATCCTGCAACTGTTTGAAGGGCGAAAATAAACTCTCCTGCAGGTTATACTTATTGTGGGGGTCGAGGGGGCAAAGCCCCCGGAAGCTCTGCACCTTTTAACTCTGAAAAGTAATATTTGAGCCAAAGAATAGCCGAAATGTAATAGAAGCAACTTAAATTTGTTTAATTACTTTTGAAAAATTTATTCATTCAGTAACATTCAGTTACTGGGGGGAATGCCCCCCAAAAATCTCATAAAAAATAATTTGGGGGGCCAAGCCCCCCTTTCCCCCCCCCCCCCCCCCGCTTCCGCCGCCTATGATGACGTTAGGTTAAGATAATCCGGTCGTTATGCGAATAAATTTCTCGTCCACCGTAACTCACCGGAGCCCGCCGACAGTAACTGCCGATGGGGTCGTAAAAACTGGGGCAGACAGAAGTTTTGGGCTTATGTAGAGCCCCCGTCTTTCATTCTTTTCCGTAGAATATGATCAATGACGTTTTTGAATCCGTTGACTGTCGTAGCAGTTGCAGCTTCCTGTGGCAAATTATTCCGTTCCGTAATAATTTTCTGACTAAACAAATATTTCTTAATATCCAGTCGACAATAGTGCTTCTGAAATTTTAGCTGATGTCCTCTGGTTCTACTACTTTCTGACAGGTTAATGTGTAACCGTCCCTTGAACCGGGTATGAAGTGCGATAAGGTGTGGAATTTAATGACGACATGACTGAGGAGTTAGATGGTCGCCTAGGTAAAGAGACGTAACTGCTACGTTCAGACCCTGGTGGAGTGTACAGAACTGTTTCGTAAGGGCCAATAAAGTAGGTCCTCACTCCAAAGAAGCCTGAAGTAGAATGATGTCAATAACGTTAACTACGTATGTGTTCGCTGCTTTTGAACGTGTCCGTTTTAAAGCACTTGTTCGTTCCGTGTTCGTTGTTAACAGGCAAGAACGGTGTACAGCGTGCCAAGATACATTACCTATTAGAATAATTACACAGTAGATGTCTATTCCTGTGTCTACAAGAGCTTATCAGTTCGTTTCTTTTATTTAGAGTTGCTAAGGAAGGTTTGAGTATAATGAAGAACTTTTCTTCCAGACAGAGATTACATGTTTTAGAGGATGTGGAGTAAACTCGGGCTTTGTTCATGAGTTTCCATTTTACGGAGTGTTCTACATTTGAATCCTTTAGTTTCCAGATGTATTCACTGAGTGCAGTTGCGATTCTTTTGTCTTTGTGTTTAAAGCTAGACTTGTGGGCGGTGTATCTTGTTTTGAAAGTGTACTCTGTTAGACCAATGTATGTTTCTTCGTTGTGGTTGTCGTGGCGTGTTACTGTTGCTTGGTACACAATGTTGCTCGTGAGGCAGTTGTCTTCCAATGGGCACTCGCATTGCTTTCTGCAATTGCAGTTGCTTCGCGTTGCTGGTTGTACTTCCTGTTTCGCCAGTATGTATTTGTTGTGGGCTGATATAATTTGGTCTATGTTTGCCATGCAGCTGTAACTCAGTTTCATCGTGTTTCTGTTGAGTAAAGTATGTAGTTTGTGCCCAGGTGGGAAGCAGCTGTCCAAGAGGGTAAAGAATTTCTTGCCAATGTTGGTTGTGACACTGTCACTATACTGGGAGTATATTAAATATATATATATATATATATATATATATATATATATATATATATATATATATATATATATATATATATATATATATATATATATATACCCAATCTGCGGACAGCACTGTTTCGACCTTGTTAGGTCTCCTCAGTGCAGCTTAGAGTAGATTTCAAGACGGAATGACAAGAAGACTGACACAGGCATAACCTGCGTCAGTCCAGCCATTCACGGTACATTGCTTGCGAAATAGCATATAAAGCAAATAGTATAACGCCCTGGCTAAAATGCCAAGACTACACAAGCAATATACCGTCTCGAAATTTAAAAGTGCTCAACAGAACAAGGTCATACCGAAGCACTACCGTGTAATGGGGCGAAAATACTCAATATATATATATATATATATATATATATATATATATATATATATATATATATATATATATATATATATACATACATATATATATGTATATATATATGTATATATATATATATATATTTATATATACATATACATATATATGTATCATAGCATTCAGCATTATATTTAGAGACGATAAAGACTAGATTTTTTGTGGCAAGGTACACCCAAATGCAGCACACAGCTTAATTGCCCCAAGCATTTAACTCGAGACCCATTTTGTGAATTCTATTTTTAAGATTGAAAGCGATCTGCCAACGTCGGCTGTTTTCGCCTTACCTTAGTCGTATTTCTTGACATGATCACGAACCGCCTCTACTCTATACTGGGTACTTCTTAGTACATTTCATAAATAAATTGACAAACAAACCTGTTTATAGACCAGTTTTATTCAATTGCCATAATATTGACGTAACAAATGACTTTGCAATTGTGATACAGTTGTGGCAATTTGAACTATACCCTTATACCAAGAGCAGTAAAAGAAAAAAAGAAACTTGTTCATTTTTTTACTAAAGTATTTTACGTCACTAATCACTAAAGTCCGATAATGCGTTCAATTTTATATTTGCCTATGCAGACGCAGTTCCATTGTCAATGCAGAATTTACCTTACGACCGGTTTTCTTTGTGTCAGGTGAGGGAATACTCCGCAACGTCTCTCAATTACTTATAAGATCTAGGGAGTTTCAAGGACATTCTCGATGCTCCATTTGACCATAAAAAACCAAATCCAAATCCTAAAATTCAAAATTAACGTTGGGCGAGAATTTCAACTATGACGTCTATTCAAAGATAAAAACTGTTGACTTGCAGCCGCAAATAACACACACCGGATGATTTGCCCCTTTTACAGTGTGTTTCTTTCTGAATGCTCGTTTTGAAAGAATTGGTTGTATTCTCTGTTGTAATTTTTGTTTAGGTTGAGGCCAAAAGTGATGTTAACTGGAAAAGGGAATTGTTTTAAAAGGGGGCACGTTAATCAAATCCCACCCCCACCCCTCTTTGTTTTCCGAACTTAGTACCCATCAGGGATAGTGACCTTGAAATAAGGCCTGGGGAGGGCTCATCAAAGCCATGCCACTCCACTAAAGTCTGGTGATCTAACCACAAAAATTTACTTGGATCCAAAAATTCCGTGTTAAACTGAATCGCTAAGTTATGCTTTTGATCTAATTGCGACATCCGAAGCTGCGAAAATCAGGAATGACTCATAGTTGGGAGTATTGTTGTGGGAGATACTTTTAGAACTTAGGTTTTGCAACCTCTCAGATATTACAATTTATAAACCAGGCATAAAACTATATGACCTAAGCAAACCCATTGGACGAGGAAGCTTTGCTTTTCTTGACGGAAGACACCTACAAAACGAAGAAAATGTCACAACGTTTTTACCTTCGACCTACTGATAACATTCAAAGAACATCATTGTTCTATACGCCTTCATGCAATAATGACATGTTGACGTCTTTATGGAGGAAAAGCAATAAAAACTCTGTCGCCCCACAGAATTTCGTGTAGAACATATAAGGAGCGGAAGGTCAATCAGATAGGACTCGCACTACGTCTGTGGAAGCCTGACAGCACTGATGTGGCATTGCGAAATAACGAAACACGTAAGTTACAATACACAGCGTCAGCAGTTATTCAGCCTTCCATGAGAAAGCTGTCATATGCCGCGCATGCAGCGGTACTGCATTAGTCAGATTGCCAGAGATGATGACCATGCTGTGACGTCTCTTCTTGAAAAAGCAACATAGACACCCCAGTAAATCAAAATCGGTGTGGAGTGTAACTTATATCTGAGTTTGTTACATGATCTGTGACTTCAAATAGGCTATGTTTTCATTGTGTTCACACTGCGTAAAAAGCAATTAACACATGCTAACTGACCTGTTAGCTAACCCCAAATGTTAGGTAACTTTTTGTGTATTGAAACACACCTTCTACTTTCAATCGATATGAACCTTGACTTAATCAAGTCTGCATGTAGTGGGCTTCCTTTCCTCCCTGTAGCGATAAGAGTTAATCAAGCAGAGATGAAGAATGTAACAAAAAGTAGGAGAGACCGTTTCATCATGCAATATTTATCAAAAAGAACAGTGAAAGAGAAGGAGAGAACTGATAAAAATCAGTTAAGGCAGGAGTAAACAACACGATAGAGCGTATCGTATACTATGGCTACGAACGCTACTCGGCACTTCAGTCTTGCAAAACATGCTTTAAAATAAAGCAAGTGGAAGACTACTCGTATTGTAAAAGTAGCGTGGAAGGTCCGGATTTACATCATTGGATATTCTTCTATCATTTCTATTTGGGTCCATCCAGGGAGCTGGGAGACAACTGGTCCAGCCTTGTCCTAGGTACCAAGATATAGGGTTGAGGGGAGTGACCGAAACGAAACAACAGCCCCTCTTCCCACTATGAGCAACTCCTGAAGCCCAAATTAAAACTGGCATACTGTACTAACTGCAAGGGCATTTTTAACAAGCACTACAATTCTGCGCATTTGCAAGCAAATGCAGTTCTAGTAACCATGTTGTCTTTCAACGTTTTCGTTTCTCTGTTCCAAACTTTTCCTTGGTGTACTGAACGACGCCATCTATTGTACCATAGGCGGGGATCCAGGATTTTTCTAACTGGGTGCAAGGGAGAAAAAGTAAGCAGCCGATAAATTTTGATGCTTCATTCTACCTGTAAAGAGCCTTTTGATATGACGTCATCAATACTCCGCAGCGGCCATGATGGAGTACATGTAACTACGCAAGTATGCCATGCTCGACCACTTGTTTATTAAATGTGTACTGTGCATATCACTGTGCATATCACTGTGCAGTGTGTTCAGCTCAAAACCACGTGTATAAGCATGATTGTCCTCCAGTTTGGCTTATCTGCGACGTAATTGAAAGAACATCTGTACCGCCATCTACTTTCGGCCTTCCTTTTCAGGGCTTGCCAGTCAGACCCTATTGTACGTCCGAAGTTTCCCCCAAAATAAATAGAAACAACTAAAGCATCTACCTTCATGGTAATTAGGGTAGGGGCATTGGGGTCGCGTTTCTGTTACATTTATATTCGATGTGAAGTCTGGAGCGCCCCTTAACTGTTTAAACCTCTCCCAAAGGGTCCGACCCCACATAAGCGTGACCAGCTTTCCAATCATTCCGATTCATTATTTCAGGACTGAAAAGAGGGTAAGGTACCCCCAGCGGAGTGAATGTTTTCTTTTAAATTGGCATACTGTGGTGAATATTTATACTTGGCCGCCAGATAATTCTGGATATGACGTTTTCCCTGTGACGGGCAGACGTGTGGGGTAGCAGTATCCAAGCTCGAGGAAAAACCAGCATGGTCTTCTTTGCCAGCAAATCTAGGCGGCATGAGAGTAGAAACACACAGTCAACCCCGATGGGTGGGGAAAATTCTTTCACTGGAAAAATTCTGCTTGAATAGGCAAGTAACGAACAGTTGGATATTAATATTATGGATAAAATCGTCAAGATAGGGTGTGTAATGTTAATTCTCTCTGAATTGTAAACTGTACCGCAGTCTGCTCACAAATCGCGTGCAAAGAATGTTTCAGATGCCCATGGTCGTTATTGTACTGAATTGTCCTTATCTGATCTCAATAAGCAGAGAAAAATAATATTTCAACTCACCCGCCAACAAATTTTGTAAGAGCTTTTAGGCAACTCAATACATTTAAATATGTATGCCTAGTATAACACCACTACCACCACCACAACTCATGATTGTTGACCTTTTTACTGCATAACCGTTGACAGAAAACATTCATAAAGTATAATGGACATTGGTGATCACAGTCTAAGTCTTAAAAATCCACTTAGACACCAAAACGAATTTGGATCGGATTCGGATTTGAATTTTTTTGTTAAAATCTGCTCCATCTCTGGTCGAAAAAACCAAAACCTCGCCAACTTTTACTGATATATGAGTTGTACCGCAGGACTTTGAAATTAAATTAATGAACTGTCA
This sequence comes from Holothuria scabra, assembly GCA_037179385.1. NCBI lineage: Eukaryota > Metazoa > Echinodermata > Holothuroidea > Aspidochirotida > Holothuriidae > Holothuria > Holothuria scabra. The sequence goes on from CM074184.1 coordinate 53,619,315, forward strand.
CATTGACAGACAGAAAGACAGACTTTATCGGACTACGCTCTCCGATTAAAATTGTAATTCGGTGTGACAACACCATAAAATTCGCATTTTTTTTCTTAAATTTGGCACCGCCAATTTTGACAAACGATACCAATCGAATCTGATTTTGTTTCAGGAACATATGAATGAAAAGAGAAAATTGCAGTGGGTGACCTTTAATTCGATCACCTCGCATTAAACACACAAATCTAATGAAATTCTATCTGCATCCAAGTCACTGGATATGCAACCATACAGCAGTCAGGAATAAAGTAATTTCGCATGAGTAATCGCAGAAAAAATTTACAACCATAGTAATGTCTTGATGTAAAAGTAAGAAGGTATGCACCCACTGGGATGACAGTGAATAGATAATTTGAATGAAGGTGCCACGCATTTCCAATCAGAGTTATTCCGTGTGATTAGTTGTAACGTATTCCCGAACGAGAAACCGACTGGTAGTACCAAACTTTAAACACCACATTACCCAAACAAAAGGGAAAATATGAGATTCTTGAACCTCTAGATGCTCACATCAGCAACAGAGAAATCGAGCATCATTGAGGGCTGTGTCGTCACCTCCTTGGCGGCCCTCGACTTTGGTCTGCATCGAGCAGAAGCCACGATTTCTTCTGGTACACCTGTTACTCCAGGGACCCCATGATCCCCAAGGCGCCTCGTTCGGGTCCTGTATTACCGCCCCATTGGAGCATCGAAATTTGATCCCATTCGCAGCCGTATCATCACCAATCCCCTATATGAATGACAGACAGACAGAAAAATTGTAATTTAACGAGTTGAATACAGTCTTCAACATTCCTGGGTTTACATTGCGTGAGGGTTTTTACATTCGAATTATTGGGAGGACCAAGACTTGATTCAAGATTTCATTGGTTACTGATATTTTCGACTAATTGTTTGGAAAAACACCGGCGTAGTTCAATCATGGTAGAATATAGGCTCTAAAACGTTCAAACTTGGTTCAGGAATTCCCCAAATTTTAGCTGGTGATCTTTTTTGTAAGAAAGATCGAAGTTTATCTAGATCCACATAGGTCGGAAAAGTACAAGGTCCTTAATTATACAGTGGTTAAAAAATCATAATGGTGATAAAACAGATTGAGGTGAAAATGTGAGCTACAAGAAAGATTGGTGTCCAATGCACTTTGCTTAAAGACAGGATAGTTCAACCATGTCTGGATGTATCTACAATCCCCGTCGAAACAAATGAAACAAAACCTCTGGTACGGTAACAGAATACATTCACGATGGCTCAAACTTCCCTTGAAACCCCCCCCCCCCCCTTCCCCTTGTTGTGTCCTAGCTGATAGTAAAAATGTTGTAGCCAACACTAAAAGGGGGGGGGGTCGGGGAAGGTGATTTGTTTCATTTACTTTTGTCGGGGAATGTAGCTCACATCCTGTGTATGTGTTGTCCATGTTTAGTCAAAATTACCGATCTCTTGCAAGAGAATTCCCATTCGTTTTGTCCAAGTTCTTAGATTCACCAACTCGAAAGAGTCTGAACAGATCCTGGTGCGTGCGTGAGTTATTTCTAATGAATACGCGATTTTTTTTTCACACTTTGTTGGAGATCATGGATAGATAGAACTTGACGAAAATTGGAAATGTAGATTTTAATACTTTTGAATATTCTCTACTTTTCCTTTAAAACCGATGACACTCATAAAAAGTTCATAAAAAGGCTGTTTTTCTGCCACAAGTCAACAAACTGCAAACCAAGTTTACAGAACAGAAGTGATAATTAATGAGCCCCCCCCCCCCACCACATTCCGATCATTGGAAAGCCTGTGTGTGTTTTGATTGCTTTGAAACATCTTGTGGAACTTTATAAACGAGTCATGCTTTGTATGTTTCTGCTGGAACTCTGACAAAAATCCTACCTTGTTTCATTCGAAATGGATCTGGAACGAATTTATAATTTGGACATTTGTTACTTTAGGATATCCTTCACTGTTGAATATACATGGAACTAGGGCTCAAGGAGGCCACGTCGTGTGAACACTCTAATCAATCAAGCTTATTTGAATCCAAATGACCACGATATCATATTCCGTCAAGGATCTACGATCAAAATTACATTAAAATGACATCCTTGGCCCTTTTTCGTATTGATTTTATCATTTGATTGTTACGGGTCATGGAACCACTTAGAGCTAATGTTGAAACTCTGACCTAGTGATGGTGGATTGAATCTAGCGAATCGTAGCCTTCCCTTTTCGACAAGTGTCCTGAGAATTAGGCAGGCGTGTCTACAATCCTATTTCATCATGGTACTATCTGTATTGTGCCCATCCCACTGACTTTATTGTGTATTCCAAATAATGACTGGATTAACACTCTCAAACGCAGATTGTCAATTCAGATTGACTTATCTAAAGAACAAAAAAGTTTTTCGAGACCTTTTGAATGCTAAGCCATACTATCGTTTGAACGACGCGATTAAGACGTTTACGCTGACAAGAAAGGCAGACGGTAGCCCTCAAATTATGATGGTCATGTTTGCAGAGGGCCATCCGGGTAAAATATTAACGATTAGGGTAAATAAAAAGGAAAAATTAGTGTGAAAGCATCTCTGAAAGAAATTGCAAAGAGCCCAAAAGTGACCCCTAGAAAATCAATGACCTCAAAATTCTGAACACCCTGAATAAACCACTGGTTAATTGCAAATGATAATTGCATTAAATCCGTAGAAGAAGATCGAAGCAGTTTGACAAAGCAGTGCTCTCCTGCTGGCTTTGAATTCAGGGGTTTGATGAAATGGAATAAAGATTGTAAGCAATGATTATCAATTTTGATTTTTTGTCGTTACTTTTCTAAAAACTGTTTATACGTTGTCGAAAAATTTGGGCAGAGTAATTGAACGTTCCTTTTGTTTAAACACGAAGGATCAGTTCAACTATTTAATCGCATTTCACGGCTCTTCTTGGAAGTCCCTCTTAATACATTGATTTCATTTGAAAGTGCTATATAACTTGAAGGTGCTATATTACTTGGAGATTGTATATTACTTGCAGTTGGCATATCACTTGAAGGTGGTACCTTAGTCAGAGGGGGCATTTTACCTGAATCTTTTGGCGGATATGTGCTCGCAAAGGGTCGCACGTATTTCGCCGTTTGAGGTATTTCGACTTCGAAAATAATTTTAATGCTTTAAGATACCACACAAAAACGACAACAGCGTGATTTTGGACAATACAAGAAAATGCATTGCTAGCATGCAGGAATACTGAAAAAAAATATATGCTTAAAGGCGTCAAAGTACTTGGACAGACGGCATTTCATATCAATATACAGGTTCCAATGTGGGCGTGGTCAGGAATTTCAAGCCTGATTTTCTTTTTTATGATTAAGGAAGTAAGCTGTGAAAAAAATCATTAAACCTTCAAGAAATTTATGTTAGAACACTGCCCCATATTGACATTTCAACCATCAATGCAGTGTGAACATTTTATTTGGAAGAAATTTGACTGTCACTGTTAGGTAATTTAACAACTTCAAACACCTACGTCAATTTAAATCAATGAAAATAAGAATTCGTTAGAGATGCTCAGATAATTATTGCAGAAACTTGCTTAGCAAAGACCTTGATATGCTTAACATCAAGGTAGTGCGCTATTTAATTTTGGTACAGATATGGCTTAGACATGGTTGACAAATAAGTAATGTCAGTTACAAATCCCATTTACGGTCCAGATGCAGCCGATATGAAAATTCCTATATGGCACATATATGAATTTGCAACAAATGCACCTATCTCTCCCATATTAAATTTAAGCCATAACAAATTATATATGAGCCATTTATTCCTAAATATCAAGTTATGGAATCCTTGTTCCTCTTAAAAGAGGATAAGAATTGGGTAACGACAATGTTATTCAATTTCATCCATTATTTTAGCACATAATGAGTTCTTTTTTCTAAAGTATTACAAAAGTGACATGGAAGAATGAACCTCTTGCAATGACCGTTTTGGATGCAATCCTATAATTGCATTGCTCCATTCAAATAACTTACCAATTGCGTTACCTTTTGTGCACACGGTGCAAAGCAATTCATTCCCCTTTGAAAGTGGGAAAATCTACCGAGTGGTTTGCATTTTTAGTTTTGTCTCGGGGGTGAGACTATAAATGGTGGTTCCGGGAGCAAGAGGGTGTTGTGGTCATGCATGCCTCGAAATCCTGTGGGCACTACTTGAAATGAGAAGGCAAGATTTCGACGGTGCTCATCCACGACTTGTCGTTGATAATTCATTGATGGGCCTCATGTGGCTTCCTGAACCAGTAGAAATTGAATCAACTCAAAACAAATCTATAATTCACAGACATATGCAATTTTCATTTTATGTTCTTATTCAGCACAATCTTTTTGCTAGTCCACCAAAGCAGCAATAATCAATCCATCCCCTCTATATCCATATACTTACTTGACTTCGTTCCACCTTGAGGAAAAATGCAACCAGATACCCTCTGTTCGGGCAATAAAATGGGTCACCCCAAACTCCCCAATACCCAAGTTGATGGGTTATTGAATCGCTGCCACAGAGCAGCAGTATACCGTTGAGCGCCGTGTCGTCACCGGAACCCTGAGGTGCCTCGATCTGGGAAAAGTAAAAGAAAGTTATTTGACATGTATATTTCTAAGGACATGATACGTATTCTGAAGGTTGTTTTGAAATAGCACGGAAACTCTAATTAAACAAAAATTTCATAATTGTCGTTACCTGAATTTAGTTCCAATATTTTTATGATTATGAGAAACTGGTCTCAAAAGGTCGCCATTTTGCGTTTCGTTCTGTCAGGCAGTTTGTGCACTGTTCAATGAGCTTCGCTTAAATTCCACAGTAATTGAACTAATAAAAGATCTTCACATGACGTTTAAATTTGTTTTTACTTAAACATATTTGAACACCAGTTCTGTAGTTCAGGACAATATTTGAATCATTCGTGAGAATGTACATAGTTGAGTCTCAGAGTTTTTCTTTGACAGACGCATGAAGTGCTTCCGTCTTTCAGAAAAATATATAACACAAGAACGTGTAACGGACCCGAGAGAATGTTAAACGCTACCATACTATTAGTAAATTGGAGTATAAAGACAAGGTTTGACCGTAGATAATCACTGAATTTAAAAAAAATAAATCCCTGTTTTCATGACATCACGGAGAAGAATGTTATGCTTAATGCCGTACTGAATCTACTGAACCGAATGCGAAATGAACAGGGAGAAACCACTGCGCTCTAGCAACCACTTTTGCCACAATCAGCCAATTTTGTTACCGATCACCAGCTTTGTCACACATTTGCCATAGGTTTGCACTTTTTTCATAGCTAACAACCACCTTTGGCACAACAGAAGTTGGCACTTTTGTCACAAAAATTAACCAGTTTTGTAACAACGGACAAGGTCACCACTTTTTACTGTACTTTGTTGTCAACTACTCTTTGTTACAAATGTCCTCATCATTTGCACATTCACTGATTTGCCTGAACAAAGCCAAACAGTAGACAGATAATAAATGCCATTTGATGCATTTAGGCTTCCATAATATCAACACCTCCTCCGATCTTAATTGTCCTGATGTTACCCACGTTGCATTAAAAAAATCTTGGGTGTATTTCGAATCGCCTCTCAAACCTTCCAAACAGTGTGCGGAAGCTGCGCGGAAAGGTTAGTGGATTCTTGGTTGGATTAAACGTCATTTTAGTTAACTTGATAAAGATATTGTTATTTGATTGTTCAAGCAACTCTTGAGGCCTTACCTAGGGGATATTCTGTTCGAGTGTGGAGTACTTTTCTTCAGAAGATAAGCATTTGAATAAAAACGTTCAAAGAAGGCCTACAAATCCCATCTACCTAACTAGCTAAGCAGATTTTCATAACCTTCATGTATAGGCTGAATATTTTGGATTCGATGTCCATGAGAACCTAACAAGGGACACGATCAACGCACGACTCTAACAACCCCATAAGCTCATACCAGACAGTTAGTTATGAAGACAGTTAGTTATGAAAACATTTAACTAGTTCACAAACCTAGCGTGTATATTGACCCCTTTCAACCCTACCTGAAATCTTCATTATCGCACAAATGCTCTCTTCTTATGTTGATCACAAAAGAATTTAGTTTCGATTCCTCTTCATATGTGTTATGTTTCTTTAAGAAGGAAATTTTGGCATGCAATTTATCTCGATCCTGTGTTACTGGAATCGAAACGTATGTGGAGATTTTGGTAATGTTGACCCTTCCGCTTTAGAAGGATTAAGGATCGTGCTTTACCTTTTGTCGAAACCCTTTGGCAGGGGATGTGCAACGAGCCCAATCGCCTCTCCAGTCTCCCCATTTTCCTCCATTAGGTACAGTGACTAATTGTGCCGATGAATGAGTCATGTATGTCAAGACAATGATGGTCGGGTAAACGAGGTACATTGTTAGAAGGACTGTAAAGGAAAATTTGTGCATTAGTCATATACAAATATACAACATATACATACACAAATTGAGTATTCATGTAGAGACTCAAACATACACATATAAATTATATATATATATATATTGTCTTTCAACGGACGTTGTTACATCCAAATCAAGGGCACAGCTACGGGAACCAAAACGGCCCCAGCCTAAGCAAACATTTTTATGGGAGAATTTGAAAAACGATTGCTACTTGAAACTCCCCTAAAGCCTCTCATATACCTTCGATTCATAGATGACATATTCATGATTTGGCAACACGGTTAAAAGAATTTGCAAAATTTCTTAAAATTGGCAAATAATATTCACCTCTTTTCAAATTTACATATAAATCATCTTCTACGGATTTACCCTTTTTAGATGTTCTTGTGAAGATAGAAGGGGGCAAACTAAATACCTCTATATATCACAAACCTACAGACCGCTATGAGTTCCTCCATTTTAAGAGCTCTCACCCTCAGCACATGAAGGAATCCGGGCTGTTGTATTAGCCAAATCTTACGTTGCAAACGTATATGTTCTGATTCTGAAGACTTCCAGGAGCAAATTAATCAGCACTTACAGCATTTCCTCAATGAAGCGTATCCTTGGAAAATTATCCAAAAAAAAGTTGAAAAGGCTGCGTTTGTTGATAGGAAGGATCTTCTAATAAGAAATGCACTATGGATAAAATAGCCATGGCCCAGGTTTATCACCCAGCTGTAGTCCCTACTTATGAAAAGATCAAGAGAGAGTGGAAAGCCCTCTCGAGGATACACCCCAATGATCCAATATTTCCCAAACCCCTTCTCCCCGCTTTCCGTCAATCTAAGAACCTCAAAAGGCATTTAGTTCACAGTGAAATTCCGAAACCTCATCAGCGCACTGGAAATCGCAAGTGCGATCATCGTAGATGCAAAGTTTGTGATATATTATTAACTGATGAAGAGATTATACTTAACCGCCCGGGAGGACCAGTGACCCTTCATCCGGGCAACTACACCTGTGATTCCTCCAACATCGTAAACATATTGAAATGTCCCACCTGTGATAACGGACTTAATGTTGGAGAGACCTCTACTAAATTTCGCTTAAGAATAAATAACCACAAACAGAGCATTAGAGACGGAACTCAATGCCTGCACGTAGGTAAACATTTCAGCGAGGCTAATCACTCGAGGGGTTTTAAGTGTTTTATTCTTGAAGGGGGATGTTCCGACATCCGGGAGAGGAAAATCTTCGAACTTAAAATGCGTGTCTTTATCACAGTTGCATCACAATACTGTAGCAATGCGTCATAATATCTTTATTTTGATCCTTGCAAACGCGTCATTTTTTACTAACTCATGACGCGTGCATCAGTGTATTAACTTTGAACAATAACTTAAAATCGTTAACAGTTATCATTTACATTTTCATTTGTAATCGCTGTACATTCTCCGTCTAATCCGCTGAGGAAGATCCCAGGTGGGATTGAAATATATTCGGATATTTATCAATCTTATTGGTTATCAGTATTATTAATTTCTCAATCTTTTCTATTAAACTATTCACCAATACACGGGAAACAGTTTTATTATTATTATTATAATTATATATATATATATATGTATATATATATATGTATATATTTGTATATATATATATATATTTATATATATATATATATATATATATATATATATATATATATATATATATATATATATACATATATATATGATAAGAAAGTAAGCACTATTGCATTTCAAGATACAAGCTTGTTTCGTATAGGCTTACGTTTGTAGCCTACACTCCTTAGTCTACAAATGCGAAGCATAACGGTTATAAAATAACAAAATGAAAATGAGACGCGCGTGTTATAGACACGTCATAGAGGTTAAGCGCCCATTATGACGTTCACTGAAGAAAGTATTATCTGCAGAACTAGAACGCGCAAAATAGCTTAAGAGTGCGCGGGTTATTAAAATACGCACAAAATCTAAGTGTTTTACAAATCAGTAAGGTAAGCACTCTATGCTTCATTATAAAAAGTTATTATGAGATAACAGCTTCTTTTTACGGTGCCTACAGCTACTAACAAGTTCATTCCTATTATTCAAGGAAGACATATAAGGTTTGTGGATGATGAAATATTTCTCAGTTACACAAAGATTGCACCTCTTGCTTGATGTGGGGTAAGAATTTCCGTGTGCTAGAATTTTCCATTTGATTGAGAATGGTACGTTATTGTCCTTTAATGTCCAGATATATTGGCTGAGGGTGGTGGCATTCCTCTGGGTTTCATTTCTAAAACTACTGTTGTGGCCGTTGAGTCTCGTTTTGAAGGGGTTTTCAGTTAATCCGACGTATGTTTTCACCTTTAGGTTGTCCTGTCTTGTTACTGAGGATTGTTAGATTACACCTGATGCTAGGCAATTACCTTCTAAGGGGCATAAGTTATCTCTTCGACAGTTGCAGGTTTGATTACTTTGATCACTTTCTGCTGTCTTCTCAGCTCTTAAGATCGATTTGTTGTGAGAGGAGATGATTTGGTGCACGTTTGGCATACAGCTGTAACTAATTTTAACGGTGTTACGGTTCAGTATTTGGTGTAACTGATGACCAGGGGGAAAACATTTCATAATGGGCGCTTAACCTCTATGACGTGTCTATAACACGCGCGTCTCATTTTCATTTTGTTATTTTATAACCGTTATGCTTCGCATTTGTAGACTGAGGAGTGTAGGCTACAAACGTAAGCCTATACGAAACAAGCTTGTATCTTGAAATGCAATAGTGTTTACTTTCTTATTATTTATACTCGCTCCCATCGGTTGAGCACTGTATCCAGTGTTGTTTCGCTATCTTTAACCATATATATATATATAGATATATATATATATATATAAATATATATATATATATATATATATAAATCAAATTGGTAAAGCTGGAAAATCTGGCTGAGGTGAAAAAACGATGTTGACTCCACCGGGATTCGAATTCGGGACCTCCCGCTTTCTAGTGCGGACGCTCTAACCACTGAGCCATGAAGCCAAGTTGGTTTGGCCTTTGTTCAAATAACAGATGAAGCAACTCGCAATTCACCTCCTGAGCAGGCGCCTAATTTTTCGGAACAGCACTAGTTCTCGTTTGACGCAAGCCCAACCAGAGATCAAAGTTGATGCTATCCAGCTGAACACAATTGTTTATTCGCCAGCGGATCTCCGTAGAGATACAGAAACCTGTGGTAGCAGAGATGAAGTGAAAATAAACGCTGGCGACAACTGCGTGGAATATATAAATCAAATTTTGGTTTGAATATATATATATATATATATATATATATATATATATATATATATATATATATATTATATATATATATATATATATATATATATATATATATATATATATATATATATATATATATATATATATATATATATATATATATATATAGAAATTGAAGGAAGATGATAACTAGCGGAAACAGTCGCATTTTTAAATTTTTTGTAGAATTTTAACATCTAACATTGGCAAAAAATTAAAAATTGCGACTGTTTCCGCTACTTATCATCTTCCTTCAATTTCTATGTCACAAAGTCGCAATGTCACACCAATACTTCCTTTTATATATATATATATATATATATATATATATATATATATATACACACACATATATATATAACAATAAACGATAACAATGAAAAACAAAGTCAAAATTGACAAAAGGAGTACGATTCAGTATTTATTTAATTAAACTTGGAAATTTTCAACTTCTCTTTCGTCGGCCAAGACAGACATACGACTAACACATGGAAAAGTAAATTTAAATTAACTGCACAGCCTATAATGACCAGTTACGTGTAAACATGCAAAAGTTGGACAATAGACATTATAGTGAGTGTCACGGTAGAGTAGACCCAGACAGACTCGAGCTAGCTAGCAGGCCTACATGCAAGAGTGAATTGGAAGTAAACACACAAAAAATGTTGAATGGACAAAAGACATCAATTGGTCAAGAATCATTGTAGAACGTGTAATGATTGAGTAGGCCCAAATCTCTATTGAGACTCTCAGTGTGCGTATTTAATTAAAGGATAAAGTTTATTTCTGTACTTTTTCGGTGACGAGGAGATTGAAAGTTTGAACCAAGCAGCACACATTTCAAATTTCGGAGGGAATGATTGGTCGGCCCGAAGTGTTCGGCAACTGGAAAACCGCGTGCATTGTCGCCGATAGACTTCTTGTGGTTGTTAAATCTAAACCGAAACTTAAAGCTAGTTTCCCCAACATAAAAACCTTTAGGGCACATAGTACAGTATAATAAATAAACAACATTCTGAGAATCACAGTCCAGATTGGGGATTTTCATAGGAAACTTCGAAAAAGGGAGGAAAATGGGCCAGCCCTGTGAAATGTGTTGGCAAACTTGGCAGCGGGGTTTATTGCAGGGTATATTTCCAAGGGCTGGTTTGGATAACGGAGAAAGTTATGATTATTCTTTTATATATGTATATATATATATATATATATATATATATATATATATATCTACACACACACACACATATATATATATATATATATGTATATATTATATATATTGAAAAGGTTGCATCAGGTTTTTACAACATAGCTTTACAGAACTGTCGTAAGGGCTAAAAATTTAGGTCCTCACTCCTCAGAATCCTTCCATACAGCTCCCTTCACACACTTCGAACACTGTAATAGATTGAAGTTGCTTAACTGGTTATTTTATTCAAACTTGTCAGACATATTTAAAAGTTTGAAGTCATCAATAGTATTTGCAATATTGTTGTGCAAGATAAATAAAAAATATGATAGAAAATTAAAACGATAGGTATTACATTTGTATATAAAGAAGAAAATCGGGTGTGTTCGGCACTGTGGCTGTCGAACACAAAACAGTCAAATGGCAGGAGTAAGGTCCATGCATAGGAACTTAAGGACGGCAGGCTTAGCGTGCTTTTACTAAGAACGTCTGCAGAAGACGCACTTATTGTGAAATCAGGTTGGGCGCTACGGTATAAAGCTTAAAACTGTCTCTAACTGGTGAAAACATAACTCGTGGGCACTGAGATCACAAAAAAACTATTGTGTTAGTTGCCGATCCAATTGAAAATGAAACTGAATGTTTATGCTGCTATATTGACGGTGAAAACAACCAAACAAATACTTGAAGTGAAAAACGACGAACCGAAGGAAGGAAGGCACGTTGACAACAATGTTAACAGCTATGCACAGCATCATTTCAAAAAGAGGGACCGATACAGGGAACAACTTGCCAGGAACAAGGTCTTTTTTAAAGTCATTGAGAATTATTGCTTTTCCAATTTGAATTGGCCTAAAGATGTTACGTTTAAAAAATAATCCCCCCAAATTTACCTGTACTTGGTAAACGAGGAGTCTATATATAATACAGTTCAGAAATTGCTTTATGGCTGAATATTTCAGGAAAAGACGGATAGTCTACAAAAACTGGAAATTTCATTACATTTGGATTGCTGGAAAGCCGAATAAATGAAGCGAAATCAGAATCGATTGTTCAATTCTGATTAGGCCTTAAAATGGTAATTTCTAAGAGCTAAATGATAAATTCTTTCACTTACTTTGACGTCGAACTTCTATCAGATGACCTGTATTCATTTGCAGAGATCGCAGTATCGGTTTGATGGCCACCAGTCACAAAAAAGTGAAATAAAAGCTGAAACACTCTCTGATTTATACCCATGGTTGCAATTTGATGAGCATACAAAATGATGTGGTTTTCTGGAAATATCATCTGATTGGACGATTCGGAGATGACGTTTCTGCGTAGATTTGGCTTCGTGTCCATAGTTTGTAAACATCTAATTGGAACAGAGAGTTGTGAGAGAGGTCGGCATCAATTTGACGTATTGTACCTCAAAAGTATGATAAACACTCTAGAAAAATTTTGGAAAGAGAGTGGAGCATAGTCCAGAGTGTTCAATTATTCAAATTACTGCTCAAAAATTGAGTAAACAGTGTACCCATTGCACTGGCTAGTAAGTGTATAAGACTACTGATAAAAAATAACCTGTTAATCTCAACTTTAAATCATTACATGGCATGGCCTCATATTAAATGTCAAGTCCCATCACCAAATACTCTTCATGTCCTTCTTAACGACCATCGTCCGATTTTTTTCAATCCTCCATTTATGGCGTTTCCAGGAAAGAGATCTTTTACCTTCGGTACCCTGGAGGTTTGTAACAGTCTGCCGGCCAACATGTGTTCTTTTACTAAATATTCATCATTTTGAACAGAATTTGGAAACTAAATAATTGCTTGAAATGATCATGGCGTTTGTATTTGATGCCATTTGGTTCTTTTAAGTATTTTCAGTTTTGATGTTGGCTATGTTTTTTTTTTTTTTTTTTTTATTTTTTCATTGTGTTATTATTTTTTACCAATATTGCTGGGAAAATTGAGGTTAGAAAGAAACCAAGTGTTGGTGAAAGGTGCTTAGTTAGCAGATCCCAAAATTTGGGCAAAAAATTGGCAAGAATAATTGTAATTGATCAATCAGATGATAGTTTAAGATAAGTTTCTTTTTAATAATTCCCTTTGTAAAAGTTGTTCATTTAGATCTCATGGTGGAATAAGACTGGATTTGGTTAAAAAAAAAGGTTGCCGCAGAGAAGCAGTAAAAACAGGACGATATTTAATAAAAGAACAATGGTCGTGCAGAAAATTACCTTTTTTAATTCTATAATGGTTGCACAATGACTCGGTCACTAATTAGAACTTTCATCATAAAAGTACTTATTTAAAAAAAAATATTTATTTCAAATATGCCTTTTTGAAATAAATAATCAATACATATTTTATTCATTGGTCTCATTTTTTTTTCAGTATTACTGCAAGTAAGATTGCACAACGTGAGCAAAAAAAATCGAAGAAACGAAGAAACTCCTTACACAAGTCTCAAATGCCTTTTGTTCAAGCAGTGTACTTTGACTCGGTCATCTCCCGCCATGAGAGTTGTTTTGAAACATATGAAATGAAACTATTGTCAAAAAAAAATCATCAAACTGTGAAAGGATATTACTGTCAGGGAATTAAAGAAGTATTGCAAATAATTTGTACGACTATTTTGAGTCATGTTTGAAGCCTCATTATGAATGAATTATAGGATAGAGGCTAGGATGAAGCAATGTTTTTAAAAAGGCGAATTTCACTGTTAACTAACAAATGGCACGGTTACTGGCACAGGTCAGATGCCGAAGACAGTGGACTTTGGGTTTTGGGGGTAATTGTTAAGTTGTGGTAGAATATTTATATTGTTTTTCCGTTTCGGGCGTCTGTGGCTGCTCAAGAGCTGTGTTGATGGTTTTTGTTTTGTTTGTCGGTGTTCAGTCTTTGGTTGTCGGCCATATGTTTTGTTCTTTCTTCTGGGCGCCTCCGTTTGTCTTGAACGTAAAAATCACACTGGAGCGGGACTGTCAATAATCACGTTGACGTGATTGTTTGGGGCTTTCTTGGGGTGTCAATACTATCAGCTTTCCCGTCTGTGAAAATAGTTTTAATCGTTGTGTGTGTGTGTGTTTCTTTGGGGGGGGGTAAATAGTTGACAAAAGGTGTAGGTTAAAGGGTACTTTGCGTAGTTTCCGTGTTGCTAAAATCTTTAAGTATAATATTTTGAGAAAAGAATAAATAAACATTGCGATAGCGGACAACCTTGCCTTACGCCTCTGAATATATCAAAATATTTTGTCCAAAAGCCCCTTATGTATGACAGTTCTGTTATTATTATTGTAAAATAAGTTAATCCAAATGATAATATCAGTTCCAAAATTGAAACTTACAAGAGCTCTGAACAGAAATTTCTTTTCTTTTGAATCAAACGCTTTCTCAAAGTCGGCAAAAAACAAAACCCCGGACTGCTTATTATCTTCACAATAGGATGTTATGTTAAGTACTTTCCTAAAACACTCACCAATATAACGATTATGCAGAAAACCACACTGGTCGTGTGAAATAAAAGATAGCAAAACCCTCTTAAAGCTGTTTGCTAAACAGCCACTTAATATTTTGTAATCCGTATTTAAATGGATATCGCACTCCAGTTTTTTAGATATAGTGGCGATTTATCTTTTTTTTCGGAATAAGAGTAATAACCCCTTGTCTCATGGAGGAAGGGAGTTCTCCCAATTGAAAAAAAAAATAATTTAACACTTCTAAAATAATATCCGCAAGATCAGGCCAAACGAAATTGTAAAGTTCCTCGGGCAAATCATCATTTCCAGGGGTTTTGCCGTTTTTTAAATTAGACACTACAGTGGAACATGCATACTTACTTAAAACCCCTTCACAACTAGTTTCATCGACCTCAGACAGATGTGGAATGTCCGACATATTTAGGAAGTATCTTTAAATGGAATCATTAGTTACATCATTGGCAATAAAGCATAGGGAAATATTTGTACTCCTCCTCAAAAAATCGGCCGGTTCAGAGATAGACGAGTCACCGACACATAACTTCCTAATACAACGTTCTTGGTAGTTCTTACGTTCTAAATTGAGAACAAACTTGGTACATCTCTTCCGGTCGAGACATCAGCGACTTCGAGTTCTTACGATAACCCCGTTAGTTTTGATATCAAGTAATGAAGAAAATTAAATCTTTTTAGCAGCGAGATTGTCCCTTATCATAGAGTCATTAGGATTTACTGAAGTTGAAGTTCGAGATTAGCAACCTCATCTTCTAGCTGTTGCATTGTAGAATTTCTTTCTTACACTCCCTCACCGAGTACTGGATTGAAGCAGCTCTGATATCACATTTTAATAATTCCCACTTCAAATGTCAATTTTAATATGCATATTTCTCCAATGATTGAGCTATAACATCTTTGACAACTTAAACATAGTCCTCCCAGAGAAGCAGAAACAGAGAAACATTCAGTTCCTAATAACGTTTCCTAAAAACAAGATTCAAAAGTGAGGGTATTTGGGTTATGCTCAGAGATGAGACCTGCATGTATTTCACAACTTTTAACAGTGCTCACAAGGCTAAATGAGTTTAGGAAATAGTCCAACCAACAGAAATTAGCAGGGTTGGAATTAGATTTCCAAGTGTCATGGAAATTATTGTCGTTCAGTTCTCGACAGATGTCTCTCAGATCGAGATCATTCATCAGAGAATAAATTTTATTTCAACACTGGATGTGGTTGAAAAACACTACCGCGTTCTTAACATCAATAATAAGCACAGTATTAAAGTCACCACCAATAATAAACGGTTCAAATCAATTGCTTTCGAGGTAGCGTAAGGTGAAGTAGTGTAACCATGCGCGTTTGTTTTCCTTGCGCTTTTCCATAACAATACTGCTGAAGTAATGGTTCACAAACACTTTGTGTCCTTTGAAAGTTGGTCTTTCTTTCGGACCGGCTTTCCCTACAGCTTCTTTGTCCTTGAACGTTTGAAAGTTCACAACAATGGCTCTTGGGTGGCTTAAATTCCGCGGTCCAACCCTATGAGCGCGTTGGATGCTTTCGGTGGAAAGACTGATTTTTAGGTTGTTTCGAACGAAGTCCTCAATAAAAGTTTCAGTGTTTTGAGGATTGTTTTCTCCCCCTTCAGGAAATTCTTGAAAGCACACATTATTCCTTCGAGATCTATTCTCCAGATCATCACTTTTGTCTACGGCTTTCGAGAATTCCTTGATATCAACATTCTCCTGTACCTCAGAATTAAGATCCTTCCATTCTTGTTCATAAGAAACATTTAGTTTTTCTAAGTCGGTTTTAAGGGAATGCAATTCCTCCCTTACTCCCTGGTTTTCTCGCAAAATTGAAGACATTATCTGAAGAAAGTCCGAGAGAACATTCTTGATATCTGCAAATGATTACGAAGCAATTATCTTGCCCTTGAGCTCTTTCTCCCGGGCATAAGTACACGTGATGTTGAGGCATCCTTTCCTCTGGGTTGATTTTTCTGATAAAAAGGATCGAGCTTTTGCTGTGATGTTGATTCCGACATTGCAACAGATTCTGTGTACTGGATCGGTTGTTATCAATCTAACAATTAGCAAAACATTTGGCTTTCACGACGTTTTGCAGGTGATGAAAAAAGGAGAAAGCAGGAGCAGGACCGAGGTAGACTCCAGTCAGTCCAATCGACAACCAAATATTCCGTCATGTTTGTTTATTCTTTGCTCTGAAATTCTTGCAATTTCTGTCAGAGGTATTCAGTATCTTAGGTGTATAACATTTGTAATCATGAGTTCCAAATATGTCAATATGCTGACGACACGGTGTTCTCTATTGATATGGGCAATAAGTCCTATACAAATTTTACCAAGGTGTTGAACTGAAGTGTTTCGTTCAACATGTTGGCCCTTGTCGATTACTTGATACCCTTTTCTGTGACTGTCTTCCCGTTGTATGGACCAATTATACTATAACCTATTTAGGATTCCGAAGGAAATCAACGATGTTATTAACATCAACTTTGCAAATAAACCCAAAGTTATCCGTGATTTTTTGAAACCGTGGGAGGCTAGAAAATTGTCCTTTATGGGTAAATCTATAATTTGAAAATGTTTGTCTATGCCAAAATTAACACATTGTCTTTCTGCCTTACCAAATCCTTCTGATGATTTTCCTAATTTTTTATTCAAAATATTGTTTTTGAGTTTCTGTGGGAGGATAAACCAGACCGTATCAAAAGAAATGTGTAATTAATTCTTACAACGATTGGGGTTTGCAGATTGCAGATTCATGTTGAAACAGTCTGTGACTCCTTTAAAGCATCCTTGGTTAAGCGTTTTCTAATGGAGCCAGATAAGTGGCTTTTCCTGAATGGAATTTTACGGGATAAAGGTGGGTGTTATTATTTTGACTGTAATATACGCTATACGGATAAAGTTCTAGCACAGATTTAAAAGGATTTTTATAGGCATGTCTTGGAAGCTAGGTTTTATATAAATTTAGTAAAACCAATTGTAAAAGTGAGTATTTAGCTGAAAATATTTGGTTCAACTCATTTATAACCATAGATAATCACATAGTGTTAATTAAAAGCTGGTTCGACAAAGAGGCTTAGGCTATCTTGGATCTTTGCAATAAAGATAATTTGTTAAGGGGTTTTGTGAAACGTTTAACATTAACACAGATTTGTAACTTACTTTGGAATAATTCATTCCATTCCAGTTGAGTGGAAGAGAGCTATTCAACAAGCAACTGAAAGTACTATCCTCGTAAATTATATGAAACATGTTTTCGAGAATTCCAAGCAACCTGCTAGATTGTTCTTGTTGTTGTTGTTGAAAATAACACTCTAATACGGAAATGGAAAACTGGCTGTAATTTGGATGACCCTGTTACTTTACTTCAGAAAGCTTTTTATACCTCTTTTAGATGTACATTAGACCCTGTGCTAAGAAATTTTAATTTCAGGTTTTTACATCGTATTTCTCCCACAAATTCTTATCTTTGTAAAGCTAAGTTGTTTAATTCCCCAGCCTGTGATTTTTGTAACGGGGACGAACAGACTATAATTCATATGTATTCAACTTGGAAGGAAGTCCTCTCGTGGTTAAAGCAAAGGAACGTTACAAATAGAGATCCACCAACTTCCGAGATGCTGTTACTGTTTAATGGTAGTAAGCATTTCCTTTAATTACCTACAGTCTTTGTTCTATTTAAATATTTCATTGTCTCTAGTAAATACAAGGGAAACACCTTACAACTTCAAGACTAGTAAAACAAATTACGTTCTCTATATGAAACAGAATTTCAAGTGTCTCTCTCCTTAGGAATAAGTCTGCCGTTAATCGTAAAAAATGGTCCTGCATTTTCTGATATGATTCCATCACCCCCACGTAGTATGATCCTTTTATTTTTTGACGTAAAAAACATGCTTCGTATTATTGTCACTAGTTAACTGTGTAAAAAGAAGAAAAAAAGATAATAATTTATTATGGAAATCCAAGCAAACACCCAGTGCTGTTGTGTTAAGCTGTTAGGCAAAATTGATAGGTAAAAATTTTACCATCTGTTGGGCAAAATTATTTCCCATTAACTTTGAGCACTTTTTTCCCCAGAATACATTATAGTAGAGTCGATAAGGGGGTAAATCGCTACAGTTCTTAGTGGATTGGCAATGCATGCAATGTTTATCCTAAGTTGTTGATTCCCCCGAAAAACCTGCCAAAGGTAAGTCGATTTTGACTTGTTTTATTGCGGGTTCCTCAGAACAGTGACAATAATTTTTCAATTGTTCCAGGTATTTTTTTATCAATATATGTTCTTTGAGAGTCATGTGAAAGTGCATTCTTTGAAAGAACGTCCCCAAAGAGAGAGCGAACCATGGCTGTAATAAGTTGAATCCGAAGTCAGTGGAGTAGCCAATATTTCTTCCAAGACGGTAGATACAAGCCACAGGGTAGGGAATGATATTTTGTTAAAATACCGCCCGGAATATACTCGAGGGAGACCAATCACTTCAATGACTTCTCAAAAAGAGGTTTAGGGATGAAACCTTGAAGCAAAGCAACAGCAATTACCTCGAGTCAAAATTCTGATTTCTTCGATTAATTAACTAGTTAGATGGAGTTTTTACGGCCCAGGTTCTAACCAATTGGTTTAAGTCGATCCGACCGCTGGTTTTTCCCAGTT
Organism: Holothuria scabra; assembly: GCA_037179385.1. Classification (NCBI taxonomy): domain Eukaryota; kingdom Metazoa; phylum Echinodermata; class Holothuroidea; order Aspidochirotida; family Holothuriidae; genus Holothuria; species Holothuria scabra. The sequence goes on from CM074184.1 coordinate 53,638,463, forward strand.
GTGGTTCACTGGCTTGCTTTTCCTACTTCATTGCTTTTGCTGAGCACCAAGAACAACGGCAGTAGGTTTCATTCTTAAAATCTTTAGAATGACATGGCTAGGGTACAAACCCCAGACCTCCCGACTGCAAGTCCGATGATCTAACTATTTCGTTGGGGTCATATTGTTAACCAACCACATGCACCACACAGCACAAGTTAGGATCAAACCCCAACGCCACAAACATTGAATATATTAATTGGTATGTTTTAATGAAGGACTCTTCCAATCCCATGTTTGCATCATTTAAATATTTCGGATATCGTTATTAATAACCCTTCCTTTTTGTCCCCAAAGTGAGATTAAATATTAAAATACTTTAAATTCAGTTAATATTCTGTTAAAAATAGATGTTGAATGGAAGTAACCAACATATGTAATTCTATACCAAATGAAACTTTTAGCAATTAGCGGAGACAAACCACCCTTGCCCACAACTAGAACAAGCTTTCGCCATCGCTATTTGAAACCACAATGTTAGAATTGTAGGCGTAAAACCCAATCAAATTCGTATTCAAGCTAAAACTGTGTTTAAAAAAGCAAACCATTAGAAAGTTGCCAAGATGTATTTCTATTCAGTGAGTATATTGAAGTAAATGTAGTGGAATTTATTTCCATTCCCATGTGAAGCGCCTTAAATAAACGTTTTGCTCCAACTTTCAAATGTTAGTACAGGTTTATATGAGCGTATATTTCATTATCTTATCTCCATCTTTTTTGTTATTAAAAATAAAGAATTGCATGTATCACTCACCATTTTGAAGGTTTCATTAAATTTTTTAAATTCCTTTTTGTTTTCTTGATTTTTGAAGGATCCTTGCAGATTACACGACGCAGTGAATTTTGAAACAACACAATGAAAAATGGATCTTCCTTCCTGGTTTGAAACATTCACCTTTACACAGTGTAATCTTGATGTCTGCTATTTATACCACCTGTGTTAGCATTTCAAAATCCCCATCTATGGTTAGGCAATGGGTACCCATATTACATTGGAAATTAGTATTGGTTGAATTGTTTCCAGATGCTCAAACTACTTATTTTATTAGATGCTGTAGTGGTTATACGGCAAGACAACATAATGTTAACATGATGTTGTTCCTGGTCCATTTATGAAGTGTTGCTAGCTTCTTAAAGGTCGTGTGACAAGAAAATGACAAAGATGGGTATGTGATTGTGAAAAGCTGAAAAAAAAGAAGAAAGGGCAATTTTACAAAACTGGAGGCGATGCGCACTGTTTAACAAGAAATTTCCTAACTGGCTAACGACAGCGCTTATCCCTGTCCTAAACACTAACCCTAACAAAGAATACAATTTACGCAATACAATGGCAAGGGCCAACCAAGATACATCTTGTTAAACAGTGCGCATCTATCCTAAAATTGACAATTTTATAGGGTTATTCCTAAGTTGGACTTAATCATGCATTAGCATGGACTCAACATTCAAATAATGTGATGTCTTGGGGGAAAAAACTGTATATGGCCTATTTTATCCTTTGTTTTGCAATCTTCATTTTTAGGACAATTGTAACATTATGTTGCCCTTAGAGTTTTTTTTTTTTCTTTTTGGAAGTTTAAGTTGCTTCCTTGAAAATCATCAGCATCAAATAGCAACCCATAATCTATTTTATTCTGAATTAAAAGATAATCAAATAGGGATAACAAAAGAAATGTCAACACCATGTAACACTCCTTATGTTTATTTAAGCATAAGCAACAAGTTGCTTCAGAAACATTCAATATTTAAAGAGATACATCTTGACAACAATAAAAGATTTTTTTTTTTTTTTTAACTCCATTTATTCATTTTCAATTTCAAGTTCTCCAAAAACAAACGTTGTGTTACAAAATGATGTTCAAATAAAATTTGCAAACTTAATAATCTTGTGATAACCCTATTATAATCGAGATATATTTACATAAACATCAATGCTAGAAAACACACCCTTCAATATATTAATCAAACAAACTAGGACAGGAGGCAAATGCCTCTCTGATATTATGAATATTTACATTTTTCTTTTTCCTTACTTTTTTATACTCTTCCACTTTGACCACAAATTTAAACTTATAGAAAAATTCATTTGCCTCAGGTATACCTTTCATTCTTTTACAATTAAAAATATAGTTTTTCATATGAAGAGCTAAAAAATTGTAGGGATGACTGGTCTTTTCAAAAAAAAAAGAAACTTTGTCTTGAGAAAACGAAATGTTTATTAAATAACAAAAGTTCCACCGCTTTAATAAATTGTGTGGTATAGCTACAATTCCAAAAAATGTGATCTATTGTTTCTTCATCAATATTGCAAAAAGTACAAGAAGGGGATTCAGCCTTACCCATTAAGCAGAGCAATCTATTCGTTGGGAGGACTCTATGGATTAATCTAAACTGAAAATACTGCAGCTTGGCTTCTGTGGTAGAGAGCCAAGGAGTACAATATATATTGGACCAGACAACAATAAAAGATACTGACATGATCGTAAATCGTTTTCCTCAGGAAAGCTTACCTCTTAACTGCCCAGTAAAGTAAAGGTTTTTTGCTCACGTGCTACACTACCTTTAACAAAGCGTTTGCCATACTTTACGAAAAAGTAATTCTCTGGATGCAATCTCAAAAAAAAAACTCTCTTTCAAAGATAGAAACGCAAAAGGAAACATGTCTTTTTTACGGAAAATGAGTTCCCCGTTCACAATTAATATTGCACTCTTATATGCATACTTCTGCTTCAACTTACTGGCATACTGACTTAAAGGTAAAAGGTCGTCTTGACAATATTGCCTGTGACATCAATTTCTCTTTTTTTATAGAAGAAAATCTAGCGGAAAAAGCATAAGTTATCGAAATTGGTCTAAGGAAAGAAATCGACCCCGTTTATTAGAATTTGAAAGATTTCAAGAATGAGTCCAACGTATGAGGGAAATCTTATGAGTTTCATTCATTAGACGGTTTGATCATCATCCACACAGCCGCACCCAGCCGGCTGTTAACGTTAGTTCCTTAACGGGAGTTTCGCTCACAACCGGTAAGCCTTCTGCCAGTTAGAGCGTTACCGAAATTGGTGGAACGAATGCGGTCATACCTGTAATACCCATTTGAGGTTTGCTCTCCAAAACGAAGGACTCATTTTTGGAGGGGTGGGGGGGTGGGATTAAATATTTACACGGTAGCGTGAAACCGAACATGAAAAGTGAGATCCTGCAGGAGGGACCCCAGGTTGCATCATGCAGTAGATGATTGGAAAATTAAGTTTTAGGATTTTACTTAACTTTAATTAAGTTGCCTTCAGACTAAAGAACCTGTTGAGTTGCATTTTCGGCATATACACCCTGTAAGTGGTACAAAGGGATCAAAAAGTAGTAGGCTCTGAGTTCTTACCAATAACATATCGCTGGGTGATGTAAAAGAAAGGTTTAAAAACCTTGCTATCTTTCACAGTTGTAAAGTAGCTCGGGAAATCATGTCCCGACTAAATAGTTTACAGTTACGGTGTGTGAATGATGACTCAACTGAAGTTGATATTTTAATTAACAAAGAGTGTAAAGGTGCATATATCCGTTCTAAAGGAAAGTATTAAGAGGAAAGGGAAAAGGGGTCACCTATCTTTTTCAAACATGAGAAGTCGAGAGGAAGCAAAAAAAAAGTTCACTCTATCAGAAACAAAGAAGGGGTCAGTAGCAATCAAAAGAAGGACATCTTGGTCGTGTTTCATGAATTTTATTGCAAATTTTATCGCAAAGTACCTTCTTCTCTTCTTGAAGAGTCACAAAATGTTTTTTGAATAGTTTTTCATCAACTTTAAGAAAGGATCAGATCAATTCTCTAGAGCTACCTCTATCTTAAAATGAACTGTGGAAAGTTGTCTCTAAATCTGCCAGAAATAAATCACCCGGTTACGACGGACTCCCGTATGAATTTTACCACAAATTCTTTGACCTTATTGGTTATGATCTTCTTGGGGTATGTAATGAAGTCTTCCGTACTAGACTCAAGACCCGTTCCCAAAAAATGGGCATTATTCCCTTAATTCCCATAAATGGAGTCAAGGATAACCCAGCTAACTGGCGTCCGATCACTCTGTTGAACTCAGATTATAAAATTCTTTCAAAAGTTTTACAGTTCAGACTCTTTAAAATTTTGCCGTCTATTATTAATGAATTTTAGTCTTGCGGTATTCCAGGTAGGTCCATCCATAGCATCTTATACATTGTGCGGGAAATAATTATCTATTGCAAGTTGAAAGGGAACTCGTGTGCTCTGGTCTCAATTTACCACCAAAAAGCCTTTGACAAGGTTAACTGGAAGTTTCTCCATTGTGTCCTGAATAAGCATAATTTCGGTGTGAACTTCGTAAAGCGGTTTATAATTTTATACAAAGACATTTGTGGTCGTGTGTTGATTAATGGCCACTTTTCTGACATAGTTTTTATGTCTCGTGGTGTCAGGCAAGGTATCCCTTGTTACCCCTTCTGTATGTGTTATACGTTTAACCAAACTGCTCGTCACATTAAAGGGCCAAACCTTTCAGCCCAAACTACAATTTTGGTACCCCCCCCCCCCCCGTGTATTTGAGTCTCTCGATATTGTTCATGGCATCCAAACTCCGGAGAGTTTTCCCTACCATCTGGTCAAATTCGAGATTTCACTCTTTTGATGGGTTGCATTTATTTGTTTGTAATTTAATCTTTAAGTTACATTCTGTGGACGATAAAGTTTGGGAAAATTGCAAAACCACTAAGAGTATCGTAAAGACCTTTGCGGTAGGCGGAAATGCATAGGTCCGTACGGTTGTACGGAAACCCATTTCTTCCCTGGGATGATATTTGGAAGGCATTTTGGGACTTTCCACTAGATAATAAACTAATCGATTTTCAGTGGAGGGTATCTCATAGCGTTTTGTTCACTTGTGACCGAGTTGCTCGCTTTGGTACAGACGAAGGTAAATGCCCTTGGGCGAATTGTGATGTAATTGAATCTCCAAAACATTTATATTGGGAGGGTCCCAATGCCCATCATGTAGACATTTGGGTTCAGAGTATGCCCCGATTTCTAGTTGATGACAGTGTGACCCTTGAGTACGATCACTTCTTGTATGGCTTCACAACCTATAATGTTACAAAAGAGATATTAAGGAAACTGAGGTACATATTTTCTATTTCCAGGTTAATGATTTGGAAATACAGATGTCTAAAGGTTTTTGAAGGAAAAGCTACCCCTTGGCCTCAAATTGTAAATGCTATTACTACAGAGATCAAAGCATGTATTGAAGCGGACTATATACGCTGGTCCTTCTCCAAGTTTGCCAAGTGTGGACTCTTCGAAAAACCTTTGTGACTGTAAGTAACAAACATTTGTCGTTTAAGTTTTAACTAAGTTTATTCACATTAACCGAAAAGGACACTTTAAAGTTCTTTCTCCAAAAATAAAGTTCTGCCTTCAAGGAAGAATCACTGTTAATGTATAATAAATTGTATAACAAATTACACTGTTATTGTAAAATTACCTATAAATGCTGTGCGTGTTAAAGACTGAAATTTTGTTAATATAAACCTGTAAATATTTGTATATATTATATTCATCTTTAACTTTCGTTTTGAACGCTTATGTTTGTTCAGATTGTAAATAAAGGCCTCCCTCCAAGGAGAAAAACAGCCAAAAAAAAAAGATGAATAATGTTACCACAGCCTTGGTAATTATATATGTATCAGCTGCCTGCTCCACCCTTATTTGTAGTAAAAATTAGTGTTATCTGCTCCCTAACGTGGAAGCTTAAAACATCACCCATTTTTTTCGGCTTCAAAATTAACGTAATGATACCCCTGGTTTGTTCTTTTGTCAGTCTACCAATCCTGTAACCATAATTGAGGGAATCGACAACTAATTGCCCAATCAAAGGCCAGAAAATTGTATAGAAATTACAAGACAAGCCATCACTTCCAGGGGTTTTATCATTTTTCATTGCCATAACGGCTTGGAAGCACTCATGCAAAGTAAGATTACCCTCGCTGGCCGGAGCGTTTTCATTAATTGGCTGAGGGGGGAAACCATCAAAAAGGGGGTCTGGGGTACATGCTTTGGAAGTATATAAGGAAGCGTAAAAGCTTCTGATGTGATGAATAATACCCTCGTTACTTTCAAGAACATTATCGTTTTCATCCACTAATTTGAAAACCACGCTAAGAGATTTGTTTCTCTTTTCTAAATTTAAAAAGTACTTGGAATTTTTTTCCCCCTCCTCAACCCACCTGGCACGAGAACGTAGTATTGTACTCTGTAATTTGAATTATAATAAACAAGTAAATCGTTTTGAGCCTTTTTTAACTCATCCCTCGTAACTCGGTCATCATAACTATATAGCTGTCGTTCAAGCTCAGCAATTTTATCAATAAGCCCACGTTCTTTTTGACGACGTTCAGCTGCCTTTTGCTTTGAGTACAACATACTTTTTTTCGAATTCTAAAGTTTATAAACTCCCATCTAGTTGAAGGGTTGTCACCTACGGTGTCAGCTACGGTCTTAAGAATAAGGTCATTGATCATGGATACATAGACAGGGTCATTCAGAAGTGAATAGAAATAGTTAAACTAACAAACGAATGATCAGACTGAATACCAGGAGAGAACACAATATCCTTAACAGTGTGCATAACATGCCTAGAAACAAAAATATAATCTAACCTACAATGTAAGCCTGGGGTGACATTGGAAGTCCAAGTGAAATTCTTTACATAAGGATTGCGATCTCTCCAAACATCAGCTAGGTCACAAGTATGCATTAATTCCAAGCATTTGTCACGAGCTTTAAAGTTAGTTCTTAAATTCCCTCCCTTTTTGTCAAACTCAAAATTGAAAACAAAGTTGAAATCCCCCGCCAAAATAATGATATCGTCATGAAAGTTACTTATACGAAGAGACAAGCCCTCAAAGAAATTCGGGTGGCCTAAATTGGGGGCATAAATCCCCACCAAGGTGAAAATACGATCACAAATTTTAAGATCCACTAAAATGGACCGCCCGTGTGGACAAATATCAGTCTTCATTAAATTGAATGTGAGACTTGGATTTATAAGTAAACAAACAACCCGACTCGAAGTAAGTCCATGCGAAAAAATAATAGTTCCTCCCCATTCATGCTTCCAATACTTCTCGTCAGCTATACAGCTGTGTGTTTCTTGAATAAAGCTGATGTCAATGTTGTGTCTGTGAATGTATGCACAGTTGTCTGCGCTTTTTGCTTTGTCTGAGCCCCCGAGCCTTAAATGAGATAAGAGTTAAATCAGATACCATTTCATGATACGAATACTTAGAAAAATGCAGGTGGGCTCAATAGTAAACCTGGAAGTAAAGTAGGGCGTACTTGTCCATTTGGGACGTTAAGCTCCTTAAGGGAGCAGAACTCCTCCGGGAGTAATCGTTTGGTTTTCGCCCCTTGGCTCTTCGCCAGAGAGTCGTGGGGACTTTTAGAAAAAAAACTGAAAGTACAGTATACTTGCACTGAAAACACAATCATTATATACAATATATACAACGTTGATAAATGGAGGTACAAGAAGAAGAAAAAAATAAAAAGAAACAAGCACATAAGAGCACATAAGAGCACATAAGAGCACATGAAAAACACAAAGAGAAAAAAAATAAGTGAATCCAGCTGTAGGAAATAACAAGGCAATAGTATAAGAATCCTACTGCCATGAACACACCCCAGATGCAAATAGCCCTGCGAAAGGGCAATAGATTCATAGCACTAACCAGCGGCTAACGGACTAAAATGTAAACAAGCGGATATAACTACAAAATAATGCTCGACAGAGGAAGGCATATAGAAAAGATAACACTGATGTATACTCAGTGTTGAAATTACAGTAAAAAACCGGTGTTATACCAACCATATCACATATGATAAACCATCTAGATAAAAATAATCAGATGTCTCGATCCAGACGAAACAAAATCGTCCAGTTCAGCACAAAAGTTATTCTTGTTAAATAACCAACTCTTCCTCATCACTAAGGGCGAAGATTGAGTAAAAACTAAAAGAATCGGTTGAATATCGTTGACGAAACGTAGGGAATAATATGAACTTGTGCAAACCACATTGTAAGTTCTCTCCCTACAGTAAGAAATGAAAATCCAACCCGACATAAGAAATGATTTGGCTATAAGTTGAATGATCACCTGATATAAGTTATTCGTCGGTAAATTTGTACGGGCGGCCATCAGGCTGTCTCCAGACCCCTCCAGCAAAACGAAGTTTAGTGCCCGTACGATATAGCTGAGAAACTTGAATTTGCCACTTCTTCTTCTCCATCAAATCCAATCGGGTCAGGTCATCAGTGAGGAAATATGGCTTCTGTTGTAGCTTTGCTCTGGCAAAACCGAGATGACCCTTATTTCTTTTCTTCTCTTAACGACACACTCAATGATTTTCAATGCGATAGGATCATTTGTGACGGTGACTTTAATTTTGTATTTAATCTTGACCTTGATAAAGTGGGTGGTAACCTGCGAACTAATTTTAATGCCCGGGATTTTTGTATTTCAATTATGCAGTCATTTGATCTAGTCGATATTTGGAGAGAAAGAAATCCAACTGAAAAATTATTCTCCTGGTTCTCAAATATTACCCTGGGTATCCACTGTCGACTTGATTTCTTCTTGATTTCCAGAGCGATGGTTATGAATGTTACCGAGAGCGGTTTTAAACCTGGTATTCAGTCCGATCATAGATTTATTATTTTGTCTGTGTAAATTCATACTGTTAAGAGAGGCCCAGGTTTTGGGAAATTTAATAATTCCCTACTTTTAGATAACGCCTTTGTTAATGAGATTATTGATCTCGTTAATAGAGAGAAGTGTAATTCTTTTGATGATGCAATGCAAAGATGGGAATTTATTAAGTGCAAAATTCGTAACTTTTGTATCCATTTTTCGAAACAAAAGGCGTCTGAAAGACGAAAGCAGGAATTTTTATTCTTATCTGATATTTCTAAGCTTGAACATACTTTATATAATTTTTAGTCTGCTGATTTACGCAACAAACTGAAGGAACGTATAAACGATTTACTTCTTCTTTATAATTACAAACTTCAAGGTACAATTCTTAGGTCACGTGCTCGATGGGTAGAGCAAGGCGAAAAATCTACAAAGTACTTCCTTAATCTTGAAAAGAGAAATAAATCTCACCAAACCATCCAGAAAGTTATCAATGAACATGTTAATATAATCGTTGACCACGATGATATCTTAAAAGAAATTTTTAATTTTTACAGTTCTCTTTACACTTCAAAAAAGTGCAACTCTTCCAGTTATTTTGCGAAGCTCCCTAATAAGTGTTTGAATGATGATGACCAAAAATATTGTGAAGGGGTTTAAACATTGATGAATGTCTAAAATCACTTGGCCCAATGGCAAATGATAAGGCCCCAGGAACTCACAAGTAATTTTTATAAAAAAAATTTTGGCCTCATATTGGTCAGATGGTTGTAGATTCTTTTAATAGTGGTTTTCAGAAAGGTTTTCTATCCGTCGAACAAACTCGTGGTATAATCTCTCTCATTCTCAAACCAGACAAAAACCCTGTTTACTTGTCAAGTTACCGCCCTACAACACTACTGAACGCCGATTACAAAATTGCCGCAAAGTCTATCGCAAATAGACTGAAAACTGTTTTAAACAAAATCATTAGTCCGAATCAAACGGGGTTTCTTAAGGGCAAATTTATAGGTGAAAATATTCGTTTTGTTTTGGATGTCATTGAATATTTACGACTTAATAAAATACCGGGTTTTCTCTTTCTTTTAGATTTCGAAAAAGCATTCGATACCGTTGACTGGAGTTTTTTACAAGCAACTTTAAACTTTTTTAATTTTGGTTCTTGTTTTAAAAGCTGGGTGAATTTGTTTTGTAATGAATCTACAGCTTGCATCTGCAACAATGGCTACTCTTCTGGATTCTTTCAGATTAAAAGAGGCGTAAGACAGGGTTGTCCACTGAGTCCGTATTTGTTTATTATGTGTGTTGAAATCTTGTATTTGAAATAAATGTCTACTGATATTATTAAGGGTATTACAATTGATCAAATCCATGTTAAGATTCTGAAATACGCTGATGACACTATTATTTTTCTTGACAACAGTGAAACAACTTTAAAAGAAACCCTCAATTTACTCACAACATTTGGTTCTTCCTCAGGTCTTGTCATTAACTGGTCTAAGTCTGATCTTTTTCCTCTTGGGCCTTGTATTGCTAATCTGCCTCTTTTTGTCAGAAATATTAAGGTAAAAGTTACTTTGGGGCCTGTGCGTTTTCTTGGAATTTTTTTTTTTAATCTCAATGGTGATGATCTTTTCAGATTAAATTACATCCAGAAATTATCAAGATTAAAAAACTGCCTGCGCATGTGGTCTAACAGAGACCTTTCTCCTGTGGGTCGTATCACACTTGTAAAATCCTTCGCTCTCTCCCAGTTAGTCTTCCTATTTTTGGTTTTACCAAATCCCCCCCCCCAAATCGTTCATAAAAGAGCTTGAAGCAGTTATTTATGACTTTATATGGCAGGGTAATCCTGATAAAATTAGGCGTAATTTTTTGATTAATGATTTTCGTAATGGTGGCTCACGAGCAATCCACGTTGAAAGCTTTATGAACAGCTTAAAATGTACGTGGGTTCGTCGCTATTGCGATGAAAGAAAGGGATATTGGAAGACTTTTTTGACATTGATTTAGCCAAATAAGGAAAGGATCTTTTTTCCATTGTAATTGTGCTTTTCGTGATATAAGATTTCATAACCTTTTTCTTCAGCAGGTTGTCCGTGCTTGGCGTGATTCCACGTATCGTGTAACTGAAACTTCCAATGAAATCAAGCATCAGTTGATTTGGAATAATTCATGTATTAAAGTTAATGAAGAAATCGTTTTTGATAAATTACTTTTTGATAAGGGTATCCTGTATGTATGTGACTTGTTTGATTTGGACGGTGAACCATTAACTTTTGCTAGGTTAAAAACAAAGTATAAAATTGCAAGCTTTCCTTTTACACGTTTTTGGGGGTTGACTGATGCCATCCCGAGGGGATGACGTCTCCGTGGTGCTTTAGCTGAGGAACGAGATATCTATTCAAAAAATTCTTTCTTGACTAAAGCATTGAAACATAAATCCTTTTCCCGGGCGGTTTATCAAAATTATTTGGATAAAGTTAGCGAGGTCCCCTCTTCCATTAGAAAATGGTGTAGTTTTTTCCCCGGCATTAGTTTAGTTGACTGGGATAGGTTTTTTTTTTTAAGGTCCCATGGGCTTCTGTTCATGAAGTGAAAATATGTTACTTTCAGTACAGATTTCTGCATAGAATTCTACCGACAAATAGACTTTTAAGTTTTATGGGGAAAAAGAATCCTCTCTTTGTTCTTTTTGTGATGTAGATGAAGAGACCCTGGAACACATTTTTGGGGAATGTACATATACTTCTACTTTTATACTGGATAAGGAAATGAAAATATTAAATAAACAGGTTTTTTTTTCAAAGAGTGATATTTTTTTTCGGTTTCCAAAATATGGTAAATCATCCTTATAATTTTCTCATTCTTCACATGAAGTACTTTATTTCTTCATCCAAACAACAAAATGGAAAGTCTAACTTTACTTCTTTTTTTTATATATGGAAATTTGCCATTCAGGTTGAAATGAATATTTTCGCCAAGAAAACGGGCAAGCAACTTAAAAACCTAGCAGCTCTGCATGAGCTGTATATTTGTATGTTGAATGTTGTTTTGTAAAAGGAAGATATCATAAAAAGTTTTTAGCTTGTATGTTGTAAGGCTAAGCGATAAAAAGTTTTTTTTTTCTTTTTCTTTTTCTACAATTCAACCTAATATTAATTATTGTAAATTTTCAAGTATGTGCTGATGTACTGGAAGATGCCTTATTTCATATGAGTTGGTAGGAGTATCCTTGTTAAAACGTTCGGTCTTTCTCAACTTGTTTTCCTTTTCCTTGTTCTCCCAAATCCTCCAAAGTCCTTCATTCGAAAGCTTAATCAGATAATTTTTAATTTTATTTGGGGTAATAAACAAGAAAAAATTAGTCGACTGACTATTATTAATCCCATTAGGCGCGGGGGGCTGAATGTAATCCATTTAGATTCCTTTATTGCAGGTTTAAAATGTACTTGGGTTCATCGTTATATTAAGGAAAGACGAGGTTTCTGGAAGCTGTTTTTTGATTATTTTCTTTCTCGTTATGGTAAAAGTTTTCTTTTTAACTGTAATTGTAAGATTGGGGACGTTACAATTGAAAATCCATTCATCGCTGATGTTGTTAAATCATGGCAAGGTGTGTCGTTTAAAATTCCTGACACCCAATTTGAAAACCAAATTATTTGGAGTAATTCTTGCATAAGAGTCAATAATAATACTATCTTTTATCGTTTCTTGTTTGAAAAGGGAATTATTTATATACGTGATCTTTTGAGTGAGGATGGTACGGCAATTTCTTATGTTGCTTTTTTAAATAAATATAATTTGTTGCGATGTCCTTTCAGTTTATATTGGGGAATTATAAAGGCGATACCTGTTTCATGGAGAGTTGCGTTTAATTCAGATGTTGATATTAATGAGAATTACAATGAATATCTCTTACATACTTTTATGGCCACTTTACGTGTTTCTAAATTCATCTATGATAACTATATTTTAAACTTAGGGTGCAAAATAAAGGCAGTTTCAAAGTGGAATAATTCTTTTCATTTTGACGATAAGACGTGGGAATCAATTTTTCACTGTCCCTGGTATTCTGTTCGCGAAGTTAAAATTCAGTTTTTTCAGTATCGATTTATTCACCGGATTCTTAGTACGAATAGATTATTATATCTTATGAAATTAATTGAAAGTCCCCTCTGCACTTTTTGTAAAAGAGAAGAAGAAACTCTAGATCATTTGTTTTGGAACTGTCACATAGTATCCTCCTTTATGTAAGACGTAGAACATTTGTTTTTGGACCGTCAATTTACTTTGTCAAAAGAAGATGTTTTCTTTGGTTATTGTAGATATATTAAACATCCATTCAACTTTCTCATTTTGCATTTGAAGTACTATATATTCCAGTGTAAACAAAAAGACATAATCCCTAATATTAGCGAGTTCTCTTATAAATTCAAGTTTTTATTGGAGGTTGAAAAGCAGATATCTAAGAAAAGTAAAGGCAAACGTTTCTTTCATTATGATGTTTTATGCAGATCGTTTAACTTATAGGTTACTTAAATAAACAACCATTTCAGTTTGTATTTGGACGTTGCTTGCTGCTTGTATGCATATTTGGATGTTCATGTATATACTTACTATTAATAATTTTAAAAGCGATGATCAATAAACAGAGGTGTCAATAAAAAAAAAAAAAAATTTCATATGAGTTAAATAAATAAATAAATAAATAGATATTTTTTTTTTTGCTTCATCTTTATTGTTCTCTAATGTTCATTTGTTTCGAAAGCATTGAACTATATACACTTTATTTACAGAACATATCCCAGTCTATGCATATTGTATACTATGCTAAATAAATAAATAAATATAAATAAATAAATCAATCAATCAATCAATTAATACATAAATAAATAATTTTTTTTTTCCTCCTGTTTATTATTTTCCAAACTTGATGTAAACATGTTATGTCGCAATGTCAATATATACACAAATTAATCGAGTATGAAAGTCTTCTTAACATCATTATAGAGCTTTCGATTCTTACAATGTTGTAAAACATTTACAGCAAACTTAAATTTGTAAAAAAATATTTCCTTATCCAACTGATCATTTTTCCTTGAGCAAACATAAATGTAATACTTCATGTGTAAAATCAAAAAATTATACGGGCTGTACTCTTTTTGGTGAAAACCAAAGAAAATATCGTCTTTTGAAAAAAAGAATTGCTTGTTGAGGAACCGTCTTTCTATTTCTAAAAGAAAATTTGAAACGAAGCTACAATCCCAAAATAAATGTTCAATTGATTCCTCATGTATATGACAAAATGAACACAATGACGATTCCACTTTCTTCATATAAAACAGCATTTTTTTAGTTGGAATAATCCTGTGTAGGAACTGAAACTGAAAATATTGTAAACGTGCTTCAAAGATACTTTTAAACGGCATTCTAAAGTGAGTAACCCACCGATCCTCATCTACCTGATAAATATTGTTCCACTTGACACGAGAAGTGGGCATGGTACTAACCCTCATCAGTAAAATAGGGTAGATGATGTGAGATACTGAATACTTCCCTCCCATAATTTTCTCTATTAAAAGTTCACTCGTCGTGGGCTCAATAACAGTATCCTTTACACTTAATCTCCAATGCCCAGGTATAGCTTTAATTAAGCCCCAATATAATGTAAATGGAAAATTGGAGACATTGTATTTCCTGGTAAAAGTTAAGTAATCTAAGGGTACATTGTGAACATTAAACAGGTCACTGATTTTCATCACTCCTTTTGTAAATAAATTATCATAGGGTTCAATTCACGCCAGATATCTATTAAACTATAAACTGACATCAAAGACAAACATTCATCCCGGGCTTTGAAATTGGTCTTAGCCTGGCCTCCCGTCTTATCCAAGTCCAAGGAAAATACAAAGTTAAAGTCTCCGGCCATAATAATTGATTCACATAAGAAACTGTCCATCTTGTCAAAAAGATCAGTGTAAAAAGCCGGGGTGTCAATGTTTGGTCCATAGACCCCCAACAGCGTAAAAATAACGTTATTAATCTCAAGATCAAGAATAATAAACCTACCGTAAGTATCAATACACTCCTTGCGAATATTAACAGTAAGAGAAGGTTTAATAAGCAGGCAAACGCCACAACTGTCCTTCGATCCATGGCAGAAGATAACAGTTCCGCCCCATTCATTTTTCCAGTACATTTCATCATGGATACAACTATGAGTTTCCTGTAAAAGGCACACATCATACTTATTACGATGTAGGAATGCGAACAAACGTCTTCTCTTTTTTGATTGCCTTAGACCTCTCCCGTTGTATGAAACAAAGCTTAAGGTGGATGCCATCTCAGGAATGACAAAGTGAAATAGCAATGATCAAAGGCAATCATAGTGACAGTAGAGAGAGAATTTACATGCATTGCAAGAGTCAAATATTTCATACTCACAGGAGGTTTAAAAAAGAAAATAAACATCAATCCAAAGGAAGAATACAAACAACACAAGCCCCACATGGCTCCTAAAGGGGGCATACGTAACTTCCAAAAGAAAAACGACAAAATGGTCGAATTAATTAATTAATAAATTAATACATACATCAATCAATAAATAAATAAATAAATAAATAATTTTTTTTTCCTCCAATCTGTATTGATTTCCGAAGTTCCTTATTTACAATATTTACAAACATATGTACTGAACATTGTGGTGTTCTATTGTTATATACAATAATGTTTGGATACGTATCATACCAATGTTCAAACAATATAATGCCATAATCTGTTTGCAGTAACTAAATACAGTATTTACACCTTTGATAAATAAGCAGAATTACTTGACCACGATGCAAAAATCACGCTCAGTTTTATTACAGTAAAGAATAAAAGGATTCATTATCACATGTTTTCAAAATCATGTAGGTGTACATAAGTAAAGTGAAACAAAAGGAAACACCAAAAAGAGAACTTCAGTCAATGGTCAATTGTAACTTCTCTCTATAAGAGGAGGGTAACAATTAAAAAAACAAGACAAAACAAAAAAAAACCATCTAAATAACATTAATCCGATAAGAAAGGGAATTAGCAATATCGTTAAATTTCTTTTTTCTTTTAAGCGAACAGGTGGGTTTGGAACATATGTAACTTTCTACTTTCAAGGTAAATAAGAGCTTATGATAAAAACTTGAAACATCGGGAATTGTGGAATTAAGTTTACAAGTGTAAATGAAGTATTTGCAATACAGGAAAACAAAATTGAACGGATGCTGCAAAAGGAGTTTATAACCAAAGAAAAAAATCGGATTTACTTAGAATGAATTGTCTGCCAAACAGGTACTGTTCAGTGTCTAATAAGAAGGAGGACGTATATGGACAACTCCAGAAAAGGTGATCAATACTTTCAACCTCAGTTTTACAAAATTCACAGTTAGGAGAGTCTTTTTTTATTCATTGCAAAAAGCAACTTGTTGGTGGCAAGAATTCTATGTAGGAATCTGAATTGGAAATAGATAAGCTTACTGTCTGAAAGAGTATTGCGGGGGATAATGAATATTTTCTGCCATTCATCTTCGGTGAAGCTAAAAGTAGCATTCCATTTAACAATGCATCTAGGGGGTAAGACGATTTTATTAATGAGCTTACAATAAGAAAAATTCGTGACACGTGGAGAATTCAGAGCAGAGCTTAACAAAGGCTCGGGGTTTTCAATGGTAAAGGGATTCACTTTCCACTCGGCTGGAATTGCGGCCAAGAGACCAAAATACATAGTAAAGGAATAATGCGTAGTACGAAACTTATTACAAAAATCGACATAAGAAATAGAATTGCCATTAACATCAAATAAGTCCTTAACATAATAAACACCATTTCTGTAAAGCATTTTGTTGTACACAATTTTACCGTCGACCTTTATGAAATGATTATTCCAAAGCACTTGGTTACCATACTTGTTTAAGGGTGTATAAAAGTGTAAAGAGCTCCAAGCATGACAAACCTGCTTAATGAAAATTTTTAAATGAAAGACAATAAAAGGTGACCAACCAATTTTTTTGTAAGAGTAGTCATCCAACGTTGGTCTTTTGGTCAAAGTTCCCGCCAAAAATGTTGCGTACACGGTACATCCATAGAGCAGTATAATAGGAACCTATATCCTGCTCTATGGATACACTTTGAAGCCATTGACATATGTAATAAGTAGGGAAACGTACGTCTCGTATGCGTAAGCGGCTAACACCTACAACGACTCAAGAAGATGGAAACACCGGTCGCAGATTACCTTGAAAAATGGGGAGTTTGGGAATTGAAGGTTGAGTTTGAAGGTAATTGAAAGCGCAAGGTGCAAGTTGCTTAGAAAAAAGTGGTTGCAGTTAACATGCAATTCAATGATTAGTGAATAATTGACAATGTAAATGCGCAGAGTCCCATTTTCCTAGCGCAGGCTAGGCTAGGCCCAACGTTAGTCCTCAGTAAAAGACCATGTATGGACGGTCGCGTAATGGCTCCCTATACATATGTATAGGGAGCAATTACTCGACCGTCCATACATAGTCTATAACTTAGGACAAGGCTAGGCCTAGGCGCCGTGACTGAGGCCTAACGTTAGCTCGCAGTGTACTTAGCATTGTACACAAGTAAGTATTACTAGCCTAGGTCGGTCACTTACATACGTATGACACCAACAGCTATTAAATGCAATGTTGTTAGGCCTATCCTAGCCCCCAATCAATGTTCAGTTAGTGTACTTTGCTCCATGGGAAAGTCCGACCCTCTTCAACAATGAAAGTCAGGAATTCCGCCAAAAACTCAAAAAGGGGGGGGGGGATTTGTTACTGATAAACTTAAAAAGGGAATGAGCAGTCGCCCAAAATTAATTTGGAAACAACAACTAAATTTCACAATTTTTTTCTATTTCTCATCTAAGTATTTGTCTTGATATTTCAATATATAATACTCTGATTTAGTTTCCGCCCCCGGAACTTGCGTCATAGCTGTAGGGTTAGGGGTTACGTATGCATAGTTATAGGGTTAGGGTTACGTACGCATAGCAATAAGGTTGGGGTTGCGTACGCATAGTAATAAGGTTCGGGTCCCGGTTATAACAATGCTTTTCTTTCTTCCACAGCACTAACCATTCACTTGTTTCCACAGCACCGACTCATAGCGCTGCTTCCCCGAGTGAGGAAAAAAAGAAAAGGGTTTTTTACTTAAAAAAAGAAAAAAGACTTTTAAGTTTCAGCGCCCTGGTAGATAACAGTTTTTGGGTGATTGCCCAAAGGTGAAACCCACTCTAATGTGGATTACTAAGGTCTTTAAAAAGCTAGTATGAACGAACCAATGTCTTCAACTTGATCTCTTTATGTTCGGTTTCCCTGATGTAGTTTGTTCAGCGCTTGTTTTTCACAGAATTTGTTTTCTTTTCTGTATTGCTAAATTCACATTGTGGAAATCAAGATGTTTGCAAGTATTTGAATCTGAAGTTCAAAATGACAAACAGCTGAAGTCAATAATCATTAAAACTATTAATGAAAGAGTCGAAGCAGATCGTAGCCGTTTTCCCAATGCCAAATTCCAGAAAATATGGTTTACCGGAAGATCCTTTGTTCTTTTAAGGGATGATCATTTGTTATTTACCTTGTAGTCCTTCTGTGTTGCCCTCATTGTTAATTGCATGTATTTACCATTTCAAAGCAAAGTCTCCAAAATAAATTCTGCTACCATTGGAATAGCAAATTGCCGGGTTTTACTGTAAGTCAAACTAATTATGTTCAAGTTAGTGTTATAGTTAATTTAATTGAACTGTAAATATTTGTAAATAATATTTTTATATCTTTATGTATATATGTTGAAGATGAAATAAATTTCTTCCTACTTTAGAAAAGAGGAAGACAGATAAAAAAATAAAGTGTGATTTCTTTAACTCATATCTTTCGAGTATTGTGTTACTTTCCGTATTTTGGTGATTACTTTGTTAACAAGGTTAGTTAGTTAGACAACCTTTAAGTTATTGAATCAATTGTAAATATTTGTAAAATTTGTTTTACTGTTTTTCATACTTACTTTCCAATTTTGTTTTGAGTGTTAATGTTTCCCAATGAAAATAAAGTTCTTTCCTTCAAAAAAAAAAAAATTTCAGCGCCCTCTTTTGGAACTTGGAAGTTGGAAGTTTGGAAGTTGACTAAAATTATGTCTACTTCCGGGTACGCAAACTAAATTTGTGCCATAAATTTCACAATTTTGAGAGAAAAAAGAGATTTTCTCATGATTGTCAAGAGCCATTTCTGAATTAGGATGAACTAGGCCTAGGCTAGGCTATTAGGCCTACTTTAATTCAAATTGGGGAGACTGCATTTCCCCTTTAAGTCTTAATTGGTGATGCCCTAGCCAGCTAAAGTGACAAGTGGGTTTAGGGGTACAAACGCTTGCTTCCAGGCCCCTGTAAGGTGCAATTTGAAGGGTTTTAAAGGCCCTTTATTATGCAGGCCTACTTAATTAAAAAACTGCCTGCTGCAAAAGGGTCCACTTTTTAAGTAACAAACCAAGATATTGACAATTTTTTTTTATATTTTTATGGAAATGAAAAGGGGGATTTTACCCACCTTCATGTGGAAAGGGGGAGACAAATCCCCCTTACCCCCCCCCCCCCCCCCGTCTATCGGAAATCCTGTTTACTTTATCCTGTTACTAACATCCTATCTCGACTGTTATACATTCTCACCCATCTCCACCTTTTCATCCAGGGCCCAACACTAACCCTTGCATTCTCATCTCATTGACTAACAAGCCATTCCAACTTATTCCATCCTTTCATTTCACTGCACTGCTCTGCCTAAGTAGGTTAGTTATGAGAGACCTATTGTTTGTACACCTGGCTGGCTAGGGCAGCAATTAATCTTTTGTGTTGGTTCAGGGGATGGGCTTTGATTTTATAGGTGTAATTAGAGCTGTCCAGGCTGCCAAGGTGTGAGGGTCTGGTCTCAGTTGTGATATTTGTTTGGATTTGCAGGGCGTACTTGTCCATTTGGGACGTTAAGCTCCTTAAGGGAGCAGAACTCCTCCGGGAGTAATCGTTTGGTTTTCGCCCCTTGGCTCTTCGCCAGAGAGTCGTGGGGACTTTTAGAAAAAAGTTGTGATATTTGTTTGGATTTTGTTCTCTTGGACTTTGATTATTTTCTAGAAGGAAGAGTTAAGTGAGTAAGTTGTTAAAGTTATTTTACCCTTCTTGAATTCCTGCTTCTCTGTTATTTTGTCACCTGAAAATACAGGTTTTAATTTCTGAATTATATTTGCAAAACCTTAAAGAGAGCCTACTCTCCTTTTTCATTGTGGTTTTTGGTTGGGAACCCAGTGCTGGCGGGCCACTGTAACAATCCTACTAAATTTTATCAATGTATTTTATTTCAGCATCTTTCAACCAGAGCTATTGTACGAAATGAATATTATTTAATTGAAATGTCACTGTTTTTACTGTAACCACCTTCCAGTATTTTTTGGTTTTGGGGCCATATCCACTTGTAAATCTGCTTTTTTGTCAGCCATATTAATTACATTCATTATGCCACAGACTTAGTCTTGCAAAGAGGGTAAACATCTGAATTATTCACAACAGAGTATTATGATTGACACTATTCAAGGGGAAGATGGGACTAAAGCAGTAACATTGAAGGTAGTGATGTCCAAAATAAGGCTGATAATCTGGAAAAGTGTGAAATATTTGGCAAGACTGATGACAGTATAGTAACTCATACCAATTCATTGGAAGTGAGTTATGTACCAGTTCAAAATTTAATCCTTTAACATTCATTCAAACAATACGCTTTCACTCCAACTGGCCAATACTTACTGGCTTGCACTGTTCCAATATATTATTGTAAGCATGCACACTGAGTGAGTGACAAATATTTTGGGGGAAAACACCAATGTGTGCAAAATTGAAAAGGTAGGTATATTTCATTTATAGGAAACCATTTTGACAATATGCATCTTTCATGTAGGAGAAGCTTCAGTAGAACCATAAAAAATATTGCCCCTCCCACCTGGCCCCACACCCAATGGGGGAAGGATCATTTGAAATTAAAATTTGTGTGTTCTTATATGGCTCAATCCATAAACTAGGGGTCCAATGGGGTTTTTACTGACTTTGCCAATATAATGCTATATTTCAAAAACAGGGAATACATGAGACCAGTGCCTCAGGTATTTTATTATCCTTTACCAACTAGGCTATCTTATGATAAATAAACTGAGCATCCAAAGTTAAGTATTTTTTAGAAAATAGATTTCTTTGCTTTGTTGTCCCCCCTCATTTTTGCAAAATGGCTGTGACATACAAATATACAAGTTTGAATAATCAGAAAAACATACTTATCACAGACTGAATTACTTTGCTCATGTGTCATGGTAAGGGTATCACCAAAAGTCAACATTTCTTAAAATATGAGCATAAGCACTCCACCCAATTTTTCAAATGATACTATTGAAAACTACCAGGCGGACATAACTTTTTGGTGTCCCCCTAGTTATGTTAGTTTTTTAATGTATATTCCATCATTTCTACAAATATGATCATTCTCAGGTGGCGATAGTTTTCTTGATACAAAAAATAGGTCAAACTCTTTTAGATAGTAGCTCATTTGGAAAGAAAAAATCAAAACAAAAGATTTTCTGGGTAAAATTCGATATGGACAGAATTTTGGTGTCCCCCTTAGTGGGTTATGTTGGTAAACTTTTATGTTTCACCAATCGCACAAACTAATTAATTTTGGGGTGAAAAAAGGTACATGAATAGAAGGTCCCAGAATATTACCAGAAAAGTTAATCCCATGGTTTGAGAATCTTGTATTCATTCCTAATGAACATTTGATTTTTTTTTTTTAGTGTCCCCCTTCCTGTCAGAGTTATGTCCGCCATAAGCAAACAAAAAATTGATGAAAATGGATCTTATTATTCTATCTTACAGTGTACTGTAACTGCAAACAGTGGTTTTTGTTGTATTTGAAAGTTACCAGCTCAACTTAACATTTAAAAATCAAACTGGCACTTTCAATGTTAGGTGTTATGGGGACACCAAATCTTGGTGTCCCTGTTACACGCGACAGATATAATGGAGTGTAATATCTTGCTAATATTACATATGTCCATAAAGGGGCAATAAATAAGATTTCAAATGTTAAGTCTAACAATCTTAGGGTGTCAAAGAGGAAAATTTGAATACTTAAACATCATTAATTGGTAAAAATCAGTCAATATTGTACAAACATATGAAAATATGTACACATTTTGGCAACTGAAAATTTATGAGAAAAATGAAACTGACTTTTCAAATTTTTGGAGTATATTTTTAAACTTTTACCATGTTCTTGTCACAATGGGTACTAAAACACATTCAAATGGGAATTTTCAACCATTTCAGATTTTCATCATTCTAGTGGGAGAAGGCTGAAGACTGCTTTGGTGTCCCAGTTATGTTGGTCAATTTACTGGCCAAGTTTATGTTTGAATGACTCTACTCATGCATACATAATGCTCAATGCAAAAATATTTGTACTTTTTATAACTGCTGTTGATACTCTATCATGTGTGTAAATTTCAGTCAGATAAAATGATTTTTTAATTTTGACCTCATATCACACGATTTAACCCCTATTTTATGGATTGAGACATATAGTTTCAGAAAAAGGATGAATCACATTTGCTGATGGATCTTTCAACCAGCTTCGATGCAGACTATCAGTTCATAGCTTGGAATCTGGCAGCCAGCCATCAGATGCAACACTGGAAAACTTGGATGCATCCTATGAAAGTGATGACAGCTTCCAACAACCCCCTTAAAAACGAGAGAAACATGCACATTTTGTTAGTATTTGTCATAATATCTGCAATTTTCGTCTTACAAAAGTACTGAATAAACAGTACACAATTGTATCATGACCATGGCATGTGTGAGGATAATTGTTGGCAATTTAATGGGCCCTAGAAAGGTGGGGGAAGAAGCTCTCCATAGCATGCTGAAATGGATATTCTGGCCAGCTTTTATGTATCTCACAGTAGGAGCTTATTGCTAGTTATATAGTACTTCATTAATGTGATTTTTTCCTAATTGATCTCATGGGGTTAATTTGACTGTCCAGCTAGTGCTGTTTAGATGTATATACATCAGATTTGCAGAATCAATGATAATATTCCACTAGCGGTAATACTGTAGAAGTAAACATAAGCAATATGTTACCTTAGCCCCCAAACCCATGAAACTTCAAGTACAAAGATTTATATGATCAAGTTTTAAGCCAGGCAGGACAAAATCTCTAATAAGGATGTATATCAAATCTCTTTTAAATCCATTATTTGACATATTGGTTGGATTGAACATATGCACCTCTATCCTACTGTAGGGTAAATTGATACACCACCAATGTTATAGATAGTTGTCAGTAATGTCACAACTAGCTAGGCATTGGCAATTACCTCCATGTCTTAGGGAAGCTAGGGCAGGCCTGTACATACATGTATGGGGCAAGGCCTAACCCTGACAATAGTCCAGGAGTCCTTTGGACTGCCAAAATTTTAGATTGCCCCATTTATATAATTCATTTTAATGCACACATTTCACTAGAATTGACTGTTTGGACTCCCTGAGCTCACCATCAGGGCTAAAGCCCTGATATGAGGTGCCCTAAAACATGACTGAAATACGCCACATCAAAAGCTCGTATGACGTCATGTGAGAACTATCTATTCTCATAGGTATGTGTCAGCATTTCCCAAGTTTGTAACTGTAGATATATTTCTGGGGGTTATGCTTTGCAGATTTTTTTCAATCATGGACCAAATTCGGTAAAAAGCATGAGGAATAAACTTGGTCTATGAAGCAATGTACCTGAAATGTTGCAAAGAAGTTCACAGGTAATTTTTAACATTCTTTGGTGGGGATGTGTTGAGATGTAAACATTTTCCATCAAAAACCCATCTTAATGACTTCTTGCTATCTGAACGGAAACTGAGCTCATAAAACTATTGTTTTATTTTTCATTAGGATGTAAAGAGTATCTTAATGCAGACAGCGGCAGGAGAGAAGGTTGGAATATTGCAGTAAACCTGACCCTCATATTTTGGTTTCCCTATGTACTGAATATATGGCTTAGCGATATGGAGACAAGTGAGTATACAACAAATTAATGTGTGAAAAGTATTTTCCTTATATTTTCAAGAGTAATCTGAGTGCATGCAATACTAGTATTCTTTGAATGTGTAGTTAGTTTTACTTTTCACTGTTTTAAGTTTTCTTCAATGTTTTCAAAACATACTTTAGACTGCACTTGAACCATTTCCCACCAAATGCGAACTTCTTTCAAGCAAGCAGCATACTGCTCACTTCAAGTTTTCTTTAATACTTCTTCCATTAATTGACAAACTCTACTTTTATAAGTCTTTTGTTTTGAAATTTACACACATCATCAGTTTAAGTGCAGCATCTCACAGATGAAGCTTTGTTAAATACATATGTTTACATGTAAAGGCGCACACTATCATCAAATTATACGCTTTTTAACTGACCCTGCATTCCCAACAGAAACTTCATAGTCAAAGCTCAAAAAAAAAAAAAATCAAAGAGCCTATATGTTGTGATGGTTTATGAAGAGATGAATCTTTTCATAGGTTCTATATTGCTCGGTTTCCTTTTTGTAGAATAGGCAAATATCTACACATGAATGTAAAATTTTAATGGAAATTTTATTTGAACACTAGAACTGTAATTTTCTCATTTCTCTACAGAACCAGGAATAAATTGGATTTTAGTGAACAAAATGGTTACCTTGAATAGTTATGGCTTCCTTTAAACTGGCAAAACCCAGGGAAGTTATGCAGCAATAACAAACTATTTCTCACCAAGCAGCCTTCTTAATTTCAGCAGAATTCACAAAATTCTATGTGGGTTATGCATTCTCTGTGGACAAACTTTGTTGAATGCACGAAAGTAACCCTATAAAAAGATCCAAACAACTATTTCATTTGTTTCCAATGAGTAGTTCATCCTCAGGTTTTTTTAATGCAATTTTAAGTTCAGAGGACTGGTTGTGATACTGTTAAAGGTTTGATAACTATAAAGACTGTTGTCAAAAATCAAAATAAAAGAGTGCTTTTTGTTTTCTGCTCTTAAAAATCAGCAGATAGGGAGCAAGCATTTACCCCTAGTTTACATGGCTGCTTGTGAGACTTTAGTTGGGTAACTATAGTATCATGGTTATAACTGCATTCCATAATTTCCTGTCTCCAAGCCAAATCTATTTAGAGTGCTTTCCCGTGGCTGAATGACACAGAAGCTCAATATGGCTATGTAAGTAAAATGTCTCACCCATGAATTGTCATCATGATAATGACCTAATGGCAACTTCCATTATCACTTTAAATGAAAGGGATAAATTGACTGAACTTTTGCATTCAATTTCGAGAAAACATTACTGACTTTTTCAGCATTAGATGTTAATGGGCAAAGTTTAAATATTAGCTAATTAACTACATGGACAGCTAAGATTGTACAACAAAACACATGAAGTTATCATTTGCTTTATAAGTCCCTTTATTATACTTTTAACAAATCTTTTCTTGCAGGAAGCATGGTATTGTAAAGGTGCCAGAATGAGACCAGCAACAGGGTATTTAGAGGAACACCTTCATTACATTCGTAAAAGAGGGAAACATGCCGCTTCTTCATCATCAGAGAAGAAAGAAGACATAAGAAAGGACCTTAGAAAAATAAGAAAATCCATTTCAGGTTTGTCTGCTATTTTGATTTACTATGATTAACTATAATTTTGACTGAACAAAGAGAAGCCGCAGACAGTTGCGGTGGAGCAAGGACTAGCATGTGTGGGATTATTGTAACTTTCTGGGGGGGAGAGGATTTTTCCCATAAGAATAGTGGTTTCCTTACTCGTCGTACTCTTCATGAAAATGTAGTTTGCTGTCCACATCTGGAATTTGAGTCAAAAGATCATTAAATTTTACGGTTACTTGGGTGTACAATTTCTGTGCAAAAAACCTAATTCTACTGAAAAAGATCCTTTCATGATGATTTTTACCTTTTGTGAAATAAGTTTTACATACTGCAGTTTTTTATTTCAATATTTATTTTATTTTAATTTGTGTGTTTGTGTGTTTTGGTGGTGCTGGAGGCTATTGTTCTCTTACAGTGCCCAACTACTGGTTTATTGTTTTTAGTTAGCTGCTTGAAGTACCTTTGGTGGCCAATCTGGTTGAGAAGCAGTTCAGCAGTATACAATGAACAACATATTCTGCACATAAATTTGTACTTGCTACTCATTGTTATAATCAGAGGTTAAAAAGACCTCCTAGCTTGATCTGAGATAATCTGCCATCTAATGGCAATTCTGATACACCTGTAGGGTTTGCATGTACACATGCTTGAATGAGAATATTTAATGGTAGAAGTCCTGGTACGTAGAGCTTACTACTTATGCCGTGGGAAATTTTGTCAACAAAAGTCATTGTATAAGCTCTTTCCAGAATTGAATTTTATGTATGTAGGCTTACAACAATGTAACAATCATGATAGAAATTCAAATAAAACTTTACTCGAAAGTTGAATTTTATTTTGACAAGCATAATCATGTTTATCTCTTTACAGATGGGAGGAAAAATATTGCCTTCTCCATAGTAGCAGCCATCTTTAAGGGTGGAAGGAGTAAGGGACGGAAAGGTGTATGCCAGGAAATTGTCAATTCTTTCATTGATGTCAAGCCTGTAAGTACTTTTTCTTGTGCAGATATCATGTGGGCACCCTGTTTAACTCGGCATAATTGTAAATATTTGCTTACCTTGGAAAAGGTTTTAACAATGTAACAATATATCGTGTGTTTTTCTTAAGCCATGATATTTTTAATTGCTTTAATATTGTACATAATGTTAAATGGTTCATTATTTAATCTAACTGGTAAAAAAATAAACAATGTTCAATCAAAAGTCCCATGTGTGGGAGATTGGATGCAGTTTTTCATCAGGTGACGACGTCTGACCTCCACATACAGTATCAGTATATGCAGTATTTACCAAATTTTTAGTAATGGTGTCAAACAGTTTTGATAAAACCAGTCATTTTATTGGTCTTTGATAATTATATCCCTATACTGAGGACATTTTCAGAGCAGAATAAAATGCAGCTATGTGATCCAGTTCTCATTTTTTGATTGTTAAAGAACTCTTTATTTCTGATGATGCATTGTTACCAGAGGCAAAATTGCACTGGTCCTTAAGTCAGTGGTGCTTCTAGCCTTTTAGGAGTTAAAATTTGTGAGTGTCCATTTGAGTAGTTTCATTTAAAGATGAAAAGAGAATAAGACTTAGTAAAGCTGTGAGAGTGCCTTTCATTAAACTGCTTCAAAAATGTCTATTCATCTGCAGGAAGTTGCAAACAATGAGGAATATGCGAGGAAAATTGATGCATCACTTCGTCCGCAACCATTCATTTTCTGCAGAGGTAGTCGCCTTTCCCCTTCGCAAGTGTATGTAATGTTGGAGAGACATGCGATGCCACAACCCTCACTCCGTAAGGCTATGGACATCTGTTTCAAATTGATATACATTATGGACGTTGAGTTTCAACCAAATTGTGAACTGGGTTGGCAATTCCTGGCAACGTCATTTACGAATTTGCTGACACAAGCATTTCAGGTGCCATTAGAATCATCCGGGCTTTCATTCACCTTAAATGAGGTCCTGTTTGTTGGAGTTACTTATCATTTACCTGTTTTCAGTGATCTTTCATGTCAAGTTGACAGTTTTTCTCTTAACATTTGTTGGAAAGGTTGGAAAGACTATGTTGAGTTAATTTAACCCATTGTAATTATGCAGGCCCGGATCCAAGGGGGAGCTTTTATGGCCTCAGCCCTCTCTTTTTTGCCACATCAACAATACAAAACATACGGGAAAATGGCAGTGCAACTCCCTCACACCCCTGTTTCCGCTTAGTTCCGGTCCCCCACCCCCCTTTTTGGATTGTCTGGATCCACGCCTGTTATGTACTGCAATTGTGTTTGAAATAAATCATTTTAAGTGCTCAATTTCATACACAAATCCCTTGACACGAGTTTAATGATACATCCATGAGAAAAGAGCAAGGAAAGCAAACAGTGCTACTTTTCACATAGAACTGAATGAGTAGGAAAAGGACAAATTTCGTAGAAAGTTGCAGAGGTCCTAGAGTAAGACTTGGGGTTAAATTTGTAAGCAGTTTAAAAATGGGTTGGGAGGGAAGCGATGGGGAGAAGAAGTCATTAAAAATTTTATGATGAGTTTCAGAACAACAATATTGCATAGGCCTGTTTTGTGTTTGTGAGATGTGCTGAGATGCCAAGCAAGGGTGAAAAAAAACACTACATCTATATGGCCAAGAAGCAAATGTGATGTTTGCAAAGAAGAGTGTCTACAAAAAGTGTGTAGACCGAAATCAAATAGGTCATCAAAAGGACTGAGTGGGGAATGAAGGATGAGGAGGGTACAGATGAGAACTGGTGGGGCATGGAAGTGAAGGTAAGGTCAGGGAATTGAGGACAGGAGCAATCATTTATGTGGGATGGGGTTGTAAAGAAAGCTGAAAATTAGATTGGTGCAAGCACAATGTGTCTTATCTTTGATACTGTGTTTAGGGATATTTGCAGCTTTGTTTGTAACAGTGGTGATACAAGGATTCCAGACTTCCAGTTTAACTAAGCAAATGTTGTTACAGGATATTCTGTTTATTTGTTATAGCATAGTGATAGGAAACAGTTATCCATATAGCCTAGCCTATATGCACTATCGCTTGCGTTAAGATGGGATCCGACCCTGCTTCATCTTCTGGTATATAAAAACCTCATGAAGCATCAACCACACAAACAGCATTACCATGACATGGTTATCATATTAAACTGCAAAAATTAAGACATCTTTACATTACTTTGTCAATTATAAAGTTTGTTTTTGAAAGGGTTTGTTCAATAAGTGCTACATTGAAAAGCATGGAGATAAATAAAACTTTTCTGGAAACGTTTGTCTTGGTTTTCTGAAGTAACTCTTTGACTACTTGTTCGCCAGCATTTCAAATTCTGCAAAAGAAATGTGCTTCCTTATCCTCTGATAAGGGCTAAATACATAGGCAGCCAGACAGCCCTTTTTCAGAATCTACTTTTAATGGTACTAAATAACCCCCAAAGAATGCAATTGCCCAACTGGAATCATAAATTTTACCAATAAATAGAAAGCATTTTACCAACGTTGGGGAATGTCCTTGTTGGGTAATATCTGTGGTAACTTTATTGTTTAATGATTTTACCCAACAACTGGGTAAAGCCATTACCCAACGGGTGTTGCGTAAAATTTGCCCAATGTTGGCCTGGACATATACGTGCCCAGATTTGGTAAAAAGTTGGTTAAAATGTTTGCCCAACCGTTTAAAAAGTGTAGACAATGAAGAAGCAATTTAAAGAATACTGTTATTGAGCCCACAACGGGTGAAGTTTTAATTGACAAAATCGAAGGGGGAAGGTCTCAGTTTCTAGAATTCTCTATCCTCTATTACTGGACAAGGTTGCCACCACACCGACTTCTCGGACTAAATGTAACAGCATTTATCCTGCTGACCGGGACCGATGGGCTACCCACTTTAGAATGCCTTTCAAAAATATATCTGAAGCTCGCTTGCAATACTTCCAATTTCAGTTCCTTCACAGAATTATCCCAACTAAGAATTTTATTATTTAATATGAAAAAGGTGGAATCTCCATTTTGTTCCTTTTGTAAAATGCACGAGGAATCAATCGAACATGTATTTTGGGGGTGTAGCTTTGTTGCAAATTTCGTTTTAGATATAGAAAGAGGGTTACGTAACAAGCATTTCTTTTTTTCGGAAGAAGATAGTTTCTTTGGATTTCATCTTGAAGAGTATAGCCCGTATAACATTCTAATTTTACACATCAAGTATTACATCTATGTTTGTTCAAGACAAAGTGTTCAATTGGATAAAGAAATATTCCTTTACAAATTTAAGTTTGCTTTCAAGGTTTTGCAACATTGTAAAAATCAAAAACTTGTCAATGATGTTAAGATAACTTTTTTCAACTGAACCGTGAGCCTTTTATGTATATATACTGTATATTGTTACATGTATTCCATAATATCAAAGAGCAATGAAAATATACAGGAGGAAAAAATAAATAAATAAATTGGCCATCATTTATTGAGCTTCAATTAATTTTGTACAATCACATCATTATCTTCAGTTCCTGGCAACATCATGGCGACGTAGTAAGATCAACGTTTTCACTTTTTATCTGTTTATGGAGGTTTGAATAAACCAAGTTACAACATTTACTTCGAGGTATACCCGTCGATACTATAGAGCCGACAAGATTTAATCATGGAATCTAAGCCAAAGAAGAAATGTGGACGACCAAAAGGATCGGGTAAAAAGACGCCCATCCAGCCATTCTCAAAGTACGCTAAGCCAGTATAGACCTAACACAAGGGCGTATCGGCCTAGCCAAGCAGATATGCAAGCTGGCCTAGAATCACAAGAACTTTTATGAGACACCATGAATGAAACATCGGACAATGAATTTCAGAAGTGCAAGACACAATGACCGATCTGAGTAGCCATATTGAAGTCTCTCTGCGTCGCATCACAAAGGAGCTAAAGCAAATAGAAGTGAATCTTGATAAAGCTTAAGGCTTCACAAATGCAAGAGTTGCTGCACTTGAAAAAAGAGAAAAAGAAAGCGAGAGAAAGTACAAATTGTTGGAGCAACGGATTCGAGAACTTGAATCAGAAAAGGGGCAAACAGCCGAGGCCCTCAACAAACAGGAGAGATTTTCAAGGAGGAGTAACATTCGGATAGTCGGTTTCCCAACAACCCCTGAAGAAAATTGTGTTGACATCGCTGAACAGGTTCTAGAGAAAGTTGGTTTACCAAATGCAAGCGTTGAGAGAGCACGCAGAGATGGTGCAAAACATACAGGCAGTAGTCGTCACCTACTAGTCCGCTTGTCTTTTTTCCAAGATAAAATCACGGCACTCAGTAACCAACGAGAGAAATTGCAAGGAGAAGGTTATTTCATTACTGACGACTTGACTTTTATTGACTTGTCGGAAAAAAGAAAATGGAAACAACAAGTTACAGATCTCTACGCCAACGGTACAAAACTTAGATTTTATGCAGGGAAATGGCGGAGACAAGATGAAAAACCATTTCAGTTTCAATAAAACGTAGTTTTAAGGCCCTTTTGGAAGCGATCGCCTTCGTTTCGTCCTGTTAACTGGACTACTTTTATTTGGTGGAATAATTTGTTGCTGCCAAGAAATCGGAGCACGATTGCAGCTTGTGTTTTTTCGTTCTTTTGTTTTTGTTTTGTTAGTGTATTTTTTGTATCTATGTTTTCGTGTTCCATGTTTGCAGATCCCAACCATAGTATTTATTTTCTTGAAAAGGATGCGACGCGCAGTGGATGCATTGTATTTGCAAGGCCTAGTCATTTACATGTGATTTTTACCAATTGGAAATTATACTTGTCAAGATTTACAGGAGTCAAGGTATGTGGTATTTTTAACCTTAAAGAGTTGGCATTCCTACATCGTGAAATGTTTGCCTCTACCAAGCTTGCTATCTTTATAAATACCTTATTTATTTACCAACGCTATTAGTTAATATAATGGTATTTAAGGAAATGCCCTAGTCAGATGAGTTCTTTAACTTTCTGTACGTACAATGCAAGGTGCTTGAGGCAAATGTCGAGACGAAGTCTTTACCTTTATTCATAATCAAAAGATTGCTATTACTTTCATTCAAGAGTCACATAGTACTCCTGATAAGGAACGTTTTTGGTCCAACGAGTGGGGAGGGAAAGTACTGTTTTCACATGGCTCTAATGACAGCAGAGGGGTAATGATTCTTTTTAATCCTTCCCTTTCTTTCGAGATTATCAAAACCAATTTTGATAATGCTGGACGCTATATTATTTCAAACATAAGGTTTGATGATTTGGTTTTTACAATTGTAAACATGGTCCCAATATTGATGACCCAGGGTTCTATAAT
The DNA here is from genome assembly GCA_037179385.1 of Holothuria scabra. Classification (NCBI taxonomy): domain Eukaryota; kingdom Metazoa; phylum Echinodermata; class Holothuroidea; order Aspidochirotida; family Holothuriidae; genus Holothuria; species Holothuria scabra. Next base: position 53,670,291 of record CM074184.1, read on the forward strand.
AGACTACTACATAAGATATGAGACTTCGAATGTGATAAAATTATTTTTGGTGGAGACTGTAATTTTGTCTCCAATTTTGATCTTGATAAAAAGAATGGTGTGCACTATACCAACTTTAAGGCTCGAGAAGAGTGTTATTTAATGATCCACCATAACTTAGTAGATATCTGGCGCAATAGACACCCGCTTTCAGAGCAATATACATGTAGGCGAGTATAAACAACGATGTCTATTGTAACCTTGATTGGTTTCTTATTATCAAACACACTTATAACCAATGTAACTAATGAAGATCTCATTTCTGGTTTTAGACCTGATCATTCTTTTGTACTTATCACAATCAAAACTGTGACTGGTACCACTGGTTTGCATAATTAAAGTAATGTATTGGTTAATCACGTTACTTTATATTTCTCTCCATACAATTTTAGTGTTAAGTTTGAAACAGATTCATTTACTGAACCGCAAGACACAGACCGCCACCTCCTTGTCTCTCTGCTAGGGTTGGGTTCGGTCATTGGTAGTGTTCGCTCCGTAACCGGTTCGGCCTTGGCTTGGGGAACTTGATTGTGGAGGTCTTGCCATGTCATTTTATTACTATCTATTAAAGTATCATTTCATTCCTTTGCAGCGCATTTATGAATTTCATTGCATGCTTTGATTCTTATAGCACCATGAGGGTTACTATTCACTTTTCTTGACGACGATCGTTTTGTAGTAATTTTCCATTTTTCATGTAATATGTCTGCTTTTAAACATTTTTTTCCTCCATTTCTGTATTTGAGTTTCATGGTCAGCATAGTTACAATATTTACAAATGAAATGATAACTGAAATATATACATGCGTTATAACATAAAGCTGAGTTTCACAAAAAGAAAACAGCTTAATAATGTACATTTCATGCTGGGAGTACAAAAAAATACTCACGTACGTACAAGAATTAAACTGTCGCTTTACACAAATTTCATTTCTGGTAGCCAAGAATAGTCTTCTATGCAAGTACCATGTTAACCAACCTGACGAAATGCTACATGAGTGCTAGCCAACTTTTGATAATGTCATGATTACAAGGTAAACAGATTTACAATAAGAAATACCTAGTTTTTTCCAGGTTCCTTAAAGCGCGAAAAAAAGAAGGCAAATTTTTGAATCTTGGAAATAAAATATAAAACTATACACCGAGGACTAGAACATCCTAAATACTCATCGAGTTTGTTATAATTAATACCTTTACTTCTGTAATCATTGCTTGAAAAGTAATGATTGTGCCTTTCAACTTGTAAGGCGAACTTAAATTTGTAATAGAACTCTTCTATATTGGGTAGAGACTTTTGTCTTTGTTTACAAAATATATAATACTTAAAATGCAAGATAAGAAAATTAAATGGGTGAGATTTCTCATTACGGTAACCGAAGAATATATCTTCTTTGGAGAATATGAACTGGCTATTCAAGATCTGTGATTCTACATCCAGGATAAATGACGAAGTATAACTACATCCCCAGAACAAGTGACTCAATGTTTCAACCTCCGTTTTACAAAAAGAGCACAAATTGGATTCAACTTTCCCCATAAGAGAGAGCAGTCTATTGGTGGGGAGAATCCTATGTAAAAATCTAAACTGAAAATATGACAATTTGGTTTCCCGTACTGAAACCCAAATATTATTCCAATTATACGAGTCAGAATCAGCTAAACTCCTCAATCCACCTTTTTTGAGCTGTGGGCTTAGTAACAAATGGTTTTATATAGGAGTTATAAATGTATTGAGACAAAGAGGAGACATTTAAGGCCCTTTCCGCCCACATGATATTACTATTAGGAACTTCAGTTGAACCGCATCCTGCTTCCCTCCAGTTTCTTGGGATAGCGTTTACCAAGCCCCAGTACCGCGTTAAAGCAAAAACATTGAGACTGAACTTATTTCTAAAAACGTCAAAAGTGAGAGGATTACCTCTATCATCAAAAAGATCTGCCACATATTTCACTCCTTATTGTACATAAAATCATAATACACAGTCTTATTATCAATACGAATATGGTGGTTATTCCAGATAATCTGGTTTCCAAAGCTATCACTGGGTGTTTGATACGACGCTAGGGACCATGCACCAAAAACCTGTCTAACAAAAGTGTTTGTTATTCCAGAGATATCATCTTCAGTATAGTTACAGTTAACAAGAACCTCCTTTCCAAAATTCCTTAAACTCTGATCAAAAAATAACTTCCATACTCCCCTTGTCTCATTCCAGTACCGGCGTACCCATGTACACTTAAGACTATTCACAAAGCTCTGAATGTGTTTAACCTTGAGCCCCCCTTCATCCATAGTATTCAATAGAGAAGTCCGCTTAACTTTGTCAGGGTTACCTGACCAGATAAAATTGGCTACAGTATTTTCAACTCTGTTTATAAAACTCTTTGGAGGATTTGGTAAAACTGAAAAAGATAGACTAACTGAGAGAGTGCAAGTGTCTTGACCATAACACTACGACCTGCTGGCGTAAGATCCCTTGATGACCAAATCCGTAAACAACTTTTTAGACGAGAAAGCTTAGGTATAAAATTAAGCCGAAAAAGATCATCCCCATCCTTTGTAAAGGTGATGCCTTACATGGTAACAGGTCCGAAAGTTACTTGGAATGGTGAATTGTGAACAAAACAAGGTTGTCGCTGGATAAAGGGGCCCAGAGATAACAAGTTACAGTTTTCAAAATTAACAGTAAGACCCGAAGAAAGCTTAAAAGCTTCTAAGATTCTAAGCGCTTCATTTAATGAATTCCTATCCCCATAAAGAATGAATGTGGTATCATCGGCATACTGAATATGTCTGGTCTCATTACCTTCAATTACGATACCTTTAAAAGTCTTACTATTATACAATAAATAATAAATGATAAATGATAAATGATAAATGATAAATGATAAATGATAAATGATAAATGATAAATGATAAATGATAAATGATAAATGATAAATGATAAATGAATAAATGAATAAATGAATAAATGAATAAATGAATAAATGAATAAATGAATAAATGATAAATGATAAATATTAAATAATAAATAACTAAGGGAGGGAGGGAGGGAGGAAGGGAGGGAGGAAGGGAGCTTGATGACCCAGAAAGTAATGATAATTTGTTAGAGAGAATATTACACGCACCACGGGTTTCACAATACATATATAATTTACAAGCTAAGCGAAATGTCACTGAACCAACAGCTGTTAAAAAATGGAAGGGACAATACGTAGATATTGGAACAAATGATTGGGAGGGTTTTTTCAACATGCCTAGAAAGGTCGTCTCTGATGTTAAGTTACAGTACTTTCAATACAGTTTTCTTCATAGGATTATCGCCACGAATAAGCTCTTGTATGCCATGGGGAAGGTGGAATGTGACCAATGTTCCTTTTGTAAAATAGAAATAGAAAGCCTTGAACACCTTTCTTGGGATTGCGGTATTAATTCAGCCTTTATTCTTGATGTTGAATTTCTTTTCTTAAGGAAACAATTCTTTTTTTCTAAGTATGATATTTTCTTTGGATTCGGGAAAGGTTCTATTCACCCATTTAATTATCTCATTTTAAACATGAAGAATTATATTTATCATTGTAAGAGACAAGGCGAGTTGCCAAATATCGATGTATTTTTTCACAAATTTAAGTTTGCAATGAAAATTGAAAGATATAATCAACACAAAAAGTTTAGAAAGAAAAATATGGTGTCTTATGTAGAACTGAAAGAAGCTTTCAATATGTGTAATGGTTTATTTGATTTTGATAATTAGCTTTTCCGTTTAATGACATATTATTATATAAAGTATTTGATTATAAAGTATATAAACCCACATGTACATATGTAGGCATATAGGGGTCGATCGAAGTAGGAAGATGTATATAAATTTGTGTAATTTGTTTTTATATTTGAATAATTTGCAATGAGAATTTAAAAGAATAGTCAACACAATGGATTAAGATAGAGCATTATGGTGTCCTACGTAGAACTGAAAGAAGTGTTTTATATGTGTAATGGTTTATTAGTATCGATAATGAGGTTTTTTGATTTATGATTTCTTAAGTATAATGTATAAAATTTAACAGGTATTAATATATGATGGAGTCGATCGTTGTAAGAAGATGCAAAATTTATGTTATCTGCGTTTGTATTATTGAGTGCGACTCGGACAGATACCTACTTGTAAATGTTTTTTTCAAATTTGAATTGATGATAACGTCTTTTAATAATTGGATTACTTTAACAACTATGTATTACATTGAATTATTTCTGGAAAATATTTGAATAAATGGAGGACAAAAAAAAAAAGAATAAATGATAAATGATAAATAATAAATAATAAATATTAAATAATAAATAACTAAGGGAGGAAGGGAGGGAGGGAGGAAGGGAGGAAGGGAGTTAGGGAGGAAGGGAGGAAGGGAGGAAGGGAGGAAGGGAGGAAGGGAGGAAGGGAGGAAGGGAGGAAGGAAGGAAGGAAGGATCAACAATTAACCAAACACGCATGAATGTGTGTCAAACACATTTTGAACGCACGTATGAAATCAAGTAATAACTTCAAAATGCCTACGTTCGCCTCGTTAG
>CM074184.1:53674996-53760085 GCA_037179385.1 Holothuria scabra
ATTCAGTAGGTCGAAGTATGGTAAATCGAACGTTGAATGAATAGGTCGAAAGGAGTTTTAAAGTTCGATTTTGAAATTGAAATTAGTCCCAAGCATTGGCATTAGCCCTCATGAACAAGGGAAATAAGAAATAAATTCAGAGAGAAAATTAAGTCACGACCAGGAATTGAACCCGGGTCTGTCGCGTACATTGCGACCGTCTTAACCACTCGACCATTGTGACACTTGTGATTTTAGACGATTTTGAAATTGAAATTAGTCCCAAGCATTGGCATAAGCCCTTATGAACAAGGGAAATAAGTCACGACCAGGACTTGAACCCGGGTCTGTCGCGTACATTGCGACCGTCTTAACCACTCGGCCATCGTGAATTTTAGACGTAGACGTAGACTAGGGTTCTTATACCTGCCGCCCTCAATTTTCTCTCCCTCCTACCATGGTAATTCCCCTACGGGGGTAATTGAATATTCAGTAGGTCGAAGTATGGTAAATCGAACGTTGAATGAATAGGTATAAAGGAGTGTAAAAGTTCGATTTTGAAATTGAAATTAGTCCCAAGCATTGGCATTAGCCCTAATGAACAAGGGAAATAAGAAATAAATTCAGAGAGAAAATTAAGTCACGACCAGAACTTGAACCATGCTTTGCCGAGTACATTGCGACCGCCTTTTTTTTTTTTTTTTTTTTTTGAAGGGAAACCATTTCCAGTCAAGAGCATATATACAATGGTTTACAAATTGGAAAAATAAAATCAAATAAATATGAGAGAACATCACAACACAGACAGTTTTAACTTAATCTACAGCTTAATCACGGAAAACATTACATAAGATCGTTACTTTTAATTATTTACAGTTGCATAAAGGTTTGTTAAGTCATTATCACATATTAAGCAGGCGAATTTCATCATTCGTAGGAGTGAACACACAAATGGCCAGCCCAGAATAAAGGACATAAATAGTATTAGATAACCATTCCATAGTTCATTAATCATAGTTATAGACTGGAAGGAAAGCTTCTCTGGTTCAAGAAAAACAAATGAATCGCCGTTTATCCATATCCTCTTAAACTTCTCATTATTATATCTTTCCTTATCAGCTTTAATGTTGTCCTTAATCCGTTTTATACTGGTTGACGATAATAACATCGGCTGGTTGAAGTTCCGACTGAAAGACATGTGATGCATCTGCTTTTCCATATAATAAATTTAGACACGCATAAAACAAACCAGATTCGATTAAAAGCAGACTTGTAATATTAAACTCAGGAAATCCGTACAGGAACTGCGTAATGGTCAAGCAAAAGTGGGTGCCACAAAGGAACCGAAGAACACGCTTAATCCAAGATAAAATTGGTATAACTTTCGGACACTCCCAAAATATGTGCTCGACTGATTCAATACAGTGGCAACCGGGCATTGGACAGCAACCATCCCCTATCCCCCATTTCTTAATTCTCTACTGCCTGTGTAAAGAACGTTATGAGCTAAACGCCATTGAAAATCTCTTTAACTTGTTATCTAGTGTGATATTATACGTTAACTCCCCAAATTCTAGACCACGGATGAGTAGGGTTATGCCCTGATACATGCCATACTGACGTCAGAAGGACTGGATAAAGCATAACTAAATGTTTGGTACGTGTACTGGAAGAAGTAAAGGAAAAACCTAATGTAACTAACTTTTTCATAACCTGACAGGCATAGCTTAAATTGAGGGTACACACACATCCGGAGTTAGGTCTGTGAATTAGACCCAAAGATGCAGGAAACTTATACATGGAGTAATTTAGCAGTAAAATACCTGGCTAGAAAAAGATGGTCAGGGGGTGGAACGTCACATTCTAATAAAGGGAATATTGTCTTGACTAGAAGAATAACTATCCATTTTATCTTTCAGATTGTCTAGACCCAAACCACCCTTTCTTCTTTGAGGCAAAACAATAGCTTTCCGGTGCACGCTAAATCTGGCTTCATTTCCCCCAAATAAATGGAAAGACAATTTTATTTACCTCACGAACAACAGACTCAGGGATAGGAAATACGGGCGCTATGTAGTAGAATAAGGGATACAAGAGGGTGTTAATGACTTTCACGACTTTGCCGATAAGGGACAAATGTCTTATTTTCCAAGCGTTTACCCTTTGAGCAACTTTTTTTTAACTTTCTCAGTCCAATTTCGCTGAATAGAGTCGGCTGAACCGAAAATCACACCTGTGACTTTAATTGAAGAGTCACTCTACGTGATATCAAAAGTTGGTGGCTCCGTAGCCAGGTAACCAAGCTTTAGCCCACGTGTTTTACCTATGTTTATCGAAGCACCAGTAGTTTTCTGAAATAGATTAAAGACCTCTACCAACATTGGAATGTCCTTAATACTGGACGTAACACAGGTAGCGTACTCTGCATGATGCAGAAATTTAGTTCTTTTACCATTCCCTCCAGGCAATAAAAACCTTTCATCAAATTTTTACTATTAATATAGCTTGCAACTGGCTCGATGAAAAGCACGTATAGTAAAGGAGACAAGGGACAACCTTGTCTGACACCACGAGAGATACAAACCGGATCAGAAAGTGTCCCGTTAATCAATAAACGACTGTTGATATTTTTATACAGTGATTTCAGAACGTAGACTAGGTTCTTATACCTGCCGCCCCTCAATTTTTCTCTCCCTCCTACCATGGTGGAAGTCCCCAAGCCGGGTAATTGAATATTCAGTAGGTCGTGAAGTATGATAAATCGAACGTTGAATGAATAGGTCGAAAGAAACAACGGGAAATAATGAACAAGGGAAATTAAAAATAAATTCAGAGAGAAAATTAAGTCACGAACAAGACTTGAACCCGGGTCTGTCGCGTACTTGGCGACCGCCTAAACCACTCGGCCATCGTGACACTTGTGATTTTAGACGTAGACTATGGTTCTTATACCTGCCGCCTCTCAATTTTCTCTCCTGTTACCATGGTTAGTCCCTCTAAAGCGAAGGTTATTGAATATTCAGTAGGTCGAAGTATGGTAAATCGAACGATGAATGAATAGGTCGAAAGGAGTGTTAAAGTTCGATTTTTAAATTGAAATTAGTCCCAAGCACTGGCATTAGCCCTCATGAACAAGGGAAATAAGAAATAAATTCCGGAGAGAAAATTAAATCACGACCAGGACTTTAACTCCGGGTTTGTCGCGTACATGGCGACCGCCTTAACCACTCGGCCATCGTGACACTTGTGATTTTAGACGTAGACTACCAGGTTCTTTTTACCTGCCGCCCTCAATTTTCTCTCCTGTTACCCCGGTAAGTCTCCCGCAAAGGGGGGAATTGAAATGAATCAGTAGGTCGAAGTATGGTAAATCGAACGTTGAATGAATAGGTCAAAGAAAAGGAATGTTAACAGTTCGATTTTGAAATTCATTGAAATTAGTCCCAATCATTGGCATTAGGTTCTTTTTACCTGCCGCCCTCAATTTTCTCTCCTGTTACTCCCGGTAAGTCCTTTCAAAGGGGGAATTGGAATAATCAGTAGGTCGAAGTATGGTAAACCGAACGCTTGAATGAATAGGTCGAAAGGAATGTTAACGTTCGATTTTGAAATTGAAAATTAGTCCCAATCATTGGCATTAGCCCTTAAGAACGAGGGAAATAAGAAATAAATTCAGAGAGAAAATTAAGTCACGACAAGGACTTGAACCCAGGTCTGTCGCAGTACATGGCGAACGCGTTAACCACTCGGCCATCGTGTCACTTGTGATTTTAGACGTAGACTAGGTTCTTATACCTGACCTCAGTTTTCTCTCCTCCTGTTACCATGGTAAGTCCCCAAGCGGGATTATTGAATATTCAGTAGGTAGAAGAATTAAATCGAACGTTGAATGAATAGGTCGAAAGGAGTGTTAAAGATCGATTTTTGAAATTGAATTTTTTTTTTTCTTTTTTTGGAAGAACTTTTATTTCCATTCTCAACATATATACATACAAAACTGCAAATTAAATGATAAAAATAATAATATATACAAGTATTTACAGCTGAATAATTTATCATAAGCATCACTCTTTCAGTAATACCCCTGACTCATTATGCAATTACGGTAGATTAACATTTTTTTTTTTAAAAAGAACTATATTCCCATCCTTGAAAGTAACTTTAATCATTTACAAGTATTTACAGCTTAATCTAATTAATTTTTACAGTGCAAAATTATTTACATGTTACTCTACAATTTTACACACATTTCACAGTACCAACTCTAAATCCCACAGAGTATCAAGGAAGAAAAACTTAATACAAATAATCACAAATCACAAACAAAATGTTACAGACGAAATTCCAGCTTTTTGTCTCTCCTGATGACGAAAGAGTTATTACCCACCCAAACCTTATCGAGCTTAGTTTTAGTGAAACGTTTGTAACCAGCTGCGACCCTTGTCTTGATCTCTGTAGTAATTATAGAAGGAATTGTTGGAGCAGATTGATACTTAGATTCAAACACCTGAAGACGCCTAGATTTCCATAGAATAAACTTTGTAGTACAAAACACATACCAAACTTTGCTAAACACTGATTTTTCAATACTGTTGCGGTGGAAGCCATATAAGAAGAAGTTTTCCACGAGGCGCGGATGAGGGAGCCCGTTGGTCACTTAAGTCTTAGGTTATCCAAACCGAGACCGCCCTCCCTTGTTCCTAATGTGATGACCATCCTAGATACGAGATCAGGCTTTTTCTCCCCCCACACAAAAGCAAAAACAAACTTGTTTACGGCCTTAACCACACTTTCGGGGACATGAAAAACGGGAGCAACGAAATAGAACAACAGGTAAATTACTGTGTTTATAACTAGCACCTTAGCAAGTAAGGTTAGATGTCTGTTTCTGCACAATTTGAAACGCCTTTCAACAGACTTAACTTTCTCTTCCCAGTTAGCATGAACTGCTTTGTCGGATCCAAACACAACCCAGGTGATCCTAATCGTAGTGCCCCATTCAATGTTACTCAGTAATGGGTGGGAAGCAAATCTTCAAAGCTTTAAACCTTTGTTCTTTCTCATATTTATTGACGCCCCGGTGGCTGACTGAAACGAATTAAATACCTTAAAATACATTTCAATGTCAGAAATACTGGTGGCCATACAAGTTGCATCATCAGCATACTGTAAAAATTTAACATGGACATTTCCACCAGGGATGATAAAACCAGGAATATTGTCACATTGATTAATATAGCAAGCAATGGGTTCAATAAACAAAACCTAAAGAGAAGGAGACAAGGGACATTTTTGTCCTCTTGCCCCTCGCTCGATGCCAACAGGATCAGAGAGGCTTCCATTAATACGAAGATGACTGGAAAAAGTCTTTATACAAAATAGAAACCCACTTGCGGTAAGTTATCACCAAAATTAAGTTTCTGCAAGGAACCTTTGCTAAGAGAATTCCAATTTACTCGATCGAAAAGCTTTTTCCTGATCTATAGATACAAGAGCGATATTGCAGGGACTGTTCTTATATAGCAGTGAATAAATCAATGATGTCTCTGATTAACAAAAAGATTGCCATGTATGGATCTTCCCGGCACAGAACAAGCCTGTTGCTCGTTAACTATCATTGGCATAACTTTGCTTAGTCTGAGCTGCAGTATCTTGGCAAGAAGTTTATAGTCAGCATTCAATAAACTGATTGGTCGCCAATTGGTAGGATCCATTTTATCCCCCTTTTTAGGCAGAAGAGTAACAAACGTTGCCAGTCCGATGACTCTTAGACAACATGTCATTATCAAATATATCGTTAAAAACAATACTTAAATCAAGGCTTAACATATCTGCAAAATTTGCATAAAACTCATACGAAAGACCATCACTTCCAGGGCCTTATTTTTTAGCAGCCAAACAAATTGCCTTTAACCTCTTTCTAAAATAATGGGATCATCCAAACTAGTTTTATCATTCTCAGAAAGTGACCTTTCTTAAACACCATTGAACAAATTGATCTTTGCAAAGAATCATTTTAACTACTCGTCTTAGTGAAAAGATGGCTCTAAAAATTGTGAAAAACGGACATGATTTCATTATTTTTATGCACAACATTTACCATTAGTGTCCCGAATGGACCCGATCACTTTTTGCTCAGCACGGTACTTCTCTTGCCTCAAAAAAGAAGGCACTCAAGTTTTTTCCCTTCCTCAAGATAGTTGGCCCCTAGAACGAATGAAAGCACCTTGAAATTCAGCATTTAAAACGCTTTCTGATCTCCTTTGAGTTTGAAAGTCCGGAAATCACTTTTTGTAATTTCTCAAGTTGGAGTCTTTTTTTCTCGAGAAATAACGAATCTCCGTGCCTTATGGCGAGCTCCTTTATTCTTGATTTAATATTTTCCCACCAATCCGTAGTAGAACTGAGGCAGGTTTCAGGAGTTGACCATAGTCTATACTGGTATCTTAAATCTTGAACAAAAAAACCTCGTCTTGGTTAAGTGACGAGTTATACTTCCAATAGCCTTTCCTTCTCGCTTGGGAATAGCTGTCAGTCTGAAATTTACATAAAACAGGGTTATGATCAGAAATGGGGAGGGGAACGGTGTCGACCTTGGAAATGGCAAAAATCGCCGACAGATACAGTCTATCTAACCTCGAGCTACTGGTACCACGAACCCAGGTATGGCCGGGGGTACTAGGATAATGGGCCCTGTAACAGTCAATCAAATTATACTGCGAGACAAGATCCTCGATATTTCATCACAACCAGAGAAAGAATTTGGATTGGCTGTTGTACTGGAGCGGTCAAAGGGGTCAACTACACAGTTAAAATCACCGCCTAATATAACTGGATACCCGCCTCTTATATATATATATATATATATAACTCACTGAAAAAACCTTCCTTTCTGAAGAACTATTTGGAGCATAAATATTGCACACACGAAAGGAAGTATCAGCTGTGGTACATAGGACGGAGATGCAACGACCAGACGTATCCTTCCTAATATCCGATATTGCACAATTAAGGGTATCTTTAATAGCACTGACATCCCTACCCGACCTATTGGAGCGACTTGGGGAGTAAAAAACAGGGCCGCCCCATTTCGCTTTAAAGATTTTCAAGTCATCACTTGAAGACAAGAAAGTTTCTTGCAAAAGCAAAATATCTACATTATATATCTTGCCCCATTGAACCACTTGGGAACACTTCTTGGGATCTCGTAACCCGTTAACATTTTAGGTCGCGATAGACAAAGTAAACATGATGATGATGATAAAAACAGAATGAGATTCCATTACTCCAAATGCCTTTTCAAAAATACCGATCATAAAATTCCACATCATGTTTGGCAACAAAATTAGGGTGTTCACAAGCAACATGCCAGATCCAATCTTGCGGGTAGTAAACACGGTTCTGCAACTTTTCAATAAGCAGGAGTAACCCTGATGCTCAAATTCCGGATGAACAACTTGCACATGTTCTCTCAAGAAGGAGTATTTTGAGAAAACCTCCTTACAATCTTTCACATAACATGAATGCCACGGCTCTTCTTCAATGTAAACCTGCGTCATTTTAACTGTGTCCTTCGGGTCCTCTACGAGGATACGAGTTTTGGACCTGCCTCTTGATCGCCCTACACGTTTGGTTGGGGCTGGCGGCGATAAACTTTTCCGCTTGCTACGATCCTGGCGTGACACGGGTTGTGAAGAACTGATTTGGTTGTTGACTTTTGTGACTTTATCCTTAAGAACGGAAGGTTGAGTTCGGGCTTTCTCAAACACTGAGCCTTCTTCCGTCAAGTTATGATCGTTTACCTTTGCCATTTTGTCATCCTTTTCATCTGCCTCAGCCCAGTTTTTTGGGGCTGATACTACCATTTCGGCAACAGCATCACTTTCAAAAATATCCTCCTGAGTATAAACTTCATTGACGGAATCCATTATTGAAGGATCTTGCGTGTCTGGAATAGTTACTGGTTCAGCACTGTTTTCCTGGTCAACATTGGTATTCGTGGCAGAAGGTGGGATTCCCTGCACTGACGCCTCTACGTCCTCTACATCCATAAAATTGGTGACACTGGAATTTAGGTCAGCAAGCGACGCCTCCCCGTTAACCCATGTTGATGAAAGCTTAATTTTTCTGGAAAAGGATACCGGGCAATTTCGAAATGTATGTCCGGAATGTATGTTCTGAGAGAAAATTAAGTCACGCCCAAGACTTGAACCCGAGTCTGTCGCGTACATGGCGAACGCCTTAACCACTCGGCCATCGTGACACTTGTGATTTTAGACGTAGACTAGGGTTCTTATACCTGCCCCCCTCAATTTTCTCACCTGTTACCATGGTATGTCCCCAAGAGGGGTAATTGAATATTCAGTAGGTCGAAGTATGGTAAATCGAACGTTGAATGAATAGGTCGAAAAGGGTGTTAAAGTTCGATTTTGAAATTGAAATTAGTCCCAAGCATTGGCATTAGCCCTAATGAACATGGGAAATAAGAATTTAATTAGAAATTTAATAAGAAATAAAATCCGAGAGAAAATTAAGTCACGACCATGACTTGAACCCGGGTCCGTCGCGTACATGGCGACCGCCTTAACCACTCGGCCATCGTGACACTTGTGATTTTAGACGTAGACTAGGGTTCTTATACCTGCCCCCCTCAATTTTCTCACCTGTTACCATGGTATGTCCCCAAGCGGGGTAATTGAATGTTCAGTAGGTCAAAGTATGGTAAATCGAACGTTGAATGAATAGGTCGAAAAGAGTGTCAAAGTTCGATTTTGATTAGTCCCAAGCATTGGCATTAACCCTAATGAACAAGCGAAATAAGAAATAAATTTAGATAGAAAATTAAGTCACGACCAGCACTTGAACCCGGGTCCGTCGCGTACATGGCGAACGCCTTAACCACTCGGCCATCGTAACACTTGTGATTTTAGACGTAGACTAAGGTTCTTATACCTGCCGCCCTCAATTTTCTCTCCTGTTACCATGGTAAGTCCCCAAGTGGGGTAATTGAATATTCAGTAGGTCGCTGTATGGTAAATCGAACGTTGAATGAATAGGTCGAAAGGAGTGTTAAAGTTCGATTTTGAAATTGAAATTAGTCCCAAGCATTGGCATTAGCCCTAATGAACGAGGAAAATAAGAAATAAATTCAGAGAGAAAATTAAGTCACGACCAGGACGACCGGGTCTGTCGCGTACATGGCGACCGCCTTAACCACTCGGCCATCGTGACACTTGTGATTTAAGACGAAGACTAGGGTTCTTATACCTGCCGCCCTCAATTTTCTCTCCTGTTACCATGGTAAGTCCCCAAGCGGTGTAATTGAATATTCAGTAGGTCGAAGTATGGTAAATCGAACGTTGAATGAATAGGTCGAAAGGAGTGATATTTTTTGTGTGTGTGTAGGAAGATCTTTTATTTTCAGTCTCAACATATATACATACAAAACAGCAAATCAGGGGATAAAAATAATAATATATACAAGTATTTACAGTTGAATAATTAGCTTACATCATTAGTACCATGACGCAATATGTAATAACGGTAAATTAACATTACACAATTCAATTAATTGAAGGAAGGAAAAGAAAAGCTGCTTCAAAATGAAACTGAACTTTTTGATGACAAGGTTCCTCTGGTTTTCCAAAAGAATTCAATAAAATCTTATTTATGATATACCATTATGTCTAAATCGTTACTTTCTCCTTTTTATATTAATTTTGGTAAATCATTTATTCCTTTCCGAGTCTACTACATAAACAGGTATAAACAAATATCTATAAATTCGGCAAAAAACTGCATGCAAAAACAGTACTAGGGGTTAAAATAAAACAAGATTTAATTTTAACTAGGAAAGCCTAAAAGAAAGCTTATCCCCACTTAGATACACAAAGGAAGGACTAGTAATCCAAACTTTATAAAAATTTGGCAGGGTTAAGCGTTGCTTCTCTGCTCTAATACGTTGCTTAACGTTCTCAATATTTAGAGATTTCATTTCGCTCCTAGAGTGCACACGAGATTGAAAGACATGAATACATCTACATTTCCATATTATGAATTTTGCAGTACACAAGAAATACCAGAGTCTATTAAAAACTGTTTGTGAAAGTTTAACCCGTGGGAAGCCCATAGGAAAAAGGTAACATTGAGACGGAAGTTATCGTTAACCAGACTCTTGCAAACCGACTCGATCCAAAGGATCATTGCACATACCTTTGGACAATTCCAGAATATATGTTCTATGGATTCTACACAATGACAATGAGGCATTGGGCAAATACCATCGTCTATACCCCACTCAACACTTCTACTACCAGTAAACAAAATTCTATGTGATAAACGCCACTGAAAATCTTTCAGTTTATTATCTAGGCTAGAGTTGAAGGCTAAAGGCCAAATTTGGTCCCAGGGAAAGGTTGGGTTGTGTCTAATAACGGATATGGAAACATCGGTTTTTCGTAAACTGCGGACGACATATTTCGTGGGAGCACGGCGATTGAAAGAAAAGTTCACATCAACTAAATCTTTGATTATATGACAAGCAACCAGCAATGGTTTGGGACAAACATCAGCATTCGGTTTTGTATTAGACCAAACATGAGGAAAAAACCGGCGCAAGGGTTTTGCCATGTAGTAGCGAGCAAGGGTGAGACACAAAGGGATCTCATTATCAGACTGCAGCAAAGAGAAAAGGGGTTTCACAAACAAAGCATTCATTTTAGTTTTAAAATCGTCTAAACCTAAACCGCCCATTGTTTTGTCTAAAACCACAACTTTCCTAGCAACGAGGTCAGGCTTGTTTTCACCCCAGATGAAAGAAAATACAGCCTTGTGAGTCTCTTTGATTACCCAGTCCAAAAGTGGGTACACTGGTGCCACGTTATAAAACTTAGGAAAAACAATAGTGTTAACTACCAAAACTTTACCAATGAGGGACAAATATCTTCCTTTCCATAAATCTAAGACTTTAGTTGCAGAACGGATAATGCCATCCCAAGTGGATTTAACAGCGCTACCAGATCCGGAGGACACGCCAGTGATTTTAATTGACGTATTGCTCCACGAAATATTAAGGGGTACATTTTGGGAGGTCATTGCACCAAGCTTTAACCCACACGACTTATACATGTTGACGGACGCCCCAGTTGCTTTTTGAAACAAATTAAAAACATTGAAGATATTTAGAGCATCGGTTACACTTGTGGCAATGCAGGCAGCATCATCGGCATACTGAATGAATTTAACACGTCTACCATTACTCCCAGGAATCATAAAGCCACGGATGGTGTCAGTAAAGTTGATATAGCGAGCAATAGGCTCAATGAATAAAACATAAAGTAGGGGACAGGGGACAGCCCTGTCTCACCCCACGTGCAATTCGAACAGGTTCTGAAAGCTTCCCGTTTATCAACAATCGACTTGTAATATTGTGATACAAAATAGATATCCACTTGATGAAATTATCACCAAACTTTAACCTGTTAAGAATTTTCATTAAGAATCCCCAGTCTACTTTATCGAAAGCTTTTTCTTGATCGATTGAAAGCAGGGTGACGGAACTATTGTTTGATTGAGCATACTCAATGATGTCTCTTATTAAGAACAGGTTGTTGTGAATAGTTCTACCTGGAATGGCACACGTCTGGAATTCATTTACAAGCAATGGCATTATGTCTGAAAGTCTTCTCTGAAGCACTTTGGCAAGAAGTTTGTAATCAGTATTTAACAAGCTTATCGGACGCCAATTGTTTGGGTTCAAAAGGTCACCTTTTTTGGGGATCAAAGATATTACAGCAGTGCGTTGAGACTCAGAAAGAGCACCCTTAGAAAAAATACAGTTATACAAATCAGTCAAATCGTTACCCATTACATCAAAAAAATTTCGGTAGAACTCATACGGGATGCCATCTATCCCCGGGGACTTGTTATTAGACATACTCATAAGGGCAGTCTTTACCTCCTCCAAAGAAATGGGACGATCGAGATTTGTCATCTCAGTTGGATCCACTGTAACACTTAAGTACTTGATAAGTTCCTTTTGCACATTATGATCAATATCCTTTTCTCGAGAGAAAAGGTTACTATAAAATTGGTGAAAAACACGGGCAATATCACTGTCGTCGGTAACTACATCGCCGAGATTATCTCGCACAGAATGAATATGTTTCTGACAAGCCCTGCGGCTTTCCTGTTTGAAGAAAAAGGAAGACGGCTTTTCACCGTCTTCTAAATATTTAACCCTAGATCTTATAAAAGCACCTTCAACTTCAGCTTGTAACAAATTATCCGTATCATCAGGGCTTGAATTCGTAAAGTGTGCCTGTCGTTCAAGTAACATTTTACGTTTTTTTGCGTGCAATGCGAGTACCATGTTTGATAGCCAACTCTTTAATTCTCACTTTAATGTTGTCCCACCAATCGACGATAGTGATAAAGGCGGGCTTAAGAGACGACCATTTGTCATACTGAAACAAAAAATCCCTGCAAAACCTCTCGTCTGAATTTAAAGAAACATTATACTTCCAATAACTCCTTTTTCTCACAACATTACAGGGAAGTTTTATGTTGACGTAAACAGGAACATGGTCAGAAAGCCGGATATCAGCAGTGTAAGTACTGATGGCAGTAAAGACATTTGCAATATAAATTCTGTCAATTCTGGAACTTAGACCAGAGTTGCGACGAAACCAAGTATGACCAGGGAGAGCATGCAAAACACTACTAGCATCATTTAAGTTGAAAGTCGAGATAAGCTCCCTAATTTCACCCCTTCCGACAAACGAGGAAGTGTTGCTAGAAAAGGGAACACGGTCAGAGTCATCCAAAACACAATTGAAATCCCCTCCTAATATGAGAGGATCACTACCCCTCACATACAGGTATAAATCATTAAGGAAAATCTTCCTCTCACTGGGAATATTGGGGGCGTGGACGTTACAAATTCTGAAAGAAAATTATAAACACTACAGAGAACTGAGATACAACGACCGTTTGCATCACGCTTTACATTAGAAACAACAAAAGGAATTCTATTGCTAAAAGCAATGCAAACTCCCCCAGAAAGATTACTTACACTAGGTGAAAAAAGGACCTGTCCACCCCAGTTATCCTTGAAGTGTTTGTAGTCACTATGAGAAGACAGGACAGTTTCCTGCAGGAGAAGGATGTCAATATCGAAGAGCTTACCCCATTGAATTATTTTCGAACTCTTCATGTTGTCTCTTAAACTATTAACGTTATACGATGCCACATTTATGTTAAGGTGTGTGCGATTAAACATAAGTAAAAAGAGGAGTAGAACCAGATCCATAAGGACTAGCGTTTAAGAAAGTAACTGTCAAAAAATTCCACTTCGTGTTTCCTTACAAATTCTGGATGGTCAGTTGCTATGTGGTAGATCCAGTCACGGGGTGAGGCTAGAGTGCTAACACATTGTCTTTTAACACATGGATAAGGAGAGATTTTCAACTTAGGATGGGACTCTGCAGTGTGTTTTTTCAATGCCTTATAACTTGAGAAAGTTTTACTGCACCCTTTACTATAACAGGAGTGCCAAGGCTCCTCTTCTATGAAGATTTGCGTCATTTTAATGAACTCCAGAGGCTCATCAAGAGGGAATCGAATGCGAGAACGGGAGCGGTCTTTCTTGGATTGGGTGGAGGCACACTTCCTCTTAGCTCTTACATCCCGGTCTTTGACATCTGACTTAGTTTGGTTAAGAGGGAACGAAACCGGACATGAACTAGAGGGTTGCTTGAATTCACCTGAGGAAACACATGCGTCCTGATTTTGGACTGGGAGAGAGGCACACGTTTGTCTGTCTGGTAACTTACTTGGTTGATTTGTGTTCGACACTGAGGACAAACCAGCTGAGCATGATTTGGGACATTGTTCGGAGTCCTCTTGAGAATCAAACAAATCATCCTGGCTTTGAGTTTCCAGTTTTTGCTCACTGTCCACCTGGGAGGCCTCATTTGACAATTCCTCTGAGCATTGCGTGTCCATTATCATGGTCACCTCTTCATTTGCTTCCCCAGGGGAAACAGGAATGTCCCCTTCACCTGCAGTTTGACCGGAGTCTTGTCTGGCAATACCTTCAGCCGAACTAAAGGATGGCAACGGGTCTTTTACTTCACCACCAGTACCTTCACCACTTGTATCCACAATGGATCCCTCATCATTCGTAGGTTTTGCCGGGTCACTGACAGTGGTACTGGTAGCTACCCATCTCATGGGGTTGGCTTGATTACATTAGCAAATGAGACTGGACAATCCCGGTAGCTGTGACCAGACGCATCACAAACAGTACATGTCACATCAGAGTTACACTCTTTGACAGAATGACCAATAACTTGACAACGAAAACATCTCACCTGCTGACAATCCTTAGCATCGTGTCCTTTCTCTCCGCACTTTAAACATGTCCGGGGTTGACCCCCATACCTTATCCAGCAGTTCCTCCCTCCAAGGCGTAAGGAGGACGGAATATCAACCTGTAATTCGACTTGGTATTGTCTTATTCCGTTAAATAGTTCTGGATAGTCTTTATGAGTTAGAAAACGACCGGAAATAACTTTTTCATATTTTCCCAACACGTAACGCACGGTGTTATCCTCTAATTCATAAGGCACATGTAGCACAGTTACAATTATCGCGGAACTGCTATATGCTTTAGTAGTATAACCACGCACAGACGATAAGACAGGGAAGAATTTCCTCCTCAAACTATCAGATTTAAACGTTATGTCGTACAAACGATTAGGTAGTCCTTGAACAGCAACTAAATCTTCAGCAGGATTGACTCCTTTTTCTTTTAAAATATCAAAAACGTTTCGATTTTCACTAACTTCCAGCTCAAGCTGTACAGAAGCGTCGCGGTTTAAAGTCGCCATTTTGTAAACTCTGGAGTGTTAAAGTTCGATTTTGAAATGAAATTAGTCCCAAGCATTGGCATTAGCCCTAATGAACAAGGGAAATAAGAAATAAATTCAGTCCCAAGCATTGGCATTAGCCCTAAAGAACAAGGGAAATAAGAAATAAATTCAGAGAGAAAATTAAGTCACGACCAGGACTTCAACCCGGGTCTGTCGCGTACATGGCGGCCGCCTTAACCACTCGGCCATCGTGACACTTGTGATTTTCTCTCCTGTTACCATGGTTAGTCCCCAAGCGGGGTAATTGAATATAATAATAAAAAAATATATATACACGGGTAGGTGGGAGGAAAATTTTCTTTGTTGCTGCCCAGCTAGTGAGAACGGCTTAAAGCAGATTGTTTAGCAAGCCAGGCATAACTCTCCTATTGTTAGGTAAATTGTACTGTTATTCAAAATGGGCAGGTTGGCTGGGTAATTTGAATTGGGGAGTAGTTGCTTTACATCTCGCAACAAGGGCGGACGGAGAAAGAGGACCGACCAACTCCTGGGTGTGCCATTGAGGGCATGAAATTTGTTTGTATTGGTAAAATGTGTTACTGAGAACACGTAAATTGCCGTTTTGTGTCAATGAGGACACATTATTTCTTGAAACGTCATTGAGGGCGAATTTTGAGAGAATCCTTTCGGCGCTGAGGTCGGAGAGTGATATTTTCTAGGAGTTGGCAGTCCGGGCGTAATGCCCCACCTATATTCACCTTGAAGTCCGTTAAGGGCAATTTTGTACGATAACGACATGTAAGTTGATCTTTTAATATTGTAAAATGTTAGCGCTGTTGCAGGTTTAAGTGAGGGAATGAAGGTAAAAGGGCTTTTGGAATGATAAACAGGTTGCGTATTGGTTAAGTGAGTATCATGATTTTGAGTATTAAATGTTGTTATTGCACTAGTGTTAGGTGAAATGTGTTGAATACTTGTTCTTGTAATACGTGCAAGAGGTAGATGTTTATGGAATGTAACTATCATGTTTTGGTGTATTTGTTAAAGTAAGGAAAAGGGGGCCAGGGGTTCAAAAGATCCCGTACACTGGGCTCGTTAAAACGTATGCAGTGTGAAGTTTGTATAGGTTTCCGATTGAAAGAAAACTAGTCAAGAGCATTGTAGATTTTGGTATTTAAAGACGCCGTGATATTAAGGGTAAAAACAGAGGGCGCCATAATTAAAAGCAGTGACCAGAAGCGTTCACTTGTTTGTATATATATGTTCGTTGGGAATTTAAGGCCTTGATGAAAAGCTAGAACCTGTATCAATTTTGTAAAACCGGCAAGTGGTATTAGCCAATTGTTTTATTACATGTTCCTAGTGTAACCACCAACGTGCGGCCTTTGGGCCAGTCCTGACTGACTGACGAGGTCACTTGCTGCATCATCCCATATCCTACGTACCTGAATTACCTAATGAAATGGAGTAAAATACTGGAGTACTATATATCCCAATAGCATTGAACACTGGAACATTGTAACCAACGGCAGATTTAAGGGACACGCGAAAATTAACGGATATTGGCGAGCCTTATGTTTGGGTCAACAGAGCGTGAGCGATGGATTCGGGGAAGCAAGTCGCAAGTCTCCATACACCAAGATGTGGTTTGAATTGTTTTGTTTTTGTTAAGTAACCTATTTAGCCTATATCCTTATGTAATGTTATGTGTATGTGTTACATTTTGGGGTTGTTTTGGGAATTAATAAATAACGTATAGAGTCTCGGTACATGGACTCTTCCTTATCCCTGTTTGTGGTGTTTGCTTTGTCCACGACTTAAAAGAGCGGTTTCACTTTACCCGTGACAATATTGTCGTACAAGCTAGTAGCAGAAGGGGTTTAAACTATACCGATTTTACTATGTTTACATAAAGATGGATGGGGCTGAAACAGTCCATGGCCAACGATAAACTTAACGTTAGTCTAGAAATTAGACTGAACGGGATCCATGGGCATACATATATTTTGTTACTTAGCCTAATCCTTGGAGGCTTACAGGCTAGTTCGGGAAAATAATTTTCTGCTCACTTGGGGTGTAACAATAAACGGGTCCATGAGTACCTTGCAGCCTTCTACACTTAACAGACTGGTGTTCTAACAGGATATCCTGTGTGATCGAGCCATTATTAGGTCTCTTTTCAGTGGCCTACGAAGGGGGGACCATTGGGACATGCTCACCCCCCCCCCCCCTCAGCGATGCCATTTTTTCTTTGTTCTTAAAAATACGGAGTCAAACTTTAGTAACACATATTATTTCAAAAGATAGCATATGTGGCACCAGATTGCATGTAAGGGCACCCAATTTTCAAAAATTTCCAAAGGGGAAGGATTGCCTCTGCCAGGCCCCTTAGTGATGCCAATTTTTTTAATTCCTACAAATAGGCAGGTTCTGTCAAATTCCAATTTTTACTTTAAAAGGTGGACTCTGTATCCCACTGGTGAAATCGATTAAAATAAAGACTACATGTTAAGATTCTCTTTACAAGCATGAATACGTTATTTTTGGCCATCTGAGGGGTCTGTTTTTTCGAAATTTTCTTTACGCTTCACGCCAACCAATGGTGGCGCTTCGCTCAGTCTATTGGGCAAAATTACATTTAATGGGTCAAATTAGCTCCTAACTCTCTGATCACTTTGCAGTTTGCGAACATATTTTGAAGAGAGCATTTTATTGCAAACGACAAAAGAAGATAGCGACTCGTTAGATTCTTCGTATAAGTCAGGATAATGCTATTTCCGGCCATCTCAGAGGTCTGATTTTTCGAAATTTTCTTTTAGCTCCGAGCCAACCAATTTAAGCGCTCCGCTTAGATAATCTTTATGATAAAATAACGTTCTGTGTCCAAGAAAAGCACAATCCTGTACCGATCAATGCTCTTTTATTTTGACTCCTAAAAGTATGCCAATTTAATGAAATGTTTCAAGAATGCATGTAAAGACACAAAAGTTTCAGTTTTATCCTCATGAACCACCACGATTCAACTTTTAACACTGTTCCTGTCAAAGTCGAAAATCTTGCACCATTTTGCATCTAGGCTCCTTGCAAACGTCAAAAAATTTCTGGACACCCTTCCCCTTCGACTATACTGCATGCCTCCCCCCCCCCTTCAGAGAAACCATGCATACGCCACTGCGTTACTACATTCAAATAAACCAGATATTGTTCACCAACATAATATACTTTGTTATTTGCGATTGCTCTATGTTAAACTTTAAGATTAAAATGCAGGTAATATAACAAAATGACATGGTAACGTTGTTATACTTGTAAATTTGCCTACTTTATATGAAATACCTACACATTGACCGGGAAAAGTTTTGGGGAAATTTCATACATTTGCCCCCCCCCCCCCCCGGAAAAAATCCTAGCTACGCCACTGTCCTCAATGTGAGGTATATGAGAGGTCTGATTTTTCGAAATTTACACAACAAAATTTACAAAACAAGTATTAAAAACATAAGCATAAGACTAGAAATGAGAATTAAAAACTTGAGCAAAAAATAAGGAAAAAGGTGTATATGTAAATTTACATTAAAAACTTAAAAATAACGTCAGATTCCAATTAGCACGGAATTCCGTTCAACAAAAAGCACAAAAACTGAAATTACAAAAAGTTCACGCAATTTCTGGAATGTGCAACCGAGTTGGAGTGTCCTTTGCTTGTCGATTATCGGCGGATTAAATCTGGTATTCCATGCGAACTGTGCATTCCTCGTAACAACCAAAATGAAGTATTTTTTAACTTGATAACAAAACCAAGTTCCCCTGGTTTTACTTCAAACATGACGCATGGTGTTCAAGCTCCCTCGCAAATGATATTTAAAAGGACGTTCAGTTGCGCTGAACCTATAGGTGATTTAAAGCTTTTGTGAATGTAATGGTGCGTGTCGACTGACATCGTGTTAAATGGGAATGATATTTCGAAATATGGAACAAAAGTGATATTATATCTCAAAGCTAGTAACCTAATTTGTTCATCTGCTACTGCGATTTTTACATTTGTACGATGTTCTTGTGTACCGAACTTATAGTTACGAAACGAAAACGACGGGGTTCCATTCCACACAAGACGGATATCGGTATATGACTCATGGAAATGTGACCATTCTTGAAATAACTCCTCTACGTTTTTTAAATAGTCTTCCACAGTGATATCTCGCAAATCCCATTGTCCTGAGGTGAAGACCCACACATCGAAATGGTGTTCCTGTTGAAGCTGACGATAAACGCCGCTATGAAGGAATTTCAGCATGGGTCCTTTCCTAAACTCAAAGGTCACACCCCACTTTGGCTCATCTCCAGAAGGACCGTATGCAATATTCGAATAGATACCATGACCGTCACCTCGATACAGCCACCCATAACTTGCTGTTAAATTCGGTGTCTGATTTTCAAGAGACTGCCATATTAATCTAATGTGGGAATCACCCAACAACGCTACTTTTTCCTTTGGAAACATTGCTGGAGGAGTGGTTCCGGTTGGCACATTGGACAAACAAAGTATCGTTTATCATTACTAACAAGTTCATAAGATGTGTTCGTAGCATCAGCTTGAAGTAAATTATCTAGCTCTCTTTTCTTTGGGTCATTTGGGGTTTTTGATTTCCACCGTCGAAATGTGGACAAATTTTTCGGTTTACTGCACTGGTTTAGATGAACCCTACTATGGCCTTCTGTCACAGCGTTTAAAGTGCATTCCATTTGCCAGGGTTGCGCGTTTTCAAGAGCATATGCAGACTTCATGTTTAGGTATTGAAGAGTAATGGAAAGGTTGTACACTCCACCAGAGTAAAGATAAATTCCTTTCACAGTACTGAGCAACTCTGTATCATTAACCGAAATGATGGTCGCAGAAACACCGTCTGACCCTTCCAAAACTATATCAAAGTACGCTGTTTCCTTCAAATTTAGCTTTTTGTTTAAGTGTGATTGAACAGAAACCTCGGTAACGCTTGTTATCAAGTGACAAGTAGTGGAATCTACCACTAAAGAAAAATTATAACAATGATCACATCCACACATGGTTACATATGCTGGTACCTTTGTGGCACTTGTGGGCAAAGGTGACTTCCATGGCGTAAATTTTCTCATTTTCTTTAATCCGTCTGAGCTTGAAGAAAGTAAGTCACGTTGATTTGGCCTAAAGTATGCTGGAACGATAGTTTGCCCGTCTGTTAGAACGAAAAGGTGAAATGCAAAAGAAAGTAATTATTTTGATGAGACTGAATGCGGAGTTTGTATGTAGTTATGGTGTCACTTGGTGATTGAATCGTCAAAGGTTGCTATAGTTTCATCTGTAACTATCTCGATTGTCAACGATGTTACAATTTAGTCGTAGATGTACAGTTTATGTTTGATATCGTAAAGCATGGAAGCTTAAAGACTGACATTTTTGAAGCATTCTGGTAAAATTTTGATTCCTTTCACATTGTTGATTCTATGGATATCAGCTTCGGTTTTATTTCTTGAATCTTTATACCTCGGTAGAGTTGTTAGAGACGCACAGTACAATCCCTTTATATAAACTAGCACAGATCAAAACAAATATATACATGAATAAATGGATAAAAATACAAAACAGTATACAAAATTCACAAAGTCCATGCAGGTACTTTAATCGGGCAAGCCTTGCAGCAAAAGGTACAAGTTTCCGTAGTGCATGAAAAAACAGGCCTTGTCGCCAGCCCGGCCTGTACCTAAAGCTTAAGAGAGATCGGAACACCTCAATACATATTCTGAATAGGACACCTATAAGTTTCCCTTCAGGTGCGAATATTTGCATACTAATTTAAACGTAATTTGAATCGACTGATAATTATACCACAATATGGAGCTATGTTTGTCGGCAGCATTTTGTTGCGAGAAGTAAACGGTTGAAAAATTTTAGAAAACTTCGGCAAATTCTATATTTTTTCATTAAAGATCTCTTTCAGTTTTGAAGGTTGAACATTGAAAGCAGATAAGGTTCATCGCATGTTGGACCACTACCAAATGTGAGCTTACACGATTATTCAAAGTGAAAAGACAGTTCTGTAAAACTAGCCTGAATTTAACACGCAGTAATTTATAAACGGTTAAATCTCATAGATTTCAGAAAATCAATTTTACTCATAATTTACCAATACCCTGTTGTTTACATTGCATTGCGTCCCTGTGATTATTTACATTGTACGGAACCTTTGCAAATAAACGACAACCGGTACACCCCAAGATATAATTTACCTCCAGCATCCAGGTGATCCAGGAGTTGTATAGAACTGTTCAACCCCTTATAATGCATAATTTGCAACATCGTGTTAATTTCACGTAACAGTTTATTTCCTTGTATAAATTTTAGCAAGAAGGAGATAACTCTTTTTCCATCAATTTGGATATTCCATGCCCATGCACCTTTCTATAGACAATACAGTTTGGTGAGGACTTATTCAACTT
Source organism: Holothuria scabra (assembly GCA_037179385.1). Taxonomy (NCBI): domain Eukaryota; kingdom Metazoa; phylum Echinodermata; class Holothuroidea; order Aspidochirotida; family Holothuriidae; genus Holothuria; species Holothuria scabra. The sequence continues at coordinate 53,696,323 of CM074184.1, forward strand.
AAGAACCTTCTGATACATTTGTATGAAAAATTTCAATCTGATCAGGTTCAGTTATCGTCCCAATTTTACAACCATAAATCAAGACGCGAACAACAACTCGGTCATGACATGGCAATCAGTAGACTGTGCAAAGGGTTTCTTGTCTGATTTATTTATTTAACCTTCGTATAATTTTATTAGTTAAACACATCACCAAGATAAGTGTAATTATTCACAGTCTGAATGTTTTGACCCCAAAACGAACCTTGGATATTTTTCTTGTATCTCCTTTTAAAAATGACAACTTTTTTATGTGAAAACCCTCCACCTTGTAAGTAGGCGTCATGACTTACCCGATAGGGTCATGACTTGGTTGATCTGCTACGATAAAAAACGGCAAATATTTAAGTGGCATTGAGATTCCTATTAGTTGTTCACAGCCCAAAAATAACTAAGGGTGTACCATACTGCACTGAATATCCAGAAGCAATGCCCATTTTTAAATATTAACACGTTTTCGTTAATTTGGGAACATGAAGTACCTGTTTGCAATAATGTTTCTTTTCCAAAATATCGACAATTCGAAAGATTGGCCTAAAAATTGTTAATTCCTTTTTTTCTTTTTTTTTGCATTTTTTTTAATTTCATTTTCGTGCACAACCTCACCCATTTTTTATGGTTCGAGATTCATTTGGTAGTATATATAGCCACTGATTTCTCTTCTAATGTCTACCGTTCAAGAGGCGGAATTCTGTAATGTGTTTCCCTCACGTTTACATTTAAATGCCAAATACTGCAATGATCTTTGACTGCATTGAGAACAGACTATTCAAACTCGTGACTTTGAATTATTCTATTAATCTATGATAACAATAAGAACTTTTACAATGAAATATTAATGTCAACCGAGGCCACAAGGATAATCTATGCATCAGGTCAAAAAGTATTTCTGACATTAATAAACGCTCAGTACAGTGTCACGCTAATATTCCTTTTTCAGATGAAAGTCAATATTACCTGAATGAAGCAGAAAGATATGTTTTAAGGATTAGCCACCAGGCCTAAAGTCTACCTGTCTATTACGAAAATCCGTTTTAATGACAGCTTACTTTTTAAGCTTTAATTTAAAACAGCATTGAGCAGTTTACTAATACAAGTAACAAATGTGATACTCTTATAATTGGAAAAAGGAAAACACACCAGTGAGCCACAACTGCAAAAAGGCCGTAATCGGCTTGACTTAAGACAATTATTCCAAATGATTTTAAACTTTTTAGATGTTATGCAACTTTTGAACACAAAGTCAAATCTATTTCAAAGACAATCACTCTGCTAAAGCTTCATACCAAATAGGACTCACCCCCTTTTGCCAGTTTCTTCTGGCTTAACCACATTTTAAGTGTTCTTTTTTTTTCTTAATTGTTTTATCTTTCTTTCTGCTTTCTTTCAAGGTCGGTAGCTACGATAAACATATTACTGTTTTCTAGCGTCCTGTTTCTAACTCTAAACTTCAACTCGATTTCCTGGATAATGGTGCAAGTAAGTGGTGCTATTGTCTCTCATTATCAAATAGAAACTACTCAAGCTTTCAATCAATATTCAAGAGAACCTTTTCCCCACACATAATTGGTACCTTTACGTCATGCTTTACAGTGATATCTTTTCTTTTATTACATCTTTTTCTTACTAGATTGCCTTTGTATGTTGTATTGGAAGAGTATTCTCTCTCATTGTTACCCTGCTGCTCCATAGTTCCATTTCCTTCAAAGAGGAGGTTTGGATCTCATACTTTTTGGAGGAGGGGAAACTGATATTTTTCTGAGTTATAAGGTTTCTCTGAGGGCTGTTTGTTTTCTCCTCCTTTGCTTTCTTTGTGTTGTGTTTTACTGAGGAATTTTGCTACTTATGCCTCGAGAGTGATACACTCCCAAGCTCTAAAGAGTTTTCTGTGTGTGTTCCTTTCTCCAGTGTATATATGCTTCCATATACTTATCATTCCTGATTTGGTTAAACTTATTTATGTCTGCATGACAACATTTAAACAAATACAAAAATCGGAAAGAACATGATTTGATGCAAATAAATAGGGATACATTGATTGCGAGAGAAGTGCCAAGGGAACCACATTTCTTGAGTTCTAGAAATAATTGTTTTTGTATTGAACCGAATATCGACTTTCGGTGATGCTCAAATTTGCAATAGATTTCATTTAAGGGTGCAAATAAGGTACACATAAGGTACGTATGGATACAAAAATTTGATTTCCGACGATTTTGAATCTTGCAGGCTATGGTATGTACAGACATAAAACGGTAAAATAGATTTAACAAAAAAAAGTTCTTTTTTCAAAATGGATTCTCAAGTCCATGTTTTCTCATCAGTTTTATCAATTTTTCTGAGGGAAGGTCACTTTTGGCAAAACACCGTGACTATTGGTCACACGTACGACAAGTTGTAAGTCCGTTTATACCAACACTTGTTGAACCTGCATTGTGAAACTTTCCTTCTTATTTTTTGAAATATTGTCTTTTTCTGCTGATTACATCTTATCGCATTATTAGGGAGAAAATACATCTCACTACCCACATACGTGGTCGTAATCAGATGTTATATCGGACAAACTGATTGACATTACCAAGTATACCAGAATACACAAAAAGTTACCTAACATTTGGGGCTAGCTGGCTAGCTTAAAAGACCGGTCAAGTATGTGTTTATTGCTTTCCACTCAGTCTGAACACAATGAAAGCGCAAATACATTACGTGATTACTCAGACTATTTGGTAAACTCAGATACCAGTTACAACCCACACCACTTTTGATCTAATTGTTGCCAGTGTTGCATTATTAAAAAGCAACGTCACGGTGACGGCATGTGCAACAAGGAGTCCTGTCTGAGAGAATGCCAGTTGTCATTCTTAAATCAAAGAAAATAATCAATAATTAACGATACTCACACAAAGATGACATATCTAGTACAATCCACATTCCCGCAACAAATGCGACTGTCATCCACATGAGTAATGACAAATCTGTAGAGCAAGGAAAACGGCATTATACACTTTTTTTTATTCAAATTTCACCCTGCTATCTTTTCATCTAATTAATAGTTGTTTATAATTCATTGTGAAACAATTTAAGGACCAACTCAGTAGTTCCAACCACAGTTAGATTGGTTGTATGGTTGGTCGGTCGGGCTCTCGGTCGGTCGGAGGTTTACCTCTCACAACGAATTGCCACTTGATTAAAAGGGTCAATCCTCTCACCTTCAACTACAACTTTTGCAAGAGTCGACACAAATTCTCAATTGGCACAGTTCTTTGATTGACAGCTGGTTTAAAAGACGCAGAGTTTTGAAGATCATATTACCTGGCAGTTACTGAACTGAGAGTGTTTGATTTAACATTGGAGTCTTGTATACAGGTATACTCACTCTAAAGCAATAATTTAGATTTGTGTCTGTGTAAAGATGGATTTTTTGACAGTTGGAGAAGGGCATGGGCGTCCGCAGAAATTTTTGCAAGAGGGGCAAGGTCATTCATGGATGATTGAATTGTGTACACTATCTAAGCGGAGCGCCACCATAGGTTGGCGCGGAGCGTACAAGAAAATTTTGGGCTTTACAAACCCTCCAGATGGCCGGAAACGACACTTGGCGAGTGTTATAAGCTGCATGTACCCAGCCCTGAAACAGGAATTTCATGTCTGTAATTTTTAGATTTTTAGAATTCTCAATGTAAAAAATTGTTGAAGGGAAATCTGCCTCTCTGTCACGGCCTCGCACGCCTATGCACGATAAAACTTACGCTGTCAAACAGCCTGTATAGGCCTATATCCGTTACCCAATTATGAATCATATCCCCCCCCCCCATATTCACCTTGTATATCCTATTTACATCCCCGCGTCGCCACTTGAGATCAGCATGGGACCAAACCAAGCCAACGCATTCATCAATAGTCGGATGCCATATGCACACTACATACCTGAAAACCAGTACAATTTTGGCATAGTTTTTACAATTACAAATTTCCATTGGATGTCACGAAATGATGGTCCCCAAATTTCGATTTCACTATTCAGCATACCATCCTCTCTTTTGCTATCCGTGGTCAAATGTCCGCATATTTCACGACTAGAAAATGACGCTGTGAGTGAAGATATTTTGATGATTTTTTTTTTTATTTTTTTATTTAAATTTTAAATTAATTTTTTTCACAAGTTTGATTTTCCAGGGGCCCCCCTGGCCCCCCCCCCCTTCCGGACGCCCATGGAGAAGGGGCTTTTAATGAGTATGTAAGTAAAAGTGGATTTGCTTGGGGTGAAAGGATCGGGCCTTTACTATAAATTAAGCCGACCACGCTTTTTTCAGCTTTAACTCTATGGCTTGTTTTCCCTTTTCCATTGCTAATGCTGAGCACCAAGCACAATTGAAGTAGATTTCTTTAACAGGGCTGCAACGCCCAGTCTGAACTTCCGACATGAATTCGGTTTTTTTCCTGGGAGCGAAATTGGTCCGGAATGACGGGTCCTGAAATCAGAACTGAGCACAGAATTAGCTGCAGCTGGACGTGAATTAGAGACCCTAAGTCCATAGTGTATAAAGGATCGACTGTAACACAAGGCTATTATCCAATTTTGGGGGAGGAATGTCCCAGTCTTGTAAAATTGCGGCAATGGGGCATAAGAGTGTTTAATAATGAGGATCAGCTGAAACTTATTCGGGTTGAAATTTTGCAGAAAGACCAATTGAAGGTAGTTATTGTAGCCTTTTCTTGGGGAAAGAACTTGCTAGATTTGTTACTCTGTGCTGTGGCTCTAGGTAAGCCATAAGTACCCTAAAAATTGTGGTCTGGGCTTGTAACCCGAAGGCAGCTCTGAGAATAGTGCAATAGTCTACCAGACATCATGCCAGGTTAAGGCGAGCAGGGTCCCCCATGATGGGTTCCAATATTTGAAAGCAATGCACCAGGAACCCAACATTGAGGAGAACCGGTCGTATATCTTGTTTCAGCACATTAAATATATAGGCCTGATAGAGGCGTGAGCTATTATGGATTTAATTATAAACTTCAGAAGTTTGGGGGGGGGGGGAACATAAACATGATTGTATTGTTAAGTGAAAGACCTTGTAGGCTGGCCCTGATTTTCATCATATTCCAGGCTGTGGTCATGTTTTCTGCGAAAACCGCAGGCTTGTGGTTGTATTTATGCACAAGTTCATCTAGTATTAGCGGAGTCTACCCGGCATTTATAAGCTTCTCGTTCAAAGGGTTAATGTTCATAAAGTACTTTAGTTATAAACATTATTATTCACACGGTTCGTTGCTCATAAGGTTCATTATTCAGAATGGAAAATGCTTTCGTCATTCAGTAATCATAGAAAAAGGGGTTTGATATTGTCCTTAAACATAAATAAACATCAGCTCAATTTTGCAAATTTTGCCAATTTGGTGACGTCGTGAGAGGGCCAATCCATATATGGCTAATCTTAATTTCAAGGGCAGTTGTAAAAGTAGTGTGTCCTGGGGGTTTTGCTTTGGAAATATAAATTGTGCCTTTGAAAATCATCAGTATCAATTACTAACCTATAAACTATCTGTTGAGTAATTAAGAGATAATAAACGTTCAACAAAAGAAATGTCAACACTGTGTAGCACTCCTCGTCACAATTTTTGCATACGCAACAAGTTCCTTCAGAGACATTCAAACTTAAAGACGTATAGTTTGAGAAACGTAAGAAATACCGAGTCCAACGGATTATTTTCTAAGGTAAGATCACTCCCTTACTTCCAAGTGAAGTCTGCATTTTGCAGACATGTCACACTAGGCCTCCGTCTAACAGTCAGTGTACAACTTGAAGCTTTAAAAGCCTGCATTTCAAAAGGGGGCGCAGCTTTTCCTTAAAATAATAAAACGACGGCCTCTTCAATAAACTATTGAAGCAGGCCCGTAGCCAGGATTGCGTCATGGGGGGCTTTTGGTGTCATGGTAGGGATTTGGGGCAAAACATTTGGGTAAAGTCTAAGGATAGAGAGAAAAAAAAGCTGTTTAGGTGCTTTTGCATTGCAAGGATGGGTCATGGGGGTTTCTGACCCCCCCCCCCTTTGGTTACGCCACTTAAATAAAGCATATGTTACTTAACACGTACAGTCCATACCTATCAACTTAACGCCGATTTACGTTAAATGACAGCACACAGACCATACGCAGCAATGTTTGCCCGTTCTACTTACAATGCAACGCGATACCTCACGCGACATGTGTGCATATATGAAACGACTGCTTTGACTGTAAGGCTTTTTATTCAGGATGCCTAAAAATGATCCCGTTTGCCGAGGGTGAAATGGTGCCCCCCCCCCAAAAAAAAAGGGTTATCTCCTTGACCTTACAACAGTAAAGCCAAACTAGGCAAAAAAAAAAAAAAAAACAAAGGATAGAGAGAAAAAAAGCTGTTTAGGTGCTTTTACATTGCAAGGATTGGTCATGGGGGTTTCTGACCCCCCCCCCCCTTTGGTTACGCCACTTAAAAAAAGCATTTGTTACTTAACACGTACAGTCCATACCTATCAACTTAACGCCGATTTACGTTAAATGACAGCACAAAGACCATACGCAGCAATGTTTCTCCGTTCTACCTACAATGCAACGCGATACCTCACGCGACATGTGTGCATATATGAAACGACTGCTTTGACTGTAAGGCTTTTTATTCAGGATGCCTAAAAATGATCCCGTTTGCCGAGAGTGAAATGGTGTCCCCCCCCCCCCCCCCTCAAAAAAAAGGGTTATCTCCTTGACCTTACAACAGTAAAGCCAAACTAGGCAAAACAAAACAAAAGTATTACTTAGCCATGTCCACGCAAAAGTACCTGCCATTTGTCTTCATGAATATATATACAGTTCTCTAGCAGGAACCGTGCCCCACACACAACAATCGTATTGATTATAAGCTGTTAAGCATACTTTCATTGGATGTATTCGTAATACATATAAATGTCCAGACGATAAATCAGCATTTTCCTTTTTTAGCAGCGGCAGCTTAAGGTAACGAAACAAAATTAAATTTGAGTACTTGCCAGATAAAAGATTTCTCCCCATTGTGGAGTACGGAAAACAAGCCAGCGAGAAGCAACTGGAAAAAATGCCGTGGCCGTCTCGACTTGAACTAATTAGTTGAAAACAGGGCTATAAAACTCCAAATTACCTAACCCATCGTGACTGCCGCGTATTGTCTACTGGAAGAATGAGTTAGTGTCCTACACTGTTAAAAATTTCTGTAAATTTACAGACTTTTTTTAACTTAAACTTTTTGTATTTTACTTTTAATAGAGATTTTCTGTATCTTTACAGACACTTTTTATTTCTACAATAAAAAAAGGTTGTTTAACATGTATTTTCTGTTTATTTGAAAAACCATTTCTGTCTGCTTTTTTAACCAAATTTTACTGCTTTGTAAAACTTTTTCTGTAAATGTACAGAAATTTTAACAGTATTTTGTATTTTTCTGATTTCACATAAATATACTGTCATTTAACAAACATTCATTTTGTTTTTACGCTGAAAAAGAAACAAAAATAAGCCCAAACAAACAAACAAATAAGAAATAGCCAGAAAATTTTCAATATATAACATGCATCGTTCTGCGAAGTTTCAGTTAAAAAAGAAAACATTTTTGGCAAATTTATGGCCCTATTTGAAAATTAACTTACATTTATTTTACTGACAATTGGTATACTGATGTCAACTCATCGCCACAGGCGCTCATGCACTTGATCGAATTAAAAACGTTTCACAAATTTACTTGAAAGAGTCTGTAAATTTACCACTTTATGACGTAAATCTCATTTTGCATAAATGGGTGGAGCTTATTTTGTAGGCATTTTCCTAACAAAAGGATTGCTGTTGCTTTGAATAATATCTTTTTGGGCTTTTTTTAATCAGGAAGTGATAAACTTATTGTTTACCTTGTCTGGAAATGTTTTCAACCAATGTATTTGCATTCTTTGTCATATTTATTTTAAAAACAATTATTATATTGTACCAAAAATGTGACTTTCCAATTACATAGTTCCTAGAGATAGCAGTCTACTGGACAACAATGTGATACAAAGTATCCTCATTGTGTTTTGATTGAAAATAACTTCGTAACGACACATTACGTTGATAAGCAAATACCTGATCTACGTAATGGTGAAGTCTATGTTACGTAATAACATATGAAAGGAAAAAAGCGATATTATAATAAATATTAAAACGCCGAGAATGAAAACAGTAGGCTGTAAATTCACATAAAATTAAGGTAAAAAAAATAACAGAACAATTCTGTAAAAACTGTAAAGAAAAAACAAACACTTAAAGTTTTTTCATGATTACAGTCTGGCTGTAAAAAAAACATTATTTGGTTGGAAAAAAATTTGCCATAAAAATGATGTAAATTTTACAGAGAAATTTCTAACAGTGTAGAAGGGTGGAGTAAGTTCATGCTGAGCTTTTTAAAATTAATCAACCGTTATAAAACAAGTCGGGCAACTTATCAGCATGCGACTATGTAATTACCGGGTCAATAATAATGTAGTTGTAATGCACTGAATTGGTTCAGGGCCTGGTAAATAATTCGCATCCTTAAATTTCTAGCAGAAGTGGTAACTACCACATGATAGATCTATAGACCTCATGCATATGATGTCATTGAGCAAAAATTATTGGGGGCAAAACAAACCAAAACCGACAAATGCAGACAGCTGAGTTTTGAACCAGTGGAATGCGGGCATGGTCTGCTACACGTACCACATGTTTCATCGCCCCCCCCCCCAGGATGACGTCAGTGTGTCGTCAATGCATAAACTCTATGGCCTCCAGGCTGCAACCTACTAAAGTAGCATTGCACTTATTCATACATTGATCGGACAGGCTGTCATAAAGGTACTTCAGGTCATGTAGGTTTACTAGTTCGGAAGGGTTAAGACCCGCATGACAACCTATTTTTATTGTAACCAAGGATTTGCTAATCTTAATTAAGATAAAAACACCACTAATGTCACTCCCCTTTGATCTTCACATGATTAACCACCTGCCCGAGTAAACTCAAGTCTAAATAATAGAAAAGAATTTTTAAAATTGAAATATATTCCCTAAGGACTTTGATCCCCACATTGTTTACAGCATGTCCTCATAAACGCTCGTCTAAAGTTTGGTGAGAATATTCTAGAATTAAATAAAATACACCCTCGAACGTCATGCAGATACATGGCGTACCGTTAAAGCTGCGAAACTAAAATAGCAGACTCAACAGAGGTTATGGCTTATACTATGCTGTTAAAGACAGCTGCTGTTGAAGCTACGTCAAATCTGTGTTATGACCATGTTCATTGTTGGTTATTTTGCAAGTTGTGTAACAAAAACTGTTAATGTGTTCCAAGCAGAGAGGAAATTTTGTTCAAATCAAGGTATTGTGATATTGGTACAACTGTAATAGCTTGTATAGTTTGCATTTACCTAGAATCTCCAAGTAATTCAAGATTTTTGTAATCTCCACTTACACTTTCAGACCAAGCGGTTCTAACAGCTTTTTGAAAAAAACTATTACAGTAGTTGACTTTAGATTCATCTGGGAATATATAGGTACAGGTTGCTTTAATGCAACCTTGGAATTCATATAACAAAACCCGTTTCAATATAAGCTAATCAAACATTGACAATGAACTTCAAGAATGCAAAGTGTGAAATCCAATCGCAACAAAGAGCTTCATTTTTTAAGCATCAGAAAATGAATTATATTTTACTACTGTTCCAAGAAAGTTTATTGTTACAGGTAGGAAAACTGCGAAAGCCTAGGAGTAATGACAGGCCAGTGCATAGGCACTGACAGGAATATATATAGGAACACGTTTTTCTTTGGGGAGCTAAAAGTGTACCAATAACTTGGAAGGGTTCTATAATTTTTCTGTGGATTTCATTTGTTTCCCAACCACAAAATAACGTTCTACCAAATTTTTAGAAGCTAGGAAAAATTGGAGCCCCCAGAGAAGAGCACTAAGTGTGTACCAGCTAGACATTGCAGTGGTTGCATGTATAAACATTTACTAACTTAGTTACTTAGATGAGGTTTTACGGCTCAGTTTCTAATCAATTGGTTTAAGTCTAGACTTCCATGACCTTAACTTCCGTTTCGGCTTATTGGCTTGTTTCCCCTACTCCATTTTTATTATGTTGAACATCAAGCACAACCACATATAGTAGGTTCCCGTTTTAGAGTCTTTGATATGACTCGGCCACGAGAGGACCTCCTAACATGAGGTCTGTAATTGCGATGCACTAACCTTTAGACGTGCACTCGGTCTCAACACTTTTCACATATTCAAGACCCTAGATTAAATTTGATGCCCAACGATGCTGCCAAACCTAGGACCATGTATACATAGCTATTCTTGTACCCATGATAGCTGGTGCCTATAATTACTATATGAATGACCATGTAAGACCTGCACACATCAATACCAACTGGTCAGATTCTGAATATCCGTGCATGTTATACTTATCTTCCATTTTAGACTTTTATACACAAACTTGGACACGGAATGTGACCTGTTTAGTTATGGTAAGCTCATCTATACTCACGTTTTGTAATTTTTTCAAGCTACTTCAGTGACGGTTTCAAGCATATACTCTTGGTTTTAGGAACATTTTATCTTAAAGAGGAAACTAACTTTTGGATACATTTGAAATGTCGTCGGGAAACCTCAATCCGCAGGCCTTAAATAAAATCATGAAACAACAACGATCTTCATTCTCTATGCAATCTTAAATATATGCTGAAGGGAAGCTTACATTCTGTCCTCAAACGTTTCAAATTTCTAAAATTTCCTGTACCAAAACCTCCATATATTTGTTTAATAGGCTCCGAAATTTTCCGCGCCCGCGTTCCGCAAGTCACTTCCCTGACAAAGTAAGTTTTCACACTTTAAAAAGGCCGGAATATTTGGGTGTTCCCCCCCGTCGGAAAAAAGTCTAACTGCGAAACTGCTGAACCTTGACAAGTACCAGCTGGTACACATACCATGGCAGGCACTTGCATACTGACAATTAGGCCTACTGCATATACCTTAACTCAAATCCATGCACTCATGTTTACTACCAACGTTACGCATGACGTGGCAACCGTATCCAAATCAATGCATTATGATACCAACCTGTACTTGTACTCTTGATTAATTTTAACTCAGGCTCGTAATATCTTTACTCCTGACTTGGTCCTCGTAGGTTTAGATGTTAGAAACTCTTCCACTTACGTTTATCCCCACTTTCGAAAGACACTTACACTCTATACACGTTTAGGAAAATGATGTATTTCCTCTTTCCGGATAGAACAAATAATTATGGTTAAAACGTAAATGAAAGTCTTAAGTGGCATTGCAATATGTTTCCAAAGGACCTTTGTACATGCGCTCAAACTCGGAACCCCAACCCCCTTACTGGAAAAGGTTTTCCCCCCCCCCCCCCCCCCCGCCTTGTTACTTTGTCCTGGCCTACTGGTTCGCATTTAGGACAAAGATTACTCGCGGAAGGAGCTAGAAATGTTCTTCTAAGTATATTTTAAACTTTTACAGTTCTTTCTTTCACATACCGAGGTTTACACTAACTGGTATTGGCAATTTAATTAAAGGGGGAAAGGCAAATAACTTAAGGGCGTGGTCACATTGTGCTAATTTGCAATCCGAAATCCGATTCGATGTTTACTAAATCGGACAAACACTTTTCTGTTGAGACGTCCATCTACGGATGGTAAAAACGTAACTCGACAATTTATCGTAATAAAACCGAAACGCCCTTCATTGCTTATATCGCTCAACAGCAAGTGGTGTTTGTAAGCAAACTCAATTTTTGTATCGGATGTCGGTGTCGTTTAAGTGTTTATTCCATTCTCGTAGTCCTTTTGTTAAGGAACCCACTGTGACTGTTCAAGGTGCTCAGTCAAAGCAATGGGATAGGGAAAACAAGCCAGTAAGCCACAACTGGAAGAAGGGTCATAGCAGGCCAGACTTAAACCATTTGTTAGAAACTCGTTATAACTTACAAACCAAATAGGGCTTTACATCTGAACTTACACTCTTAAAACCCCGATGTCAAATTTAGCCCTTTACTCTAACACAATCCGAGTTAAGTTTGTTAGTATAACTAACTCAAACACTAGTAACTTTAACCAGAATTTGTGTTCGGTTAACACAGGTTTGCATTAAAATTTAACCAAGATTATGTTGGAGTAAATGTAACACCGATCCTTGTTTAATTTAACCCCGGTGTTTTAAGAGCAGCCTTCTGGTAACGGGTTCGAACAAGCTGGAAATCAGTGTTCTTGGTTAAATGTTTAAAGGGATTTGGAAATGCGAAGAAAAATTACTGTTTTGAAACACATAACTCACTTTCTTTTAGTTGACTCATTCGTGACATCTCGAAGTAGCTTTCGGAACCCTCTATACCTATATCAAATAAATGAGAACAGTATTAGCAGATTAACGCAGACTTGTTCCAAGTTAGTCGTAGATGAAGGGTAGGAAGTATAAGTATGCAACAACTTAAGTAATTAAGTAAGGTAGTACATTTGTAGTAGATGAAGGGTAATAATAACGGCTCAGAAAAGTCCCCCTTAAAGGGAAAATTTCAGGAAGAAATTGATTTATCAATTACAAGCATGAAAACACAATTTTCGGCCACCTGAAGGGCCGCGATTTTTCGAAATTTTCTGCACGCTCCGCGCCAATCACTCCGCCTATATAGTCTTAAGGGCAAAACATTTTTAGGTTCAAAGATTTTTTTAATAACTTTCTGATCACTTTGCTGTTTTCTAACTTATTTTAAGGTAGGCATTCTATTGCAAAAAGACAGGGACTGCTTCGGTTTTTGGCATACCTCTGGGGAATGCTTTTCCTTTTCCGGACACCTTAAGGGCCTGTTTTTCGGAATTTTCTGTACCCCAACAAATGGTGGAGCTCAGCTTAGATATAGTCTTTATGGAAAAATTCGTTTTTTGGGGGGGGGGGTCAAGAAAAACCTTAAACTGAAATGCCGATCACTGATGCTCTTTTATTTTTACTCATAAAAAACTCATAAAAATTTAGAAACAAATTGTATTTCAAAAGGATAGCCTGCATGGCATTAAGTTGCATGTAAAGACACAAAATTTTCACTTTTATTCCCACTCACCACTAAAGTTCAACCTTCAAAAGTGTTCCTGTTTAAGTGAAGATGTTCCACCATTTTGCATACATGCTCCTTGAAAAGGTCAAAAATTTTCACACGGGTGGGGAACCGCCCCTCCCTAAGGGGGAGGAGGACACCCTCCCATTAGAGCCACCCTCCCCATCTAGGCCGGCGATCACTCAACATACTGTATGGCCCCGTTCAGAAACCTCCGTACTCCACTAAATTTTTAAAACCATCAATTTTCCATAACGACGCTACCCTTTATACAAGGTGCATAATAAACTTGGGTTTCGTAAGGTCCATGACATTCACACTCTCAGGATTATGTATTCCAATATGTAAATAGTAAACTGCCTTTGGTATTCTGTAACATTGTTTAACCCAGAAATGTTCTCATATGTTAATCCAAACTCAACAAGAATTAAATGCTCTTTGCGGGTATACCAGGCACGCTTCTAATTATAGGATATCTATGATGCTGTTGCAAAATTATTTACCAAATCTGGAGTGATCTTCTAAATGATGTTAACCTTTTTAGATATTATGCAACTTTCAAGGACAAAGTCAAGTCTAATTACTCTGCCTAAGCTTCATGCCAAATTTGACCCCTCCGTAATATTCACCTAGTCCCTTCCGGCCCCAATTGTTCTGTATTCTTATTTATTTCTTTTTCTTTTTTTTCTTTTTTTTTTAATCTTCCTTTTATCTTACTTTAAAGGTCGCTAGCTACGAAAAACATGTTACTGTTTTTCTAGCGTCCCGTTATAACTCTACATTACAACATTGGTTTATTTTATGTATCTATGTCTTTATACACGAAATACACATAACTGAATGGAAGTGAATACTAATATTATGTTAAACTACGGAAAAAAATGCATTTTAAAGGGAACGTTTTGGCAAAAAATAATTTTATTCGTGTAAAAGAGGAAATAAATCTTCACAGTTTGGTGAAACTCCCATTTAAATTAGGCATGTATTTCAGAGATATAAGCAAATGAATTTACCAAATTTGTGTTCCAAATTGAGCCTGAGTGCAACATTGACTACATCACTCCTCATATAAAAAAGGAATGCTTTGTTTCTTCTTGTTTTCAGACTGTTCCGTTGATTTGAAGTACCGTAAGTAGAGATGGGACCTCCCACAGAGAAGTATAAAGTTTGTAAAGTCCTCGTGCCACTGTTGCAATTGCAATCTGATAAACATGGGAATGTTTAGGAGAAAAATTGGTCGCTTTTAAAGATATTAATTTCTTTGAAAATAAAGGTTAGGCCTACCTTTAGAATTTAGGTTTTTCTTACGGACTGGAAATATTTTGCCGAATCCTTCATAGTCCGGTGTCAGCCTTTTAAAAAACTGTGTCGCACAGCTTTTATTTTGATATTAGAGGTGTGGCCTATTTCTAAAAAGCTGATTTGTCCTTTGGCCAAATTTACCCTCATTCTACCTGGGAAAAAATTACCTCTTGGCTAACGGGGAAGTTGAATTCAGAATACTTGCAGAGAGTTTTAATGATGTAGGCTATTTCATTTGAACTGCACTGGAGGTTCCAGAAATTTACAAGAAACTCTGTGATTAGTAATTCCGACTGTTTTAAGTCACCATCTAAAGTATCACATCGGTCCATCACACAAAATATCCAAGGTTATCCAGTCACCCACATTTCAACACTTTTCACTTTGTTTACTAAGTTTACAGAATTGAGTCACTGCTGCAGCTATAATGTGTTAAGTTTCTCAATGTGAGCGTCTAAATAGCAACACCCAATGCTTGTCGTGAATCTCTAGACCATCGCTCCACAAGATGTTCACATCAGGATGAACTTTTTGGAACTTGCCTCCCTCTCTGGTACTAAAAGATAATAAATTATTTGGAATAAGCCAAGGATTTTTTCTTGACAGTTACAGGAGAAATCGAGTCACCCCAACTTAGAGAATTGTAGTAAACTGTCCTGTTTCGTGATTGGCTCTTGGCATTCTCGGGACAATACTTTACTTTTCAAGTGATGAGATTTACTCGGAGTGACTGCTTGGTTTACCATGAATATGCAATATTAAAGTCTTAAAATATTGTAAAAGACACTTGGAAGAGAATTAGGAAGAAAATTGTGACATTTAGCTGTTGCTTTTAAAATGAGTTTGAGGAAACTGCTCTTGTCCTTTAGTTTGAAGTTTTAGATTTCAGGACGTCTACTTCATATACAACGAAGTAACGTCCCTCACGTCTATGCCGTTTCAAACGAGTTGTAAAATGACAGGGGCAATGCAGGAGGTGCATGACGACATTGCGTTGTAGCTGACGTCCGCGCGTTGCATTCTAAGCTCAAAACTTACATCAAGCTTAACGCAATACCATGTAAGATATGCAAAACGTAAAGATTACATTCCTGCAGCTCTTATGTATTAAGTGTTTATCACAGAATTCTAAGACAAAAACTGGCTTCGCTCTGAAAGACTGTTTCGAGGCAAATTGAAGAAAACATATTCTAACATTTCCATTTGTACACATTAGACGATTTGGACGATATAATACTTTTTTCGTAATTTTTCCCTTCTGCTGTAGATAATTTGGGTAGGGGGAAATGTTGCTTTAGGATATATTTCAATGTTAAGAACAATAAAAACAACGCGTTCTTTGACCAAGATCGTCACAGAGGCGTAGAACGAAACTGGAAAATGACAAGTTGCCCAAAATTTTCCAAAATCTCCCCAAATTATTTCCCTTTTCACCTGGTCGCATTTGGAGTAGATTGGATAGAAAAGATTATTTCTATGAATTGTACCTCTAACTACTGAAAGAGAACGCAAGATAAATTAGCCTACCATTGCCACGGTTCTGTAATCAAGGAAGTGCTTACTTTCTTTCTTGAATCTGTGTTAGCCACCGTGACGAGATGAAAATATTTTCTGCTAGACTTGCCTGTTTAGTCCGCTGAAATTAACACTATGAAAGTGCTTGACCTGCGAAAGTATAACGGTTCGTCAATGTGAAAAATTGCAAATTCCTTATACTAGATTCATCCGTAATTGTTTGGGCCGACCTCACACTACCAATTAGAAAATGAGGTGAACCAATTACTTTCAGGCTCCTTTAATGAGGTGAAGCAATTACTCCTCTTTGTCTAAAGTCGCTCACTTGTTTGCGGTTTGTAAACGTTCAGTGGAGTGTGATAATATTTTTGTGGTAGTAGTAAGAGAGTAGCATTGTCAACACAAAAATTGGACCCTTTTGTCAGGGGATTAAGGCCTTTTGTCGGGGGATTTGGGCGTATTGTTATGTTGCAAGTTCTCCCCCATTTTGTTTTGAAAGTTATTAGATGTAACTGAACTTGGGAGCTGCTAATGAGGGATTAACCGTTTTGTAATGAATAGGGAGGTAGATAAAAAAAAAAGAAATCGGCTCATCCTTAGGGTAACAAACACACGAAGCTTATCAGGCAATGCCACTTAGTGACTGAGTAGTAATTCTTAGCAAAATCTGTATCGGCAATTACATGGGAATTAGGTTTAACTTCGGTAAATAATTGAGTGGTCATCAATGTCGGAGGCTTATGATGAAAACCTAAATAATCTTTATCACAAAGGGTGGGGTGTTGCAGTTAAACGTCAAGGGTGATAATTGACCATTTTATAAATTTTCCTTTTTCTTCTTGTGTTTATGTAAGCTGCCTCTAATTTTAAGGTTTTGGCTTAGGAAGAGTCAAATGTGACTTCAAGTTGAGACATATTACTATCAAAACAGGAATGATTGGCAGCTAGAGACACTTAAGTTAGATGGATAGATGTTCCTACTGGTTACCTGTAAAAAGAAGTGATAATTTTCTTACTTGTTGCTAAGGGCTTAACAACATTTTATTTGTATATAGGTTATCAAGGTTGCGAAAGTTGCCTGAAAAAAACTGCTGTCAGCTCATTCTTACTTCAGATTTCAAACTATTCACATCGAGATATTCATGGCTGGTTCTTCTCTCTTCTCAAAGTTTGAACTAAGACTCTTTTCTTCATTTTATCAACCGAAACTCGGTATTCGGTTTTTTTTTTCAATTCTTCATGTCTGTGCAAAGAAAGAACTTAGTCTCTTGTCGCGTTTATTCCTTTCTGGCACCTGGTTGAAGTTAAAAAATAGCCGTATTGGTTCACACGTCAGAAAAGTTTGAATTAAACATTTTGGATATTTTGATCAGCTTAATGCTCAGGCATCTTTTAAACGGTGTACCATAAGAACTTACGCAACAACCAAAATGAATTCAACATCTGCAACATCTACACCTTGCTTAAAGGGCCAAACCTCTCTCGGGGGTACCGAGATTCTCAATTGGCTCAGCTATTTGATTGACAGCTAATTCAAACAATGCAGAGTAGCAAAGCTTATGTCACACAGCATGAAGGGCACTGATAGTGTGTTTTGATTATATAGATTCAGTCTTTCTATACTCACCTTGAAGCAAGTTAAACTGAGATATCTGGATGAAGATGAGTTTCAGACAACTGTGGGAGGAGCTTTAGTAAGAAGATTAGGAGAATTGGTACTGTTTGGGGTAAGAGAACTGGGCCTTTAAGTGATCTAATTCCTCTCTCCGCTCAAGACGTTACGCGGACAAAATGCAATTCCTTTAGACTATAGCGTTGCAAACAAACAAAAGCCGGAAACCCTCTGCACGGAACCAAAAACTCCTGTCACTGAAAACAAAATCATTTTCTTGGCCACTTGCTAATCAGACATCCGTCGAATTCTCTATCAGCATCTTCCTCGTTGCCGAACGTTGAGCGCAAAACTTATGTTAAAGAAGACACTCAGTTGCTTGGAAGATTAATTGGTCCGTTATATTTTAGATATGATTAACTATGCTTCCTCGAAAAACATCTTACGCTTTGGCTATAAGTTGACTTCAAAGATCCTTTTAATAAATTGGAGTGAAACTGTACCAGTAGAACAATGAAGTTTTTTTTAACTTTGGTAATAAACATAAACTTGGTTAGTTCTTTTTTATAGAAATTCCACTGCATGTGTGTGTAACAACCGCTTTCTAACTAGGTTTTTTCGTACCCAGAGAGGGGTGCATCAGGATTGTCCCATGAGTCCATACTTGTTTATTCTTTGTGTGGAGATTCTTAACTTTAAAAAAAATAAAGGAGTATTTTTAGAGGCATTACAATCGGTGGTATTGAAACTGAACTTTTTCAGTACGCGTTACAACCTTTACTCTTGACTTAATAGTCAGTTGAAGAAGCCATTAGAACCCTAGAGGTTTTCAAACCAGCCTCCGGACTCACAATTTATCTAAAAGATGGGTTTGTTTGCTCTTGGCCCTTTTGTTCATCAAGAGCCTGCCTTCTTGGATGAATGTATTTCTAACGTATAATCTTTGGTGCTGTAATAATTTGGAAATTACATTTTCAAATAATGTGGATGATATTTTCCGCCTAAATTTTATATTCAAGTTTTTACCCCTGAAAAACTGACTTTGTGTCTGGGAAGACTTATCGCCCTGTTTGTGGTTATACTACTGTGAAGTCTCTTGCTCCTTCAAGATAAGTAAACCTTTTCCTTGTTCTACCAAATCCACCCTAGAATTTTATAAAAGAGCCTCGAATCAGTCATTTCGCACTTTGTATGGTCTGGTAACCCAGACAAGGTAAGGCAAACAAATTTATTTAACTCACTTGCATGGTGGCATAAAGTTCAAGGGTAAGTTTTGTAATTTGAAGTGCGCATGGATTCGTATGTACGTTGATCAGTCCAGAGGAGTGCGGAAGTTATTGTTTGATAAAAAATTTACACTGTCAGTTTGGCAAAGATTTAATTATCCACTGTAACGGTAGAGGAAATTATCTTTCTTGTATTCCCAATGTCCTTGTTAAGCAGATCGTAAGTGCATGGGTAGAGGGTCTTCTAAAACACCATGGGCTGTTTCGGGAATCAGACTATATTGGAACAACCGTCACATACGTATCAGCAATAAGGTATTTTACCACGACTTTTACATAAGAAAGGTAATAAGTAAGTGACAGTCCTCTTTGACCACATGGTAAATCCACTTTCAGTGCATTTATGTCACCACAAATTCAATCTATATAATTTCTAGTTTACTTTGTATTGGGGACGATGAACAGCATTCCGTCTCACTTTGGAAAGGTAGAACGTGGTCCTACGGAATCACCAAATAGTACGACAGCGTGGGTTCAGCTTGCCCTTAATGCATTTTCTCTATTCCAATCTGCTTGTAGTCCTTACTTGAAAACCATAGTTACTGAACCAACCATGAAAAAATTGAAAAATGAGGTGGTTAATTTTGAATTACATAATTTAAAAAATGTCTGTAGCATGCCATGGAACTCCATTCGTGAAAGGAAACTTGCCTATTTGCAGTTCAACTTTTTGCACAGAATCGTAGCAAAAAATAGACTTCCTTCTACCATGGGTAAGATTGAAACCAATCTTTGCACTTTCTGCAATCATGAGGAAGAAACTCGCGACTACATGTTTTTTTTTTTTGGGGGGGGGGGTTGCAGTTATCATTCTAAAGTTATTATTGATGCAGAATTAAAACCCCGGAATTAGCAATTCGTCCTTTCAAAGACATCTTCTTTGGATTCAACAATAACAAGTGTCATCCGCACATTTTGTTCTTAATTTTCCATTTGAATTACTACACATTTACAAATTAAAAAGATTCAACAGACTCTGCCTGATGTGAATGAGATATTATAAATTAAAATTTGCCATTTTTTTTTGTGTGTGTGTGTGTGTTTTGAAGGAAAGAACTTTATATCCATTGAGAAACATTTAACACTCAAAACAAAAATTGAAAGTAAATATAAAAACGTAAAACAAATTTTACAAATATTTGCAATTGATTCAATAAGTTAGTGGTTGATCTTACTCACCATGTTTACAAAGTAATCACCAAATGACGGAAAGTGACACAATACTCCAAAGATATGAGGTAAAGAAATCACACTTAATTAGAAGAACGCAAAAAACACATTCTACTTACATTAGTTTCGTAGGATTAGAACTGTATAGTGTAACAACATATAAAGTAATCCAAACCTACGACCAAACGTAAATTAATTTTAACTTAAACAATTTGAAGTAAACCTTCTCTCCGCACAGAGAAACAAATGAGCGTTTCCTAGTCCACACTTTTTCAAATTCAGCTTTTGCTAAACGATGCTTATCGGCCCTAACTCTCTGCTCAATATAATTAATAACTAATGATTGTATCTCTTCACTGGAATGTGCTCGTGACTGAAAAACATGGATGCATCTAGACTTCCACACAATGAACTTTGAAACACATAACACATACCAGAGTCTATTAAACACCACCCTAGGCATATTAATGCAAGGGAATCCCATAAGAAAGAAAGTAACATTAAAATTGAAATTGTCATTTAAACTTTTGCAAAACGCCTTTTACCATAAAATAATTGATTTTACTTTAGGACAATCCCAAAAAATATGATCAATTGTTTCTATACAATTGCAATTGCAATTAGCCATAGGGCAGATTCCATTGCCGATACACAATGCTTTAAAATTTGCCATTTAAGTTAAAGAGCACAAGTATACTTACACTATCGTTCTAGAAAAAACAATGTCTTGTTATTTATTATACTCTGATGGATTTTTTCTTCATATTACTGTATTCAGTAGTTACTTGTGTACAGCAGCCTTAATCCAGCTAACAATATGTGCTTTTTCAATTACTTCGAGTTCTTTATAGTGTTTAGAGCAGTACAGAAGTACTAACCATTAAATATGACAGAATCGTTTAGGGAAGCCTCAAATTGAAGTACAACACATGATTGTTTTGAGCCATTCGACTTAACACTGTATAACTTAAAATTGGAATTCATCATTTAATGTGCAAAGGCAAAATGAGTGAAACATGGCTCAATTAATTATAAATTTATCTACCTTTTTATAATATTTATAAATAGCAAAGCATGATGTAGAAAACGATGTAAAAGTAATAAGACTATATTTGGACCGGTGTCACGCATTTGAATTATGATTGAAACTGTGTATGTAACCACACAGTTATATTGTGCGTATGAAGGGATGTGTGTTGTATTTAAAATAATGTTTTTATGATGTAAATACAACAAGACCTCTCTATAACTTGTTTTTAAGAATGGAAATACAGCAATTAAACCAATTGTAAATGTATTGGCTCGTTACAAGACCAATTTGTATTTAAATGTTCCAGAAGTGAAAGTGCTCCCTCCTCTATATCAATAGGGTTTACCCTTACGATGTGCAGAAGGTAGCGGACCACTTACCCCACTACTCTTACCTGGGAAAATGTTACTGACAGACGAAATGCCTTAAAAAGTTCTTGACATCTTGTTTGTGAATGTGTTTATCATAAAATATGATCAATTTTTCGTTTAAATTCTGTCTACAGTGAGCTGAAATACATACTGTGCAAAATTCAAGGCAATATGACCGGTTTAAGTGGCATTTTTGTTTTACATTGCCGCTCTGTGAAATGTAGTCTCTGGGTGACAATTATGTTGGGAAACACGTACGTATCCTTCAAGGTTCTCTAACTCAAAATTTCAATAGTCATGCAAAGAAATTCAAAAATCAGGAAAGCCTTTGCTGTGAGCTTCGATCAGAGGGGTGGCATTTTCCGGTTGAAAACTTCTACCGGGAGCTAAGGGGCACGGAAGTAGCGTAATTTAATGTGTAAGTCAACGGGACTTAAAATTAGTGGACCGCTACCAGACAAGTGCTTTCTCAAAAATGTGTTTCTTCGGATGACGCAAAAGATCTCAAAATTAATACATTTTCTGGACCCTTTTTGTCGTTCAGGGGAAAAAACTGCAACTCATTAGCATATTGCGTTCGGAAGATATTAATTTTCTCAAAACGCACTTTTTCTTGGGATTCAGTGCATAAGTGGGAAATCTTTGATGTTATCGCGGCACGTTAGTTAAGTTAGTTTAACTTTGCATTCAATTTATTTGTAAAGAAACATTATGTAACATTGTTTGATTTAGGCTACCTTACATATGGTATAGAGTAATGCTACATCAACAGGAAAAGGTATTCAATCATTTCAACAGTATCAAGTTTCAAAGACAAACAGAACGTTAAATTATAAAGAAAGCAAAAGAAATCTGACACAATGTGCACAAATGACATAACTTTGTGTGGCTTTGTTGAAAGTGGAGATATTTTTTAAAGTAACTGACCTTTAACTTGAGATAGTTACAAAGGAAAGGGGTATTGCTACTGGGTTTGAAGGAAATGGTCTAGCATACGTTTGTTTTAATTGCAAGGTCTTAATACAAAGGCACCAGAACATGCCTTTAAAACTTATGTCACAAGCACAACCGCGTATAAGTGATTCGGTTTTTCGCTGCCGCTTGCAACTGCGGGACACAGCTTGGCATACGCAAGACGAGCTCAGCACGTAGTGTACGGTGTTTCCTTGTTTTCGTTGTTATGTACATCACAACTCTCGACGCCGGATTCGGACTCATGATTTCAGAATTTGAAGGACTCAGCCAAAGATTTTGTTGTTTTTCCCATTGAAAAAGTACAGGGATTCGAGTCCTTGTGGTTGAAAAGTACCAGTTCAGGCTCGTGACTCGGCTCGAAAGCCCAGGACTCGACTACACACGCACTAAGCATAACTCAGATGAAACGCACGTGAAACACCGATTAAATTTCCGAATTTTTTACACTCGAATGGTCGAGTGTAAACTACCGGGGAATACCGGGACTTCACCGTTGAAAACTTTAACACGTTGAATGTAAAAAAACAGGTTTTGTTTGCGGTTTCACACACGTTTTTCGAGGGTCAATGTGGAATTGATTCGTGTGTCATACACAGCGTTCACATGGGGCTTTTGTACTTTGGCCTTTTCATTGTAATGCCGATCAAATCAATATCTGCATGTGTCTTCATTAAATGAAGCAAATTGTGCTAAGCAGAGCAGTGCCGTGTAGCCTCTTCGGTATAGTGTACACATGTGTGAATTGCTGTTTCATGTGATTTTAACTGTTTAACACTTTAAAGGCGTTTTGCCATCTGACTGCAACACCGGACAGGGCTGGCCCTTGAAGTAGGGAGTAGTAGAACTGTTGTTGCAGCTTCGAAGTGCCGCGACAGTCAGTGGCGTACGCAGGATTTCTCTGAGGGGGCCTAGCAGTATGTTGGGTGATCGCCGGCCTAGATGAAGGGTCTAAGGGGCACTTTTTGGCCTTTTCAAGGAGCTTAGATGCAAAATGGTGCAACATTTTCGAATTTGACGGGAACAGTGTTAAAGTTCAATTTTGGTTGTTCATGAGGATTAAACTGAAAATTTTGTGTCTTTTAATGCAATCTAATGACATTTACGCTACCTTTCGAAGTACAATTTGCTTTCAAATTTGCATACTTCTAGGAGAAAACACAAAAGAACATCGACCGGCATAGGCGAACTGAAGCATTTCAGATTGCTCTTTTTTTCTTGGCCACAAAACGTCATTTTGCTATAAAGACTATCTAAGCGGAGGGCCCCTTTGGTGGCGCGGAGCGTAAAGAAAATTTCGAAAAATCAGACCTGTCAGATGGTCCGAAAAAGCATTTTCCAAACCTACAAGAAGGCTAACGAATCGCTATCTCCTTGGTCGTTTGTAATAAGATGCTCACTCAGAAACTTTTTAAAACATACTTTGACCCGAAAAATGTTACTTTGCTCGAAAGACTATCGAAGCAAAGCGCCATCATTATTTGGCTCTCAGCGTAAAGGAAATTTAGAAAAATTGTGACCTTTCAGATAGCCGAAAATTGCGTTTTCATACTTGGAAAGAGAATCTCAACAATCTTGATGTTAAAAGGAAGGTCTAAGCACAAATCAAGTTTTGATAAACTAAAGAGGTTCTTAATCCCAAGCAATCTGGTGAAATTTCCATTGAAATGCGATTTGTGCTTCTCAAGATATCAGCGGTTGAAGTTGTCAGACTTTCAACACAATGTGAACTAGGAGCAAGCACATATGATGTCACATCCTCACATTGATGAGCAGTCTTTTGTTTTTCTTTAAACTTAGCAACAAATTTTCTCCTCAACAATCATATGTTATTAGAATGTGATTGCATGAGAGGCATGGGAAAATTACAAATTTCACATTCTCCACAGGGAGGTCCTATCCCCATTAACATCAAGGTCAACACAACAACCTGAAAAAACAAATGAAATAAAGAATTCCTTTTCAATGTGAGGAAGTGATTCAGGGAGCTCCCTAGTGATATAGCTCCCATTTGCCTCATGTTCACTTTGGGTCACAACTTCTTTTGTTGATATCTCAAGGAATACTTGTCCGATTTTAATCAAAATTTCACCAAAATGCTTAGATTTAGTTCCTTTTTCACAAATAAAGAGAAATTTTTCGCCTATACCCTCCTTGTAAGCTTTTGTTTGCCATAACAAAAAAATCTGCAACATGCTAAGTGATTAGAATATTACCGCATAAAATGTTGTACCCACTATTATATCTTGAGTCTTTTCGGGAGAACTAAACAACTGATTTGAAAATATGCTAATGCTTCTTTATTGTGTATCTCTGCTAATTTCAAAATCCACTATCTATGACGGCCGAGGAAGGAGTCTAAGGGAAGGGCCCCTCCCTTTTAAGACTTCTTATAAAAGTAGATGTCCTTAGAGGTAATCGATGCCACTGGGGTGTAAAAGAATCCTTCTTATTGAAGTAAAATTTGGAATGTGACAAAGTTTGTTTTTTAAGAATTAAAAAATTACATCACTGAGGGCCTTACAGAGACAGTCCCAAGTGTTTGAGAAATTGGGTGTCCTAACATAAAATCTGGTGCCTTGTATGCTAACTTTTGAGGTAAAATCTGTGTTAGTAAAGTAGGGCTACGAGTTTTTTAGGATCAAATAAAAGATGAATCCGTTAGAGGGGCATGGGCAAATGCACCCCCCCCCCTCTTCGTAAGCCACTGCACAGGGCTCTCACCGAGCCCTGGGTAGTCCGAGTTGCTTCAGAAACGTCAGACAAATCATCAATACCTCCATTTATATTTCAACAGACACGAGAGAAATGTTTACACCTGAACCTGGAAAAATAGTGAAAGCCTATATGCGGCGCGAAGCATTTAGGAAGCTTCCGCTATGGGTTTTCATGCTCATCTATGCAAAAGGTAAACACTTTTAGACTCCCGCATGTTGCAAATCAATCGGTGTTTTCTGGATGCAGTATGAAAGGACTGTGTCGGAATTTCCAACGGTGATTCACCGTTTAATCCAACGGTGAATCAAACGGTGGTTCACCTTTGAAAGCAGTGTGAAAGGGGTATTAGTGTCCAGCCAACTCTAACGCGAATACTAGTTTACTGCAGATTAAAATGATAAGATATAATTCACTGCATAGAGCCACAATTAAGATTCCTCCTTATGTTTTGAATGGATTAAGAAAGAATGATTTCACGAAGTTTTCATCTAAAGGTTTGGAATACGTTTTGTAAGTGTGGGATTGGTCAAGTTGTTTATCCCGACGATTTGCAGGATGTGTATGCATAGCCATCAAAGCAATTACCGAACTAGCTTATTTTGGAATTGCACCAATAGGTGCTCAGATCTTAAGTATGCCATTGCGTTAATCTTCTAGAAGAATCTCAACATCCTAATTATTTTGAAAGTCTCTAGGGACCAGCACGATAATCCTTTCATTTTGTTGGTCTAGCTGTATCATGTAGAGTTGAATCTTATTTCAGATTTAAACTTAATCTATTACAATTGGCCATGCGCCCGTGAAACGGGTACACTGTAAAATCAAAAAAGGGAACTTAGTCACTCTTTGATAGATTGAAAAGATTAGAAAAACGAGATCATTGCAGGCAATTGTGGAAGAGTGAATTTTCCCTCATCCTATAACTCTTCAAAAAAGGAAATCGTTGAGGCTCTCGTGGAAGAGGAATTTTTCTTTCTTCCTGTAGTGAGTTTTACTCTTTTGGGAGTGAGTTTCACTCTTCTTGGAGTTAGTAAGATGGAAATTTACGGCCCAGTTTCCAACTCTTCTTGGAGTTAATTATTACTCTAATGGAATAAATTCACACTTTTCACTATATCAAGGAGTGACTAAGTTCACTCTTTTGATTTTAGACTGTAATCAAAACAATTGGCAATATTAAGGCCCGTTTTCCAAATAACATCGGCTCCCGAAGTCAATCTTAATATCACCTTATCAACTCATACCTAGACCATGCAGGTCAGGAGCGGCTTCAGAGAGTGGCAGGTGCGACTGCTCAGTGCTGCCCCTATATTCTTAAGAAAATATGAAAAGAGACGGGAAAGGGGAAACCTTACAGGAAAAGCCCAAAAAGTGTATTCCGCTCTGTCAACAGAGGACAGCATGGATTACGATAAAGTGAAAAGGACCATATCACAACCCTACGAATTGGTTCCTGAGGCTTATCGCCAAAAATTTAGAAAATATCGTAAAGGGGTTACACAAACATACGTAGAGTTTGCCTATCAAAAGGAAAGGCATTTAGATAGATGGTGCGCTTCTAAAAGTTCTCCACATTCGACACCTTTGGACAACTGATGCTGGTAGAAGAATTTAAGCGGTGTGTGAGTGATGACATAAAGACTCCCCTTAAGGAACAGAAAGCTGACACCTTGAAAGAAGTGGCAACTTTGGCTGATCAGTATGCACTCACCCATAAATGTGGTAAAGTGGGTCATACTCAAAACAAGGGTCAATTTGTTAGGCCAAAAAAAAAAATATGGTCAAAATGGTGGTAACACAACAGGTAATGTTAGTTGATCTCAGTCTGGTTCCCTTTCTCCAAAAAATTTTGGTAACAAACAACCAGATTCTAGTCGGCAAAAGAACGACCAGGTCAGCTCAAATAAAGCTGCCTTATTTAAAAACATAGCTTGTGGTTTCTGTCACAAAAAGGGCCACACAATGGGAAATTGCTTTCAATTGGCAAAATTAAAGCAGACTGAAATAGCTCCAAATGCCTTAGCCAATGCAGAAAATTCACCTGATGTAGTCGTGTCTTTACGGCCTAATTCTAACGACCAAATTAAGGAAGAATACCTTCCATTCGTGTCTGAGGGTTTTATTTCCCTAAATTGGGATTCAGCTCTTCCACCTGTCAAAATTAAAATTTTGCAAGACATGAGCGCAACTCAGTCGTTGCTTCTTGATGGAGGAGTTTTGCCATTATCGGACTCTACATCCACAGGAGCAAATGCACTAATTCAGGGGTTGGGTGTGGATTTATTTATGACCCTCTCTACAAAATTAATTTGAAGTCAGATTTAGTTTCTGGGTCGGTCATAGTAGGGGCTAGACCTACTCTACCTGTAAAAGGGGTATCTCTGTTGCTAGGCAATGATCTAGCTGGTGGAAAGGTAGTAGCCAATGCAATTATGACAGATAAACCATGTGACTATAACAACACTGAGCAATTAGAAAAGGAATTTCCAAATTTATTCCCTACCTATGCTGTCACTAGAGTTTTGTCACAAAAACTTGCTATGATGGATGATAATCTTAAACATCTACCCTCCAAAGGTGAAGATACAGTTCCTAAAAGTGGAACAAGTAGGGGATCATGTAAGGATGATAATCTTGAACATCCACTCTCCAATAATGAGGATATGATTTCCGAAACTGAAGATGATATATTGAATCATCATCCCTCTTAAATGGAGGAATTAGTTCCGGAAAATTGAACAACACTCCCAAAAGTGCAGTCAGAGTCTAAATAGTACTCTAGCAAAATTATTGACGTAGGTGAAGATTCCTGGTATGATCTCAGCCAATCATGTATGGCTAGTCTTCAGGATAGTGAGTCTTCTGGTCCCCCACATAATGAGGGAGTAGGACCGGAAAAATTAAAAATGTCTGACAAACTCCAAAAAGACCAGTTGTCAGTACAACAACGAAATGACGAAGAACTTCAGTCACTAATGGTTGCTGCCCTCACTGAGGATGAGTCGACCGACTTCCCAATGTGTTTTTATTGGAAGAACGATATTTTGATGCCAAAATGGCGACCACCTGATGCACCATTAGATGAAGAGATTAATCATCAAATTGTGGTACCTAGGATTTATTGAAAGCAAATTTTAAGTATTGCTCATGAAATGCCATTTGCAGGGCACCTAGGGGTCAATAAGACTTACCACAGAATTTTAAAAATCATTTTTATTGGCCAAAACTTAAAAGTGATGTGGCTAAATTTTGCAAGACTTGTCACACATGTCAAATGGTGGAACAGCCGAATCAAAATATCCCGGCTGCACCATTAAAGCCAGTTCCTGCTTTTGAAGAACCATTTAGTAGAGTCATTATAGACTGTGTAGGTCCCTTACCAAATAGTTGGGAAGGACACCAGTACATATGAACTATTATGTGTGCTTCTACAAGGTTTCCAGAGGAAATACCTCTGAGAAATATTAAGGCTAGGACATTCTTGCAAGCTTTACTTAAATTTTTCACATTGGTTGGGTTGCCTAAAGAGATCCAATCAGATCAAGGGTCTAATTTCATGTCAGCAATATTCCAACAGATGTTGTATGAGTAGGGCATAGACCAAATTAAGTCTTCGGCTTATCATCCTGAAAGCCAGGGTGCTCTGGAAAGGTTTCACCAAACATTGAAAAATATGCTGAAGACATATTGTCATGATAATGAGAAAGATTGGTATGAAGGCATTCCATTTGTAATGTTGGCTGCCAGGGGTTCTATACAAGAGTCACTTGGGTTCAGTCCATTTGAACTTGTTTTCGGGCGCACAGTTCGTGGACCGTTAAAATTATTAAAGGAGAAGTGTTTATCAGATCCAGGTGAAAAAATACATCTGCTTGATTATGTATCTCGCATTCGAGATCGACTCCATAGAGCGTGTAAACATGCCCAGGAAAATCTAAAGCATGTTCAGGGGAAATGAAAGCGTAGTATGATAGGGCCACTGCAGAAAGGGAATTTAAGCCTGGTGATAAGGTGCCAGTGTTTTTGCCTGTTTCTAGTCAGCCACTTCAAGCTCGCTTTCAAGGACCTTATGTCATTGACAGGAAAATAAATGACACAAACTATGTCATTTTGACACATGACAGGCATAAATCAAAGAGGGTGTGTCACATTAACATGATGAAACAATATTATGAAAGATAAAATGGTGAAATTGCTAAGGATGAAAATGTAAATCGGAGTGTTAATGATACCTGTGATCAAGTGTGTGTTATCAATGCTGATCATGAGTTCGGTGATAATGAGGTTAAGGCGCATGATGTTCCTGATATGTGTGTTAAATTACAAAACTCTGATGTATTGAGAAATCTTGATCAGAAATTAAGTCATCTTGATGACAAAAAAAAGATCAGCAATGGAATCCTTGATCAATGAATATGTATGCTTGTTCTCAGATGATCCTACGAGGACTAATCCGATTGAACATGATGTGGATTTGGGAGATGCTACACCGATCAAGCAGCATCCCTACCGAGTTAACCCTCAAAAACGACAACATCTCAGGGATGAGGTTCGTTACATGTTAGACCATGACATTATGGGCCTAGTAATAGCGAATGGTCTTCCCCATGTATATTGGTCCCGAAGCCAGACGGTGGGCACAGATTTTGAACTGATTACCGGAAGGTCAATGCTGTTACAAGGACTGATTCCTATCCGATACCCCATATTGTATTGATAGAATTTGAAGTGCTACCTATGTGTCGAAGTTTGATTTGTTAAAGGGGTACTGGGAGATACCACTCACTGAGAGGGCTCGTAAAATTTCAGCATTTGTGACGCCAGATGGGTTATTTCAGTATAAGGTTATGCCATTTGGTATGAAAAATTCACCGATGACCTTTCAGCGCTTAGTAAATGGCCTTACCTCATATTTAGAAAATTGTGAAGTTTATATTGATGACCTTATTGTGTACAGTAACTCATGGGAGGAACATGTACAACACATAAGAGCATTATTTGACAAGCTTGCTAAGGCTTAGTTGACTATCAATTTGGTCAAGAGTTAAATTGCTTGTGCCCATGTGATATATTTAGGGAATGTGGTTGGTCAGGGTAGAGTTAAGCCAGTTAAGGCCAAAGTTGAGGGCATTGACAAATTTCCAGCCCAAACTGATAAGAGACAGCTAATGCGCTTCTTAGGCATGGCTGGTTACTACAGACGCTTTTGTCCGAATTTCTCAGACATTGCTGCGTCATTGACAAAATTATTAAGGAAGAATGAAAAGTTTGTTTGGAGGGGTGTGAATTGTTCCAAATTTTGAGAAACAATTTAAGTTGGCAGTAGATGCCAGTGATAATGGTATAGGAGCGGTTTAGCTTCAAGCTGATGAGCATGGTGTTGATCACCCTGAAATAAATTTGATAAACATCAAAAGAATTACCCAACAATCGAGAAAGGAACATTAGCTTTGATACTTGGTCCTCAACATTTTGATGTTTATTTGGGAACTACTAGTTTCCCTGTTATTGTATATACTGATCATAATCCCTTGACATTTTTATCTAAAATGAAGAATAAGAATCAGAGATTGATGAGATGGAGTTTATTTCTGCAGTCATATAATATGGATATTAGGCACATTAAAGGGAAAGACAATGTTGTGCCCGACACCTTGTCAAGAGTTTAATCTAATGTAGTATATTGAAAATCTCACTTTAAATTGTGTTTTAAGTAACAAAATCACGATCTGTTTTGTTGATTATGACTATATCCATGGATTATCACATTGCGAGACAATTGAATATTATAATAACACCTTCCATTTGATATTGGACTACATACGGTAATGCAGTAGTCATTCCGGCAAAATTATACATTGTAAATATTGTAACTTAAGTTTTGTCCCAGAGGTCCAAAACTTTTTTTAAGGAGGGGAGTTTTACAAGAAGGCTCGCATAGCGGAACACCCGGTTGGATTCGAAGAGGCAAGCGGGAAATATTTTGTTCAATGCGTCCTCTAAGCGACTTTGCGAGAAACAACGTGTGGGGTCTGGAATGTTCCTCTCGTGACACAATGTGCTAAATATACTAGAGCCGATTAATCACACAGTGTGCTAAAATACTATACGGATCTATCTCGAATATACTAGAGAAGAAGAGCTGGCCCATGTACAACTAGTTTCAAACGCTGTTCGAGGAGAGAGCCACACCGAAAGAACCAAGACAGAGACGCTGTGCGGAGACCGCTGCCGTTGGAAAATCACCGTCAACAGTACTGCCTGACCTAAAGAAGCCTCGCCATCTTGCCCACAAGGAAACGAGTTCGACGAACATACGAGTACGATCCGTGTTGCACACGTTCAATCTTTAGAGTGAGTTTATCTAGGCGTAACAGTAACTATTGTAAAATCAAAGGAGATAAGGAGTAAATAATAATTAAGTATTTAATTTTAATCTCGCTCTTCTGTAATCTTTTCTTTCCTTGGCTTGACTGCGACCAAGCCGTTCGTAACACTATCAAAATACCCTGCCATCGCCCGTGAACCAGGAACTGTTAATTCAAATAGCAGCTCCTTGGTTGGACTTGCCAACATGATTAATACTGGAAAGTGTAACGTGGATAAAAATAGGCCTCCATATACTGATATGATGGGCAATTGCTGTCTCTGTTGGGTCTGTAGAAAGGAGAGTAAGAACGCAGTAAGTGCTAACTGATTGCCACGCATTTTTTTTCATATAATGGCAATGGAAGATTAATGCCAGTGGACCAATCAGGTACATGCTACAGCCCTAATTCTAAAATAGCCGGGCCCCTCCCCCTTCGTAATCCTGACACCAGGTTACTAATGAACAGGTATAATATCTTAATACGTAAACATAACATA
Organism: Holothuria scabra; assembly: GCA_037179385.1. Classification (NCBI taxonomy): domain Eukaryota; kingdom Metazoa; phylum Echinodermata; class Holothuroidea; order Aspidochirotida; family Holothuriidae; genus Holothuria; species Holothuria scabra. Next base: position 53,728,340 of record CM074184.1, read on the forward strand.
TACCATAATTCTAAATGAATGCTAACTCTAACCTTTACACTGACTTTGACACGAATTCAAATCAAATTGTGAAAAATGAATTTTCCATAGCCATTATACAAATAAAAAAGCAATTCGCTCAAATTTAATCTCATTCGAGTCAATAGGTTTCATATTTAAAAAAATACATTTAAATGGCACCCATGAAAGTGATCTGCAAAAAAAGAGAGTTCATGATATCTTGTGTAAGACAACGGTGGGCAAATGTATCCCGAGTGTTGGCTGCGAACATCAAGTAAAGTTTAATTTTAGTTGCATTTGTTATGAGTGTAACATGGAACAGATAGAACACGATGTTTTAACCAAAGAAACTTTGCACCTTATTTGAACTAAAGTTTGACAAAGAATACTTTATTTTAACATTGTATTATTAACAACATTCCTCTGAACTTTAAACAGATTATGCAGCAAATAAACTTGTTCTCGTTGTCTGAAACATCCGACTGAGAGAGAGAGCTCAAACTTTACAATCAATAACACATTGCTAGCCGTCAAAAATAACAGAGTTTAATTTCAATTTTTACGGAAGAGAGCGACCTTTTACACTATCTCGAAAGCTTCCCTCGATTTATTTTAATTAATTGGATCAGGGAGCAAATAACAACTCCCTGATTAGATTAGCTGTTTTTAACAGTATATCCTGCACAATTATTATGAGGGGGGTATAGCCGCAAACAATGGTGTTCAATATGGCCTCCACCAGCGTCATCAAAATATAAATAAATTGAATGCAATGTTAAATCAATGTATTTCTTTGAAATCACAGATCACCTAAAATGCACTAAATACAAAGAAAAAATTGCATTTGTTTGTAAAACTTTTATCTTGGCTATTATCTTCTCTTAAAAAAAAACAGTCGTCATTGACGGACAAACGATAAGTCATACCCGAATAAGATGGGACCCTTAATGTTCAGTGAAAGAAGATAAATCTACAAGACTTTCAAAATTTGACAACTTATTTGTTCGAAAAAAGAGCACTAAAGATACAAGTGTAAGGTGCATAATACACTAGTCTAGATTTTCTGATAGGACTACGGTTCAGTGTGTAAGTGTTAAAGTTGATATTGAGGAATCCCTCCTTTTTCACACATACACACTTTCATCCTGTTGTGCTTTTACACGGACCGGATCGGATCTGCTATTTGTGTGTCGGGTTCATTTTAGGTTTTTGACACCGGAATAAGGCTTTAAACCAGAAACATCTTGGAGTTTTTCACAAACTCTTAACTCTCTACTAATCCCTTTCCACACACACTATCCAACACGAAGAAGAGATAATCTTCTCCAGCCAAATACTAGGACAATGTTTGCGCACACTCACGTGAGAAGTAGCGGGGTATCTCTCTGGAACTCTCTTGACATTAGCATGAGAAATGCCCCTAACATTAATCTATTCAAGGAGTATTTAAAGAAATCTTTTTTATTATTGTATGTGAATAATTAATCTAACCTGGCTAAAACGAAAAAAAAATAATAAATAAATAATTAAAAATCTGGCTAAAAGTAAGCATCAAACTAGCAGCAATTCTTTATATACAATCATGTAAATGTTATAGGAGTCATATCCGTATTTATATATTCTAGTTGTGTAAGCAATTAAGAACATCTCAGTTATTAGAGCCAGACTAGAAAAGCTTGCAAGCTTCATCTGGTTCCTTTTTCTACTGTCTTCATACTCACGTTTCTTGTAAATATTATAACGTATTGGAAATAAATATGTATTGTAAATGAAATAAACAACAACAAGAACAACATATATCTATATATATATATATATATATGTACACTGAGTATATTTGTATATATATATATATATAAATATATATATATATATATATATATATATATATATATATATATATATCTATATATATATATATATATATGTACACTGAGTATATTTGTATATATATATATAGGGCTGGCCATTGAAATAACGTTCGATATATGTTTAGACGTTAGGGCGAATTCTTTCTCTAATGTATTTTATTGTTATTTATGCTATGTACAAGCAGATATAACAATTTCCCCTTAAGGTGGGAATTTTTTTTCCATCTCATTTATTTATTTTCTTTTTGTACATATGACACAAACATTTATTTACAGCTTTGCTTTCATTTTTTCTTTCTACATTTACAATTAACAACATAATGTTTACATCGTTGACAACACATAAATTAAATTGCTACATATTACTTGTATTTGTTACCCCCTTTTTCATTTAACCCTCACAAACATTCTTGATGCATGTCCATATTTGGAACAAAAGATAGAGTTGGTAAAGTACCGGCACCATAATCTTTCCTTCCATAATTCAGTAACTACGGGTGCATTAATAGTGCATAAAGAGGAATATTTTCCTAGCCTGTTTCAATTAAAAGTTTCTTTAAAACGCACAGATCATATTTCATTGTTATTTTTATTCAAAATGTAATGTTAAACTTCTAAGGAGAAGGCAAATTTATGACAAAATGTTAATGCATCAGGAGTTTTACTATTTTGCTTACAGTTGAAAAGAAAATACTTTGCATGAAGTAGGAGGAAGTAGAAAGAATGAGACATATCATCCAGATATTCAAATTTTACAAGCTCAAGAGTGACATCGAATTGAGTTTTGACAAGGATATGAAAAGTGCATTCCCAAAAGTCGTTTACACAAGGACATAGCCAAAATAGATGGTCTAAAGTTTCATTAGAGGAGTTACAACAGCTACATGGAGGCGAATCTTTAACTTTAATTTTGTACAAAAAGTTGTTTGTTCCTAATATTCTATGTATGAATCTGAACTGGAAATATAGTATCTTAAAATCTCTAACTGCTACAAAGGGTAAAGTAAAAATATCCTTCCAGTCATACGAATTACCACTACCATCCCTTTCCCACTTAGATACTGCATTTGGCTGCGAAACATTTTCTTGGAGAAAGTAGTTATATGTAATCTTAGAAGGTCGAGCACTTTGGAGGAAGTAGTGAAGTCTTTGAAGGCTGACATTAAGCGCTTCGTGAGGTCTAAAGTTTAATCTCCAAATGTTTGGGATAGCAGATGCCATACCATAATAGAGTGTAAATATAAAGGTCTCAGTAATATGAAATTCAGTGATAAATGAATCCTAGCTTAGGATATTACCTTCATCGTCAAAAAAAAAATGGCTAAAAAGGAAAACTCTTTTCTGCTTCGGCAAATGAGAATAAACAATATCATTGTCAATCTTTACATAGGAATTATTAAGAACGCATTGATTTGAATATATATTTTCGTTTAATGGGCGGAGGTTGAAATCAGACCATGCACTACAAACATTAAAAATGTTGTACGTGGGAGAGACCAAGCGCCGCCTGGCGGATCGAGTCACCGAGCACCTTAGGTCCATCAAACAGAATCTCCATGGATACCCGGTGGCTGCGCATTTTAATCCCCCTTCACCTTGTTCTATACAGCATTTAACTGTTACGGCAGCTGTAATGTGCCGAGGCTCTGATCGTGACCGCCTTAGTGCTGCAAACCGACTGATCATGAGGCTAGGTACTCTCGCTCCACACGGCCTTAATGTTAGAACTGACCTATTGTAATTTTCACCCCATTTTGAACCAGTTTTTACTCCTTTTACACTTACCCGTTAGTGCTCTTTTTTTACTGTGTAGCCCTAATTATTATTTTTTCCGGACCTAGTTTTTGACTTCTTTTCTCCCCTTTTTCCGACCATGTTCGATTTGTACGTGCACTTTTTCATCCAAACGCCTTTTTTTTTTATTTATTTGTGTTTCATCTTTCGCACTCATGTTTTCTGACAGTCACTTTCGTTCGGTTCTGTTTTTACAGCGATCGCTTCGGATTTGATGTTTGTCGTGTCCAATTGTTACTGTTGGTTGTTCAGTTTGGTTTTTGCCACCTGATGAAGGGTTTATACCCGAAACGTCCTGGAGTTTTCTGCAAACTTTAAAGCACTTTTTATTACCTTGTTTCGACCTATATATATATATATATATATATATATATATATATATATATATATATATATATATATATATATATATATATATATATATATATATATATATATATATATATATATATATATATATATATATATATATATATATATATATATATATATATATATATATATATATATATATATATATATATATATATATATATATATACAATATAGAAATATAGAAAGAAGACTGAGTGATTACTCCATACTAATTCTAATACACACTACGGTCCGTTTCGCCCGAAGGCTCGTCAGGTGTGTGACTGAGGTACAGGTTCTAGCGTTTACCGTGGTAGAGGCAGTCAAGAGGGTCAAATACAAAAGGTGGATTAGTTGTTGCCGAGTACGAACTTGTTGGAGTGTCTGCACTTGCTAATGAGCTCGGTTCTGCTGTTCAGAATTAGGCTTTTTCTTTTTGTTATGATGAAGTACTTCTCCCATAGACATAGCTGGCAGCGTTTGGATGTGTTGGAGTAGGAGTTGGCTTGTTTTAGTATTTTCCAAGTTAGGTTAAAGTTGACGTTGCTTTCGCGGAGATTCCATAAGTGTTTGCTAAGTTCGGTGTCGTTGCGTTTGTGTTCGAGTTTGAAGGAGGATTTGTGGTTGTACCATCTCTTCTTAAATTCGGTGTCGCAGGCCCCTATGTAAATGTATAAGCCCCTTTGGGATGTGACTGATGCCTGGTACACAATGTTCTTTGTTTTGCATAAACCATTCAGTGGGCAATTGGTTGGTATCCTGCAATTACATGCCTTTGTTGTGCGTGCCCCGTTGGCCAAGATGGATTTGTTGTGTGCGCTAATTATGTGGGCCATATTATCCATACAACTGTAACTGACTTTAACAGTGTTTCGGTTGAAAATTTTGTGGAGCGGGTTACCTTTTGGGAAGTGCTTGTCCAGTAGTTGAAGGAATGATTTACCAACTTTCGTCGTAACGTGTTTACTGTAGGGTGGGTTGTACCAAATAATGTTCCTTTTTCTGTTTCGTTTCTGTTGGGGCTTTTTTCCCGCGTATTTTAGTTCATGGTGGTAGCCGGCGTTGTTAAGGGCATCCTGATATTCGCCTGATGTAGCCTTAAATTCGTTCTCGTCACTTGAGATGCATGATAGTCTGCTGTTTATGGATTCCGGGATCGCTTTGATTACACTTGGTGGATGATTTGAGAGCTTGTTTACATAGTGTATTTTACTGTTTGGCTTTGTGTAAGGTCGGTGCGATTGGTTGGTGAGATTTAGCGTTACGTCGAGAAAGTTAATAACTTTAGCATGCGGAACGGTAGTTAAACGCAGCCCAAGGTCTTTAAACGTAGCACTTACTTGTTTAGCTATTCTGTTTGCTACCTGGGGTGGGGTGTTGCGTAGTATGGCTAATCCGTCGTCCCTATAAAGACCAACTGTGCTTTTGCTGAAAATGTGCTCGATTTTATTAAGGATATATGTGCCGACTAATTCACAAGTCTGGGCACCATCAAATGACCCCATTGTGACATCGAAAAGGTCGGACTGGTTCGACTTTTGCCAGGTGGAGTTATCATGAAACAAAAGTGTATTCTTGGCAGCAATTATTATTTCTTTTTCCCACGGTGTTATTTGGGTGTGTTCAGAGGCAAATTGCAATGCGTGTTGTAGGAGTTTTTCGTTGATTGAAGGGTAGAACTCCACAACATCAAAACCAAAAAACGAGCATTCATGTTTGTTTGGTATGTCCTTAAACCAGTCTATTACTGCTTGGGTGTTTTTCCATTGTTGTAATTTGGTAGCATTAATTACGTCGGAGTTGATGCGGTCGAGAATGCGCTTGCTTATTAGGCCGATTTCAGACTTTGCTGGGTTTATCAGCCTGCATTGGACATGATTCGGGAAATTTACTTTATGGTCTTTCAATGTGATAAAAGCAGGTTTTGGGGCGAGTGTCTCAATTCTGTCAGCTAAATCCAAATTTAAAGCAATTTGTTTGGCATGGCTATTGATTCTGTGTACGCTTGTGCTATCGGCCTTTCTATACTTAGCGGTAGTGTTATCACTGACAAGTTTTGAATATTGTTCCTTTTGTAGCTTGTAATAATTGGTGGTTTTGTCTGCTGCAACAAAAATAGTGTTAGAATTTTTTATGCTGTTAGCGTCCTGTTGCAAATTGTGAAGGAAATTGCATCTTACCCTCCTAAACTGGATGTCTTCAAGCATATGCAATAAGTCCTGCTCAAATTTGTCCATCTCAGTTATTTGTGGCGGTGTTTTTCTTGACTTGAACCCAAAGGTTTCCTTGACTAACGGTCGTTGGTCTGGGTGCAAATAGAAAAATGCCTTCCAGCGCATTCTTTTTATAACGCTTTCAGTCTTTTCGATCAGTCGTTTCAAATATTCCCGGTTGGTAGGCACGGGAATATTTTTCATGGAATAGTCGAAATTCACTCGGTCCATTGTTGACGGTAGTATGAGAGTGCTCAACACAAAGGAGCTAAGTAATACGGAAAAATACATACTTCTTTCGTCAAAAACAGGGCTCAATCCGTTACAGAGAGCTTGTATACAATATAGAAAGAAGACTGAGTGATTACTCCATACTAATTCTAATACACACTACGGTCCGTTTCGCCCGAAGGCTCGTCAGGTGTGTGACTGAGGTACAGGTTCTAGCGTTTACCGTGGTAGAGGCAGTCAAGTGGGTCAAATACAAAAGGTGGATTAGTTGTTGCCGAGTAGGAACTTGTTGGAGTGTCTGCACTTGCTAATGAGCTCGGTTCTGCTGTTCAGGATTAGGCTTTTTCTTTTTGTTATGATGAAGTACTTCTCCCATAGACATAGCTGGCAGCGTTTGGATGTGTTGGAGTAGGAGTTGGCTTGTTTTAGTATTTTCCAAGTTAGGTTAAAGTTGACGTTGCTTTCGCGGAGATTCCATAAGTGTTTGCTAAGTTCGGTGTCGTTGCGTTTGTGTTCGGTTTATGCCAAACAAAGAACATTGTGTACCAGGCGTCAGTCACATCCCAAAGGGGCTTATACATTTACATAGGGGCCTGCGACACCGAATTTAAGAAGAGATGGTACAACCACAAATCCTCCTTCAAACTCGAACACAAACGCAACGACGATGAGTCCGAGATACAATGGGTAAACTTTAAAAGAGGCAGAAGGAATTAACAAAGTTAATAAAAGTTTCTAAATCCCGTTGGGATCCAGCGGCAGCTTCTACAGGACAGGGCCTTTCAACTCGTGAAATTTAGCAAACCAGTTAGTTTGGGCTTCCCACCCCAAAACTCATTTCAACTCATTTCAACGACACCCCTGGTACCTTTCCCTGTATCCGTTAATATAGTCACTTCGACAGGGCCCTTCAAACCGTGAGATTTTCCAGGAATCTCCCATTACTGCCTTCAGAGTTGAGAAAAAATTAGCAAACTATTTGGTTCGGGCTTCCTACCCACAAACTCTCTCCAACAATGACATCCCTAATACTTTTCACTGTTAAGGTCCGAGGTGAAATACATGCCCAGTTGTTGGCCAGCACAATCTCGTCAACATTTTAGGGCCTAACGGCAATAGCTTCACTGTCAACCAACGCTTTTCCTGCATTTCCTCCAATGTAGTTTACATTTTAGCTTGTGGGAGTTGTAACTCGCTATATGTGGGGAATACCAAGCGCCGCCTCGCAGACCGAGGCACCGAAGGGTATCTGTAAGTTACACATTACAACCCCACCCTCCACACCTTGTTGAATACAGCACCGAACCGTCACGGCAGCCGTAATGTGCCGAGGCTCTGACCGTGACCGCATGAGTGCTGAAAACCGGCGTTGCATAAGGCTCGGAACTTTCTCTTCACATGGCCTAAATGTTATGATAGATCGTTTGTAGTTTCCACCGTCATTTGTTCTAGTTTCAATCATTTTTTTTTTCTTTGCACCAATCTGGCCATGCTCGTTTTTAGTGTCTACCTTTTTTCCCGATACGGGTTTTCCGTTTTCATTTTTCGACCGTGTTCGATTTCAGTGTGTACCTCTCTGTCCAGCCCCTCCCCCCCTTTTTTATTTGTTTGTTTGTTTGTTTGTTTTGTGTTTCACCAGTCGCACTCAAGAATTCAAACACACCTTTTTTTTACATTTACCAGTTCGGACTTGCTCTTTGTATGTCGTGTCAATTTTTAGTGTTGGTTGTTCTTCTTTTTTTTTTTTTTACACGGTATCAACGAAAACGTCGTAAAGTTTTCCGCAAACATTTTAGCACTTTCAACTACCTTTTTTCGACCTACACATTTCTACAGCACCTCTCAGCATCTCTACCTTAGAAATTTATTATGTGTGTGTGTGTGTTCGTGGGTGTGCGTGTGTGTGTTAACACACAAATAAAAAACAGCAAATGCGTGCCTACACAACTAAACTGGCTCCCGTATATTTCAGGACAGCTTTTGAATTGACAACAAATGAGAATATGACGCATGTTATTTAAACTTCCTCGCAAATGGTATTTAAAAGAATATTCAGTTGCGCTGAACCTATAGGTGATTTAAATTCTTTGTGAAGATAATGGTGCGTGTCGATTGACATCTTGTAAAATGGGAATGATATGTCGAAGTATGGAACAAAAGTGATATTATATCTCGCAGTCAGTAACCTAACTCGTTCATCTGCAACTGCGATTTTCACATTTGTACGATACTCTTGTGTACCGTACTTATAGATACGAAACGAAAACGAAGGAGTTCCATTCCACACAAGACGGATATTGGTATGTGATTCATGGAAATGAGACCATTCTTGAAATAACTCCTCTACGTTTTTCAAATAGTCTTCCACAGTGATATCTCGCATATCCCATTGTCCTGTTGTGAAGACCCACACATCAAAATGGTGTTCGTCTTGAAGCTGATGATATACGTCGTTACGGAGGAAATTCAACATGGGTCCTTCCCTAAACTTAAAAGGAACACCCCACACCGGCTCTTTTCCAGAAGGACCATACGCAATATTCGAATATATACCGTGACCGTCACCTCGATAAAACCACCCATAATTTGCGCTTAAGTTCGGTGCCTGATTTTCAAGACACTCCCATATTAATCTAATGTGGGAATCACCCAACAACGCTACTTTTTTCCTTTGGAAGCATTGCTGGAGGAGTGGTTCCGGTTGGCACATTGGACAAACAAAGTATCTTTTATCATTACTAAGTAGTTCATAAGATGTGTTCGTACCTTCAACGTGAAGAAAATTATCTAGATCTATTTTCTTTGAGTCATTAAATGTTTTTGATTTCCACCGTCGAAATGTGGACAAACTCTCCGGTTTACTGCACGTGTTGAAATGAATGCCAATGTTGCCTTCTGTCACAGCGTTTAAAGTGCATTCCATTAGCCAGGGTTGCACGTCATCAAGAGCATATGCAGACCTCATGTTTAAGTATTGAAGAGTAATGGAAAGGTTGTACACTTCACCATAATTAAGATAAATTCCTTTCAGAGTGCTGAGCAATTTTGTATCATTATCCGAAATAATTGTCGCAAAAACACCGTCTGATCCTTCCAAAATTAAATCAAAATAAGCTGTTTCCCCCAAATTTAGCTTTTTGTTTAAGTGTGATTCCACAGAAACCTCAGTAACGTGTGTTATCAAGTGACAAGTAGTGGAATCGACCACTAAAGAAAAATTATAACAATGATCACATCCACACATGGTTACATACGCTGGTACCTTTGTGGCACTTGTGGACAAAGGTGACGTCGATGGCATAAATTTCCTGATTTCCTTAAAATCGTTTGAGTTTGGGGAAAGCAGCTGACGTTGATTTGGCAAAGAATATTCCGGAAAGATGGTTGGCCGGTCTGTTAAAACAAAAAGTGGAACACAAAAGGTCAATTCTTTGATGAGATAAATGCACAGTCTGTGGTGTCAATTAGTGATTGAGTCGTCAGTGGTTGCTATAGTTTCATGTGTAACCAACTCGATTACCTCTAATGCAGCAGTTTAGTCTTAGTTTTGTAGAAACATATTTCAAAGAAAAATAACGAATCAGATTTATGTTTAATATCTTAAAGACGGACATATTTAAAGCATTCTGGTGACAGAGACTTTTATTCCTTTTTCATGGATATTTCTAGGACAGTTTCAGTGTTAGCTTCTTAATACTTCTTCCTCAGAAGAGGTGCAACAGTAAAATTTTAAAACAGGACACAACAAATACATAAATGAATAATTGGATGAAAATTACAAAAAATACACAAAATGATTCACAAAGCAGATACCTGAATCGGACAAGTCATGTAGCACAAGGTTCAAGTTTACTCAGTGCATGGAAAAGTGTGTCTCTTCACCGGTCCCAGTTTCCACCCAACGCTAAAGAGAGATCGGAACACCTCCTTACATATACTGAATGGGACACTAGTAAACTTGACTTCAGGTACACATATTTGCAAAGGAATTTTATACATTATTCAACTTGGCTGATAATTATACCAAGAAATAAAACTAAATTTTCTGCATCTTCTTGTTGCGAGAAGAAAAAGATTGATTATTTTTTTAGAATAGTTGGTAAAAATCTATAATGTAATAATTTTTTCAGTTCAGAAGGCCAAATACAGGAAGAGGATCAATTTAATCGACTATTGAACCACTACTACAGAGATTACACGGTCTCTAATTTAAATAAACCCATGGAAACGCACAATAAGTACAGGAATCTTCGTGTTCCACGTTGGCACAATTACTATTATTCATAGTCAAAAGATAGTTTTCTAAAACGAGTGAGGTTTTAAAAGAGTGTAATTGGTACACCCTGTGAGCTCCCAAAGATTTCAGAACAGCCAATTTGCACATAAGTACCATTGCCTTTGTCCTTTAAAACATTTACATTGTACGGAACCTTTGCGAGTATACTACAACGGGTACAGCCCAAGATATATTTACTTCTAGCATCCAGGTACCAGGAGTTGTATTTAACTACGCAACCCCTTATTATGAATAGTTCGCAACATCTTGTAAATTGCACAGGACAAGTCATTGCCATGTATACTTCTCAGCAAGAAGGAGATAACCCTTCGTTCAATCATTTTGGATATTTTACGTCGACCCAACTCTCAATAGAAGATGCAGTTCGGTGACAACTTACTCAATTTAAGGACCTGCCGATAAATTTTTATATGAAAAGTTTCAAATTCTGATCAAGTTCACTTATTCCCCAAATTTTACAACCAAAAATCAAGTTTGGAACAACAACTCGGTCAAACAACTCCAGTTTTAAGTCTATCAGTGGTTGAAGATTTTATTACTTGGACAATCAGTAGGTTATCAAAGAGATTCTGACCTTATTTATTTGTTTAACCTTACCCGTCTTATTGTATTAGTTAAATACATCACCAATATAAGTGCAAGTGTTCCCATCCTGAAGGCTTTTACCCCCAAAACTAAACTAAACTTGGCAAAATGAAAAAAGGTCAACTTCCTGACACAATTTTTGATCTTTAAACTAGGCATCATAATTTGGCCGATTTTTACGATAGAATACCGCAAATACTGTACCGACTTTGAGATTTCTATCAGGTGTCCCAATCAATCACTAGGGGTGAATCATACTGCTCTCTACTTATTAGATACATACGGGTACATAAATTTGATATTCAACGAGTTCGAATCTTGCTGGCATTGGTTTCGCTCCAACTCAATTTTTTTTTCTATGGATCACCAAGATTTACCCATAGAGCAATGAAACAACGTTGTTATTTATTTCCATTGCTGATATTATCACTGGCAACATGCAACCACTACACCGCACCTTAAAACTATTGGAAAAACGTATCCTGTCTCCTTGCTTGTTACACAACCGACAAAAAGCAACATTTTTGCAGATTACATGTCCTAGTGACCGCCTAAGGTTGTCTGCAGTTTTGTACCGTTGCAAAATTGGCCAAGTCGTTACGCTACCAGCCAAGTCATGACATCAACTTTCAAGGGGGAGAATTCTCTAATGCAAAAGGAGGGGAGATTCTGTAATGACTTCCGCTTTCAAGTGGGAAAATTCTCTAATGCAAAGAAGTACATGACTTTGTACAGACGCATCGTGTTTAAAGAGTTTATACAGAGCCATTTAAACAAATTTCAATCTGAAAATTGATTTTTAAAGTTCATGTCCTCTATTACCACTGTTATCAAATCTGCCTGAGAGATGGTCACTTTTGGCAATGCCCCGACTATTTGTCACACTTGCGACAAGTAGTTGGTCCGTTTATACCAACTACTTTTGCACCTGCATGATGAAACTTTCCTTGTTATTTGAAATATAGTCCTCCTCCGCTGATTACATCTTATCACATCAGGGAAAATATGAAGCTCACTACACACACTTGATCGTAGCCAGATTTTACAACTGATTAACTGATTGATGTTACCAGATATACCAGAGAACAAAAAATCATACACATACACGTCATACACATCTTTGATCTACTTGGTGTCTGTGGTGCGTTCTTAAGAAGCAACGTGACATCATGTACAACAAATGGTCCGTCCTTGTCTGAGGGAGTGGAGTTGCCAGTTTTAAGTTACTGAAAAACAAAACATTTTACTAAACTTACACAAAGATGACATGTCTAGTACAATCCAAATTCCAGTTACAAATATGACTGTCATCAACAGGAGAAGTAAAAAATCTGCAAAGCAAAAAAAAAGAAACATTATTTTTAACTTCAACCTACGATCTTTTCATCTGATTAATTTCTGTTTATAATTCACAGTGGAACAATATAAGGACCAACTCAGTAGCTCCAACCACTTTTGTATTGGTTGTGTAGTTGGTCGGTCGGCTTGTCAGTCGGTCGGAGTTTTACCTCTCACAACCAATTGCCAATTGGTTTGAAGGGTTAATCCTCTCACCTTCAACTGCAACTTTTGAAGTAGTCCACAGAAATTCTCAATTGACACAGCTCTTTGACAGCTGGTCCAAAAGATGCAGAGCACTGAATTAGATCATATTACCATATAATAAGATGTGAGTGTTTAGATTACACATTGGGGCCTTGTTTACTCCCTCAGAAGCAATTACCTGAGATTGTATCTGGATGAGGATGAGTTTTAGACAGTTGTGAGAGGGCTTCAATGAGTACATTAGGAGAATTGGAATCGTTTGGTGTGAAAGAATCAGGACTTAAATCGGACCGACAACAACCTATTTTAGTTGTGACTCACTGGCTTCTCTTCCCTACTGCCTTGCTTACCTTGAGCAGGGAGTTGTTAGGGAAGGAGATCCTACGAGCAAATCTATCAGACAATTTGTACTTGAAACTCTTTAATCCCTTTTCAGGTGACAACTTTTGACTGACAGGTCCTTTTATTCCCATTGGTTTGCCCTTGTTGACTCTCACGTTGTAATGGTGGCCTACTCCTTTCAAACAGAGGTAATCCAGAAACAAAAGCCATTGTTAACTGTTTCTTTGACGTACAACGTGTTTGCCGACAACTGCTAAGCTTAAACAAAGATTTTATGAAAAACGACTGTCTCTAAATTTTTAACTTCCATACGTTTTTTGTCTCTCCAAGATTCTAATGAGTTGCCACCTTTGCACACTGTTCAAGCCTAACAAAACCATCATAGTTTTGATAATTTCCCCATTAGAATCAAGTATATTTGTGGAAGGAGAATTTTAATTTATCTGTATAACATCTATTTGAATAAATACTAGATGAGACGCTTGACGACGCAAGCTTAAAATTTGCAATTTTTCCCTCGACGACTGGCAATGTAATGGCAATGGATAAAATCATCATGATAGGTCTTTGAGATGTAGCAGACGACAGAGACCTTTGTCTTCAGTACCAAATTCCTTCAAGCTTTAAAAATGTTTCAAGGGCAGGACAATAAGCAGCTTAATGTCGGCAACTACCTTAGTCCAAAGGACCGATAAATGTTGGATCTCCTTCCCTGACAGCTCCCTGCCTTGAGCATCAAACACAATTGCATTAGATTCCATTAATGGGGTTGTATCGCCTGAGTCTGACCTTGGACCCAATTCCTGACATGAAGCATGTTTTTCCTGTACGCGAAGTTTGCCCGGGATTGAAGGTTCTGGAATCAGAATTGGCCCAGGATGAGCTGCGAGTCCACTTGAAGGAACATTAAATTCTTTGATCCACAGTGTATACAAGCTCAAATTTACAACTACACTTTCAGTCAATTGTCTGGGTGAAATGTTCCAGCCTGATGAAGTTCCTGAAGTGTGGGCATTGGAGAGTTAAACACTGAGGATCAGCTCAAACGTATTCCGGTTGGAATTTAGCAGATGGACAAATTAAATACAGTTACTGTAGCCTTCTCTAGGGGAAAGAATTTGCTAAGTTTCCCTGGGCTGGGGCTCTACGTTAGCCAGGGGGTACTACCCTGGAAAATTGTGGCCTGGGCTTGTAACCTAAAATTACCTCTGAGAATAGTGCAATAATCTACCAGTCATCTGCCAGGATTACCTTAGCGAGCAGGGTCTTCAAGAGTTTTTTTTAAGAACACAAACATGATTTTATTGTAAGGTGAAAGGGTTTTAGGGAGGGCCCTGAATTTCTTTATACATGAGACTGTGAACATGCTTTCTGCGGCAACCCCCTAGCTTCTAGTTGTATGCACCTGTCCATCAAGTACTTGTGGAGTCTTTCCTGTATTTAAAAGCTTTTTATTCAAAAGGGTCAATGGTCATAAAGCTCTTTAGTCTTAAGGATTATTCATACGGTTTGTTATTCATAATTGTAAAAAGTCCGATGTTCATAAGGTTCGTTATTCATAATGGAAAAAGACTTCGATATTTATAATAGAAAAAAAGCTTCCTATATTATAAAAGGGGGTTCGATAGTCATAACAGGAAAATGGGTGAAACATTTATAATATGAGGAATAGGGCGTTTTCAGACTTAAATGCTTCCTATATCTCTTGGCAGGAAGCACATTCTTAAAATTCCGTGGTATGACTAGGTCACTGTCTTGTCTACAGCATGTTTACAACGTTTTTATACGTTCTGTCTAGATTGGATGTAACTGACTTTTCGAGAGGAGCTAGACGCATTTTGAGGGGATAATGAATAGCCTACCTTATTCCTGATAATGTACCACGGCTTTTATTATTATGAAAAGTGAACCACTTTAAATATGAACCTTGTTTTCGATTATGAGTGTTAAAAATCTTTCTTAGTTATGGATAACGAACCCACAGAATTTTTCATGAACTTAATGAACTTTTTTCATGATAATGACCACTGAACCCTTTTTTCGATTTATTAACAAAAAATCTTATTCTCGATAATGAAACGCAAAAGTTACGAATGACGAACCTATTTTGTCATTAACCTTATATAGCGAACTCATATAGCGAACCTTAAAAACTATGACCCTTATGAACAGAAATCGTAATTTATGGATATCGGGCTTTTTCCCGTACTAGTAAATCCAAAGTAAGCAAAAAAGGGAAAACTAACTTGACAATGTCCCCGTAAAATCACCTGACATTTTTCTCCATAAATGTTTGTTTAGTACAATGGCAGAAGTAGGAATCGTATTCAACACACAACAACATTGAATATAAACTACTCAGCATGCACACTACTTATTGCTGCATGAAACATTCGTACTACATATACATGTCCAGCCGGTAAATCAGCAGCTCCCTTTTTATCAATGGCAACTAATGTAGGTACCGTTACAAATATTAAATCTTAGTACTTGCCAGATGTAATTTTTTTCCCCATTTTGATTGCCGTGTCTTGTCTACTGGAAGAATGAGTTAGATTTCTAGCAGGGTGGAATAATATGCTGAACCTTTTAGAATTATTAAAGCGTAATGGAACAAGTCAGCGACTCAGTATATTTCCCCAGGTAAGTCCAATACCACTTATCTATGTGGTAACCAAATGATATATCTACAACTACAGCATTGCTGCAGTTTACTAAAGGAGCTTTGCACTAATTTATGCATTGAACGCACATGCTGTCGTTAAAGCTACCTTCAGATCATGTAGGTCTTCAAATTTAAATGAGTTAAGATCCGCATGAGAGCTTATTTTCGTTGTAACCAAGGCTTTATAAATTTCAATATATCATTTGTTTCCTATTTACTCCAAACTGATTCTCACATGATTTACCACCTGCCCTCATAATCCCACCTCAAGCTATTAAAGGCTTGTGAAAAAATTCTAGAATTAAAATATATGATCTAATGTTATGCAGGTATATAAACATGACTTATATGACTGTGAATACTGCAAACTTCAAATCGCATACTGAGAAGAATCGTGGCCTATATGTTGTTAAACACTGTGCTACGTCTAATCTGTATTAAAAATTAGACCATGTTCATTGTTAACAATTGTGCAAGTTGTGCAACAATCAACGCAGGTATGAACCATGCAAAGAGGGGACCATAAACAAATCAAGGTGTTATACAGGTTCCCCTGTAACAGTCTGTATACTTTTTATTGTCCTAGAATCTTCCAGATACTTCAAGAGATTTTATATTTCCTCTTACACTTTCAGATCCAGGATTTTTTAAATTTTATGCAATAACTATAGAGGCTTTTCACATGACGTCATAATACTCTCCGGCGGCCATGTTGGAGTACATGTAACTACGTAGTAAACCACACGGGACGCGCTTGCTCACTGAATGTGTACACACCGTGCATATCACAGTGCACACTGTGCAGTGCGTTTGGCACAAAGCCACGTGTATGTGACATGAATGTCCTCCAGCATGGCGGTTCCGTGACGTAATTGCAAAGCCTCTATTGCATTACTTGGCTTTAGATTCCAATGGGAACATATAGATACATGTTGCTTCAATGCAACCTTGGAATTCATACAACAAAGCCCGTTTCAATCTAACCTCTTTAAACATTGAAAATGAACCTCAATGATGACAAGGTGTGAGATCCAATTAAAATAAACAGATGCATTTTTTAAACATCAGAAAATAAATTGTATTTTACTACTTTTCCAAGAAAGTTTTGTGCACTTGAAATTAAGGAAGGAAGGTTGCAAAAGCAAAGAATTGGTGTCAGTTCATAGACACTGACACGAATAACTTAAGTTTTTTTTTTTTTTTTTGAAGGGGGCTTTACAATTTACCAATCCTTTTTGGAATTTTTAGAAGAAGTGTGAGTCCCTAGAAGGACACCAAGTAGTACCAGCTGGACATTGCATTGGTTGCAACATTTACTTAGCTACTTAGCTGGGGGCTTATGGCTCAGTTTCGCCCCGGTCGTGGCATTTTTTCATCTGTGACTCACTGGTTTGTTTACCCTTCTTGATTGTTTATTCTGAAAATCAAGCACAAGAGCAGTAGATTCGATCAGTAGAGGACTTCTAAAACTGCCGGCTTCGAGTAAGACACACTTGCCAGTTGACCATGAAGTCGATTTAAAATCTGTATTCAGGACACCAGGTTAAATATGGTACCAATACAATGTTGCTGCCAAACTCAGCACCATGTATACCTGCTCACGCTTGTACCGTACTCATGATAGGTGGTGTCTAGAATAACTTTAAAAATGACCATATAAAACCTGCACACATCCTTACCAACTGGTCAAATCCCGTATAACCATGATAAAGAAGGCAGCGAAGTTCTAAAATATTTTCAAGGAAACCTTAATCCGCAGTCCTTAAATAACATATGTAAACAACAACGATCTTCAGTCGCCCCGCAATCTAAGATATATGCTAACAGAAAGCGCAAGTTCTTCGATCCTCAAAATTTTCAAATATCCTTTCCCCTACAGGAAACCTCAAATCTAAAATTTTCTTTAACAACTTCCATATTAACAAATATTTTTTTAAAAGGCCCCAATATTTTCGCCTCCCGCCACAAATTACTTCCTTAAAAAGCGGGAAAACTTGTGTGCTTCCTCCCTGGAAAAAAGTCTAGCTATGCCACTCCTGAGTCCATGACAAGCACTGGTAGGTAGGCTAATAGCATGGCAGGCCCATACAAACTGACAATTTATTACCGCATATGCCTGTAATCAAAACCATGCACTCGATCATGACCACTACCATAACGTTACGCATTGCGTGGTACCAGTATCCAAATCCGTGAATTAGGCTAACATGTTTCCCAACTGTATCTGCACTCATTATTAATTTCAGTTCAGGCTCGTAAGGTCTTTACTCCTTCATAAACTTTATAAACTTTTCGAAACACTTTTTGTTCCCCACTTTAGAAAGACACTTACACTCTTCACACATTTAGGAAGAGTAACACTGTTTCCGGACTAATCACATAATGCTTAGAATGTAAATATGTGTGTTCAGTGGCACTGGGACATGTTTCCAAAGTGGGTTCGAAAAAGACTTTCACTCTAAAACACGTTTTCAAGAACTATACAGTGTGGTATCCAAATCAACGAGGTGACGATATAGACTGGCATGCCGCGACTTTGCTTCTTTAGAACGTTACAAAGGCATCCCACTAGATCAAAGGCGGTGTAGAGTGAAGAGCAACTAAGACATAATTGACTTGCCGGATAGCCCACCCCAAATGTTACTTTCTTGTGAATAATGGTAAATCTGGTGGTATCCATCAAGATTTTTTTCTGTTCATTGTACTTTCACTGACAGTATCCTAGGCACGAGGGGTCTACCCAATATTCATTAGGTCCCTTAGTCAGTAGGGTCATTGCTCATAAGGGTCACTATTCAAAACTTGATTAAGGACAAAAAAAAAGGTTAATTGTCCATATAGTTCGTTAATCATAAAAAGTTGTGATAAACAGGTTTGTTACTCAAAAATCAATTTGGATAAAAGGTTCGGTATCCATAAAAGAGTAAAAAGTTTCGTAGTAGAAACCGAAGAAGTTGTTCAATTACACGGACCTACACATGGACAGCGCATACTGCACTGTACATTGTCGCTACCGTACGTGCTAGAAAAGCGCACTTAGATGGCTTTCTGCTATGATTTTGTGTAAAAGCTTGGACTTGCTCAAGTTTATCCCATATTTTGCAAGAAAGTTGAAATATTTTTCAAATACGGCAAGGTAAGGTCAAATTCTCTTCACCTATTGCAGGAATATGATATTATTTATCATTCAAATGTAACTTTTGCACTTTTTTTGTCAGAGTCGGTGGCAACTACGTATAGTACGTAGACGTTACATGCCCTGTCCATGAATGCAAGTCCGTGTTAAATTTTCATATTAAGAAAGGGTCTGCTGCTGATTATCGATAAAACGGTTAGCTTTTAAATCATGGAAAAGGTTACATATTCATAATCCAAGACGTGTACAAAATTCATAATGAAAAACCGAGACGTTCGTGATCCATGATCAAAGGATTTTATGTACTCTAAATGATTTCATTATAAACATCATTTTTGGATTATGGATATCCCCTGCCCATTTTTTTTATTATGAATATAAAGCGTTTCTTTTTCCCTATTATGAATATTGAACCCAGTTTGCTATATTGAATAAGGAGCCTTACGAATAAAGGACCTTTTACTCAATTATGATCAGCGAACCTTTAAAATAAATAAAAATGAACTCTGTGAATAAAAACATCTGATGAAAAGTCACCTTTGAGACTAAACCTTATCAATAGCCACTTGTGCCTAGTCACGCTCCTCGTTTTCGAGAAACAGATTTTTCATTCATTTTTTATTATTATTATTCTCATTGAGTGCGATGCTCTACCGTTGAGGTCATTATGCAGAGTGAATCACGTAAAAGAGAACGAGGCGTCTTGGTCACGTTTAGTTGGAAGATGACTGAACATAATCGTTTTAACCCCAACCCTGACCTTAATCCCTTACAGCTTCCTGATCTAACCAACAAACCAGCTAGGTTCGACATCTAAACTTACACTCTTAAAACCCCGGAGGTTGAATTTAACCAGAATCGTTGTCCTATTTACTCTGACAAAATCCCTAGTTCCCGAGTTAAACCAAATTCAATTCCCTGTTAATTTTACCAAAATTTGTGTTATTAAGAGGCATTAACAGATTCATGGTTTGTTTCAGACTTGCTTCAACTTAGTCGTAGATTAAGGGTACGAATACTTTATGCAAAACTTCGGAGAAAGATGGGGAGTTGAAACAACACTCTAAAAAGATTACCGGTAAATGATCAATTTGACCATTGATATGGTTAACTATGCAGTACAGACGCAAACTACGGTCAAAATGTTAGCCGCAACTATGGTCAAAAGTTACCAAATTATAGTCAAATTTGACCATCAATTTGTAACTATATACCATATTTTGAGTCGGTACATAATTGACCATGGTATTTTTTAAGTACATATAAAACGTTACTTTTTCCCTATTATGAATATTGAACCCTTTGCTATATTGAATAAGGAGCCTTACGAATAAAGGACCTTTTACTCAATTATGATCAGCGAACCTTTTAAATAAATAAAAGTGAACTCTGTGAATAAAAACATCTAATGATAAGTCACCTTTGAGACTAAAAACTTTATCAAAAGCCACTTGTGCCTAGTCACGCTCCTCTTTTTCGAGAAGCAGATTTTTCATTCATTTTTTATTATTATTATTATTCTTAATGAGTGCGATGCTCTACCGTTGAGGTCATTATGCAAAGTGAATCACGTAAAAGAGAACGAGGCGTCTTGGTCACGTTTAGTTGGAATATGACTGAACATAATCGTTTTAACCCCAACCCTGACCTTAATCCCTTACAGCTTCCTGATCTAACCAACAAACCAGCTAGGTTCGACACCTAAACTTACACTCTTAAAACCGCGGAGGGTTGAAATTAACCAGACACGTTGTCCTATTTACTATGACAAAATCCCTAGTTCCCGAGTTAAACCAAATTCAATTCCCTGTTAATTTTACCAAAATTTGTGTTATTAAAAGGTTTTAACAAATTTATGGTATGTTTCAGACTTGCTTCAACTTAGTCGTAGATTAAGGGTACGAATACTTTATACAAAACTTCGGAGAAAGATGGGGAGTTGAAACAACACTCTAAAAAGATTACCGGTAAATGATCAATTTGACCATTGATATGGTTAACTATGCAGTACAGACGCAAACTACGGTCAAAATGTTAGCCGCAACTATGGTCAAAAGTTACCAAATTATAGTTAAATTTGACCATCAATTTATAACTATATACCATATTTTGAGTCGGTACATAATTGACCATAGTATTTTTTTAAGTACATGTAAAAGAGGTTATAAATGTACAGTTTGTTGATACTCCCACTTAAATTAGGCATGTATTTCAGAGATATAAGCAAATGAAGTTAATAACCTTGTGTTCCAAAGTGAGTTTGGGGACAGCTACATCATAACAAACAGAAAATTCTATACTTCTTCTTGTTTTCAGTTTTTTGTAGATCGGTCATAATTGCAATCAGGAAACATGGGAAAGTCGAGGAGAAGATTGGTCGCTTAAGTTTAAAGAAAACTCAAAACTGTTTATTTATGTAAGGGTGTATGATCAACAAAAATCCCACATAATTAAAATGTGATTGCATAAGTGGCATGAGAACTTTAGTACAAATTTTGCATCCGCCACTGGGAGGTCCACAAAGTCCTTCTTTTAACTCTACCAATGAAAGGAAGTGATATAAGCTCTGCTACTCTCAAACTAACTTTGGAACACAAATCTTCGGACGTCATTTACTGATATCTCGAGAAATACATGTCCGATTTGAATGGAACTTTCACCACACTGGGTAGATTTGGTTCCTGTTTCACATATGGAAATTTATTTTTGCTCTAACTTCTCCTTTAAGCAAATACTTTTGTCAGTATCAGCCAGGTATAATTACATTAAACTTAAGTCATGTCAAATTTGCAAGATCTAGAAGGAGGTTTGCATGGCTGCAGCTCTTATGTATTACACTCTAAAAACCAAAGAGTGAATTTTGTCGCTCTAGAATAGAGAGAAAAGTGTGACTTCACCCTCATTACAGTGTTCATATACTCCAAGAATGGTGAAACTTACTCCAAAAAGGGTGAAATTTACTCCAAGAAGAGTGTAAATTCACTGTTAAAGAGCGCCATCAGAAATCACTCTTTTTTTTAAAAGTGACCACTGACGGCGCTCCAAAAGAGGTAAACTTTGCTTTTTTGGAGTAAATCTCTCTCTTGTTGGAGTGAGTTTCGGCTCTTTAAATGTTTCACTTCTCTAAAGATTAAAATTTCACTCGTACTTTTAGAGTGTGAGTGTGTATCAACAATTGATTGATTTACTTCAGGCATCGTTTTGTGTGTGACAAGTGGCCCTCCCATGCTGAATGCCCCGTGTCAGAAAAAGAGAAGGGACTAGTTTTCCCAGTGAAAATGGGACGATTTTTGAAGGTATTTGGAAGAGTTGATTTTTTTTTTTATCTATGTCTTCTCGTTTCAGGTGATTTTGATTAAGAAATATGATATTTCAGAAGGATTTTTCAATTCTTAACAAAAACTGCAGTAATACTTTCTTTGACCAACATCTTCCCAAAATCGTAAAACGAAATTAGGTGATTAAAAGATGCCAAAATCCCCCGAAATCTCCTTAAATCATCCCATTCCCAATGGGTTGCATTTAGAGCAGACTGGAGTGATATGAATATTAAGCTATCATTGGTTTCAACCTCATCTTTTAACAGATAAATATTGAAAATTTTCACAGCGATTAATGTTATCTTTATGCTGAAAGAAATTCTGTTACAAATTATTGTCGATAAAAAAATTAGTTAAAGTAGCCTGTCATGTACATATAACCTAACCTTACCCTTTTCTCTGTCTCTGAAATCTTTTTTAGCTTCCGTGTGGGGACGAAATATTTTCTGCCTGACTTCTCAGTTTATTTCACTGTTTGTACTACTATAAAATCGCATTACATGTTAATGTATTAAAGTCCTTAATTTTTTATTTGAAAAACTGTGGAATAGATATCGCCCAAGCGTACCTTCCGTCGTAGATTCAAACGTAATGTGTGAACCTTTCAATTAAACCGATAAGCAAATGGGTGGAACCAAAGCGATTGCTCTGTTTGTATAAGGTCAGTCACTAATTTGCGGTTTTTAAATGCTCAACCGAGTGTTATAATATTTCTTTGATGACTTCTTAATAAACGATTATATCTGGCCGGTTACATTGTATGTTAGACCAGGTAGCTGTTACGGCTCACTGATTAAACGCACCTATAGGGTCACAACAAGTCTGGAATAATGAATGGCACAATTAATTCAATCCCCGGGTATACGTTAGACATTTCTAAATTTAAAGTGATAAGGATAAAGACGGTGGCTTCTTCTTCTTCTTCTTCTTCTTCTTCTTCTTCTTCTTCTTCTTCTTCTTCTTCTTCTTCTTCTTCTTCTTCTTCTTCTTCTTCTTCTTCTTCTTCTTCTTCTTCTTCTTCTTCTTCTTCTTCTTCTTCTTCTTCTTCTTCTTCTTCTTCTTCTTCTTCTTCTTCTTCTTCTTCTTCTTCTTCTTCTTCTTCTTCTTCTTCTTCTTCTTCTTCTTCTTCTTCTTCTTCTTCTTCTTCTTCTTCTTCTTCTTCTTCTTCTTCTTCTTCTTCTTCTTCTTCTTCTTCTTCTTCTTCTTCTTCTTCTTCTTCTTCTTCTTCTTCTTCTTCTTCTTCTTCTTCTTCTTCTTCTTCTTCTTCTTCTTCTTCTTCTTCTTCTTCTTCTTCTTCTTCTTCTTCTTCTTCTTCTTCTTCTTCTTCTTCTTCTTCTTCTTCTTCTTCTTCTTCTTCTTCTTCTTCTTCTTCTTCTTCTTCTTCTTCTTCTTCTTCTTCTTCTTCTTCTTCTTCTTCTTCTTCTTCTTCTTCTTCTTCTTCTTCTTCTTCTTCTTCTTCTTCTTCTTCTTCTTCTTCTTCTTCTTCTTCTTCTTCTTCTTCTTCTTCTTCTTCTTCTTCTTCTTCTTCTTCTTCTTCTTCTTCTTCTTCTTCTTCTTCTTCTTCTTCTTCTTCTTCTTCTTCTTCTTCTTCTTCTTCTTCTTCTTCTTCTTCTTCTTCTTCTTCTTCTTCTTCTTCTTCTTCTTCTTCTTCTTCTTCTTCTTCTTCTTCTTCTTCTTCTTCTTCTTCTTCTTCTTCTTCTTCTTCTTCTTCTTCTTCTTCTTCTTCTTCTTCTTCTTCTTCTTCTTCTTCTTCTTCTTCTTCTTCTTCTTCTTCTTCTTCTTCTTCTTCTTCTTCTTCTTCTTCTTCTTCTTCTTCTTCTTCTTCTTCTTCTTCTTCTTCTTCTTCTTCTTCTTCTTCTTCTTCTTCTTCTTCTTCTTCTTCTTCTTCTTCTTCTTCTTCTTCACCAAGGAGTTGGTTCAACCTTGTGGCGCCAACTTTTTTCCCAGTTATTCGCCACTGACTTGTTTTCCCACTTTTCGTTGCTCGTAACGGCAAAGGAGTTACTTTTTTGTGGTTGACATGACGTTTTAGGGAGTACTTCCATGTTGTTTCCATCATTGGTTAATTCCTTCGTGGGTCACAATGCAATGACAAGCCTCTTTGTGGTGAAATACGTTGTAGTTACCGGTCTACTATTAGCAGCGCAAGCTCATAGAGGAAGTGGCTTCACCTGGCACTTATAAACATGTCAATTGCTGCACTCAGAGACAATGCTAGCTACAGTGAACATCAGCCTTGGAGTTGCAGATCACAGAGAAACAACCCTTGTTCCTTCTCTAAACAGAATTATCTTGTCGACATTTCAATCGTCTAGTTCTTCTCAGAACTTCTTCAGTTGATCGATGTTTCCTACATCACTCGGCTTAAGGTTACCGTATCAGATTGTACGGCATATTCCTTGTTCGGTCGTATCATGGAGCTACTGGTCATATGGTTTTGGAAGCTGAGAAGCTGAAAAAACAAGAGTCCGCTCTGCAGGGAAAGCTCAAGTCTGCCTTAATATGGAGACTAATTCCTACTCATCGGACGCTTTCTCGATTTCTTTTTATGACTACATTACAACTGATGAATGTACAGGCTTCAGGTGGAATTTTTTGAACTCAACAGAGAACAAAATGAACTCCTTTTTAAGTCCTTTTTTTACCCGGGTAATGATTTTATACCTGCATCCATTGTGCGCTGTGTTTGGTGGTATCGCTAACCTATCTTTTATGTTTATCGTATGGAAAGTACCATACATGAAAAACAGTATTAACATGATTTTACTGAATCTATCTGTCGCCGATTTCTTATTTCTCCTAGTTGGAACAGGAGTTAAATTTGTTAATTTACTGAACTCGCCGGTTTTTGGAGATTCGTTTTTCGTTGGTCATATTTTACATTGTTTAATCATCATCCCTTTGCTGAATGCAGTGTCATTTGCATCTCTGCTGTTCGTATCCTTAATATCTTTGGAGAGATACATAGCAGTTTGCAAACCGAATCATTATTTAAAAGTAACTAACCGAACTTTGGCTTTCATCAGTTTTATTTGGTTTTTCTCCTTCGTATTAGCTATTTTCCTTATTCCTTCTACAATAGACTTTGTCACTGTTTGTATTCAATGGCCGAACGTGAAGAACTATGAGTCGTTTCCAACAGAAGTGGGTTTTTGTCAAGCAAAGAGCGACTTTTGGTCTTCGGTTAATGATATATTACAAATTTTTCCATTTTTTGTTGCACTACTGTTAAACGTCTTTTGCTTCTCAAGAGTATTTCCAAAGTTGTACGGAAGCCATTCCATAATCTTTAGACCACACGAGCAGAGAGACCAGGGTGGTCACATCACGACAACAAACAACGATGCTAAAAACGCCGCTACCATAATGCTTCTTATAAATGGAATAGCGTTTTTCATCCTGGCAACGCCTTTCCACATTACAAGTGCAATTCAGTTTGTTGAAAGTGTTGCATCCAATTGGTGGTGCGATTGTCGGGAATTTAAGGATATTTCAATTCTGCTTTTGTATGTTAATTCAGCCGTAAATCCATATATTTATGGCATGGCGAATCGGAGGTATAGGTTGGCATACTACAGTGTGTTTTGCCAAAACCGATACAAAATACGCGGAAGCCGAAGGGCAGTTACTCCATCGGACAGCCAGACTGAAAAGATCAGTACTTACGTTTAACCACTTCCAGCAAACAGTTGGCAAACTTTCATCATTTTGTTAATTTTTGAGGTCAAGGATAGCTGTCTAAAGTAACTATTAAAGTTGTATCCGAGATCATGCACCAATCATGAAAACAGTGGCAGCATTAGAATGTCATGGTAGGGAACAAACTAAGAGCAGAGGATTGTTGGGAGCTAAACGTATTTATCTCTGCGCAAAACCGAGCCCTGAAGTGCCAAACGCCTGATCCTGTTCCTGCCCGTGGAGTTCATGCAAGCCCTTGGAGGCGCTGGGGATGCATATTTCTGGAAGAAAAACATAGTCTGAGGAGAGCTAAAATGTTTTTCGGTGAGGCAAACTCCAAACTGACGAAACTTTGGGCGACGGACAAGTGGGGGAAAGAACAAAATTGGAGGAAAATGTTCCTCTTGACCCCTGCCCTTAGAACCCGCCACTGCATGAGGGTCAACCCCGATTCAGCTTCTCTCATAGCTCAAGTATGTATTCCGCTGCAATTTTAGGTGCACCTAGTCTGGTCCATTTACTTGTAAAATAAGAAATGTTTAAGCCGACAAAAACAGTCTAAATTGCTAATTTTAATGGGGAAAGGTAACGAAATATAGGTAAGCCGCCACGTGCACAGAAAATTGCATCCTCAACTCTTCTTCTGTTAACGTCACTCGATCACATATTTTGTAAGTACCTGATCATACCCACAGTTTCAATGCATGTTGTTGTAGGCGAGATGATGTATAGACAAATTCGTCCTGGTTGAATGTAGATAACATATTTATGGTGACAAAGTTTAAATGTTTTCCAATCCGTGGCATTTCATCTAGTCCGTCTGTCTTATCGGAAATGGCTGTTTCATATCAAGACATGACCTTAGATTAAGTAAGTTCAAGGAGTTATTTGCAATGTGATGTAAACAGTGTCACGTGTCTCTCTCTTTCGTAACCTTTTTGTTTTGAATGTTCAGAAGTAATACAGAAGAATGCAACTTCCTGCAAATTCCAATATTTCCAATATTTCGTTTCTGAGATCAGCACAGTGGTGAGAACTCACTTGGAACAACTCCCTGCTTGGAAGCAGTCTGAACGAATCTGCGCGGCGACAGGAGTGAACCCCAATTAATTGTAAAGCCTGTTTAAATGTTCTTCAATGTCAACCTCGAAGATATTGTTGACGTCAATTTCAGGAGATGAGTTACTGATAAAATCGAACGGGCTATGTCTCATTGATCAAATAGACGTCAAACGCCCCTTGGAATTACAGAGGTAGAGGAACTATTGTTTAAATTTGTTCCAAAGCTTTGTAAAGTCTTTTTAAAACTTCCCAATGCAACTGAGTATTTCCTCTGAACGATTGAGTCAATTCTTTTTAATTTCGTTGGGATTGGTCAGGATCGTAAAATAGGTCTCAGCTTTGTCAACCTTACAATGCATGGTGAATTCCAAAAGATTAGTTTGGGTGGATTTATTCATTCCTTAAATTAAACATGGCTGCGAAGGCTTTTTAATAAAGATAATTTAACTTTGTTATCTACACTGTTTAATTATTACATAAATTGACATATCATTCAAACAATTTGAATCACGTTTCTGGCCATTTTTATAAGGATAAAGTGAATGCTTTTATGTAATTTAAAACAGATACTGTACCTCAAAGTGATTACAAATACAGCAAAAGATCTGATTTATTTATTCATTTTTTCCTCTTTTTATAAGCTTCCAAAGCTTTAGAAAAAGCATATCATCTTGCATGATTGCTCACGCCAACGGTGAAAATTATGCCAGTGACTTAACTCAAAACGAATGGTCATATTCTTAACCTGAATTCCTTTCACTAAACCTTCAAGGTAAATACAGTTCTTTTAGGATCATTTGGAAATTACTAGGCCAGGCAATTGCAAAATGTTACGGCAGCGTAAACTTAGTCAAGTTCATTCGACCAATTAGTCAGTTAATTGGATAAGATTTAACGACACACCAACCAGCCAACAGGAATTGGGTTATAAAATGTCAGTCAACTCAATAAAAAGTTCAAAGTTTAAATTTACTTTCAAGTAGGCTGTGGTTCGAATTTGGTTTCCCTTTAGTAGCCTATTACGACAGGCGGGAAATACCTGTGGGCATATTCAGACCCCAGCCCATAGGTGGAGTTCAGTCTACCGAATAGGCTTTTAATGACATTTTAATGACATTTTACTTAACAGTCAGAAAGGTTCCCATGATTTTTACTCAAATCCTTAATACGAAAGGGCTATCCCACACTCTGGCTCAAAAGTGTGCTGATAACCGTCACCGAGGCGTTTTTTCCATGAACTGGCAGAGTATTTTTAATTTATAATTTCACTGAAAATTGATAGTCGGTAAGTGGTTCCGATACCGTATCAACACCGAGTTGCGGGAAACAACTCTTTCTTTTAAAAGGTATGTTTCCAACTCTCACCTTTTTTTCCTTTTTGTTTCACTTAGTGACCATTTTGCATCTTTTCTGCAATTGCGTCGGTGTTGCCCCCCCCCCTTCGAATGCCTGTACCAACTTCATCAATCTGAGTTTTGAAGGCGTAATTCCCGTCTCAATGAGGCTTATTAAGCTGTAATACCAAATTACTAATAACATTTGGATATAATAATGGTATTAAAACACTTTTGGGTAGACATGTCATAAAGTGCTCCCACCTACGTCACAACTCTAGTCTCTTTGGCGCTCAAACTCTAGTGAAGTGGACATTAGTGTAGCTAGCTTCGAAGCAGCTGACAATCCACGTGAGATTGTTGCTCTAAAATTCTGCTGATCTTTGCCCGGCAGTGAGCGTGGCTGCTTATTAATTGTGATGTACCTTCGTGATGTTTCATTCTTTCTAACATTTTGTTAAATCATTCTTCTTCTGCCTGATTACATTTCATCGCCTAAGAAATAAAATTGCGCACTCTTCATACACACTTGATATGGTCAAGTTTCACATCTGATTGATTTAAAGTAACAGATATCTTTATTGAACTTTAAAAGTTACGTTACATTTGGGGTTAGCTAACAAGCCAGTCAATTATGTGTTAATTAATCGCTTTTCCCGCAACGTGAACACTAGCAAGTCTAGCATGAATAACTTGAGGACACAAATAATGTATCAAACTCAGACTAGTTACACCCCGCACTGCCTTTGATCTACTGTGGTGCGGTCTATGAAACATTCTCAAGAGACGTCACTGCATGCGAAAGCACTCTCAAATGAAGCGTAAACAAAATAAAGAAGTCCCTTCATCAGTTTAGGAGATTACCGCTGTCTGGGAAAATCAATTTTCACCTATCAGGGGACTATTTTGCCATGAGTGCCGCCATTAACAAATATCTCACGTGATGCTTTGCACTCCTACCGCTAAAATTTAACGGAGATGAAAGTTCAGAACCACCATGCCTTCTTCCATCATATAGGAATTCAAAGAGAAATTCGGGAAAATTTAAGGTCTTTGTTAGGGGAATTAAAATAGTCATGTTTGGTTGTTCACCGCGCAGATTTTGAGATATCGAGCAATTTTGCTACGTTCTTTGTCCTTAGCTGAGTTCATATATAGACTCGGCACAGCTGCAAGTTTTGTGCACTATTTTTGACATACAGGTGATCAAGTGTGTTTTTAAATATCTTGTTGAAGGCCCCTTTTGGTTTTGCCCTTCGTGTCTTAACTATCATCTCACATTTAAATACATACACAGTTATTAATTACATTGACGACCAAGAGGAGGTAGACACTAAGTGCTCATTAATATTCATACCGTTTGCCCCCGATTTGGGAAAAACTCATTTTCCCCCCAAAGGGATTATCTCCCAACTGCTCATTCCTTTTGAAATCATACAAATAATTTCAGCAGGACATTATAACACAGTGGTCCACGACAAGCTTGAACTTTCCAAAAAACTTTGTGCCGAGTGCATTACTAACTGCACTCAGAGTTTGAGCAAGTGCCCACCTTGGGATATAATCACAAAGCATCATAACTTAATTCTATAATTTACTCCTTTCGTTCCTTTTTCGTAAAATTAAAATTTATTTTTATTTTGCGTTGTATCTCTCTTTCAAAATTCCCACATATTTTCCGTTACTTGTAAATTGTCTGCGAAGTGTCTGACCGGGGGAGTACCCGCTAGCCACTTATACGTCGGGACAAATAAAGAGAGAAAAATATGTCAAAAATTAGCACCCTTAGCATTCCAGGTCACCCTAAAAAGAAAATAATTCACAAAAAGAGGGGCACACCTTAAACCCCTCGCCAAGAAAACAAATACTCGAAGCTTGTCAACCATCTATTAAAAATTATCACACCCCTTTTGGAGGAGTAACCAGGACACTTCTACCTTTCCAGGAAACCATTGTCGTTTGGTCAGTTTGGATGGCACAAACATTCTGCTACCCCCCTCCACCTCACAATTTATGCTCATGTAACCAGGGCAATGCTGGTTATATGTTTCTTTGTGTATTGTTTTGATGATTGCTTGTGTTTAACCCTTTTGGCCTGTTTACTTTGCTGGTATTCTTTCCTTCCTATGTTTTAGTAAACTTACGCAAGGCTGATGTTATTTTTGTCTGTATTGGCTGAGCCCATTTACCAAATTTATGGCATAGTTCAAGTGACCCTTTGTGACATCTTGTCATATTCTACCATTCTAGCCCATTAAGAGGGGAGGACCTGTTTCATTTAGTCGGTCAATGCTACTCCTGGGTCTATGTAAGAGCTGGGAAATAGAATGCAGCCAGGTACAGGGACAGTGATGAATGGCGTTAATTTAGCCACTCTGACAGCTTTTCGAGGGAAGTAAGGGTTGCTGATGTGTGGAACTTTTGGTTGGAACTATGCCGGTTCACCCAAAGTTTATGGTGACTCTGCTGAATATTTAGTGTCCTTTTTTTGTGTTGATTGGTCAGTTGATAGGATGACCTACTCTGAGGCACAAAGGTTAATCTAGAGAATAGGGAGTGCCTGTGGGTCAACAAGTGGCCTATTATGGGATATCCTTAGGACTGGCCTGCAAGATCTTGCCTGCAGCTAGTGGTTACTGTGTGCAAGGTATGGGAAGCGAGGCTAGATACCAGATAGGGCGTTTTCCAACATTATGATAATTGGGAAGTTGTACTCCTGAAACAGCAAGGTGGTGCATAGATACCATCCCATAATAATTTTACACAGAGTGTTTTAGTGTAATTCTAGTTTGTTGAGGTAGAAATTTTCTAAGTAACAAAAGAGAGAGTGCTTGCAAGAAGCTTTTACTGTTCAGGCTTCGCTTCTTGTGTTAACTTGTGTCAGTCACTGTACATAGTGTAAATAGCTGGCTTTTGTGTGCTTTTGGCGTATACAATACTGCTTTTCTTTTGCTGTTTTATCTGGGAAGCTGTTGAGGAAGTTTCTGGTGGTTTCCTCGAGTAAAGCTTTGGAGATAGCCGATTTTACTGGCTAGCTCTACAGTTGTCGAGTACTAGTGGGTCTAAGTTGTGCTTAGACTTGAAAAGTTGCTTGTTAAATCTCCAATTAAGTGATTGTCTGATTGAAGCCTGTTAATGGACTCTCACAAAATAAGCAAAGTTGTATTAGTTTGTTTCAATAACTGCAACAAATCTTACTGAAGTTTTGTATAGTCCTCGTCATCGTATATACAAGGAGGACTTGTGGACTGCTATAGAAAATTGTTGACTGCCCGTGTTGTTTACTTCATATATAATCTGCTAACGTCGTTGGGACTTG